>CM076733.1:600000-942500 GCA_038501795.1 Pseudopleuronectes americanus | reverse complement strand
TCTTCTCTCAATCACTCACTTACTTACTCCCTCCTGCCCACCTTTCAGAGGTAGAGATCAAAGCCTGTGATGGTGCCTCATTTCATCATAATGTGTCCGTGTTCACAGGGAATGAAAGGAAATGATGTCATGCAGATGATCGAAAGTGGAATGCGTATGGACGCGCCACTGAACTGTCCACCAGAGATATTTGCCCTCATGAGAACTTGCTGGACATACAAGTAAGCGACAAGCTGTCCTTTTATGTATGTTGGTATCATCAGACTGGATCAAAGCAGACAGGATTATAAGAGAGACCTCATCTTTGATAACTACTGCTTTTTTTTATGTGTTACAGGGCAGAGGAAAGAGCTGGATTCACCGTAGTTGAGCAAAGACTACGAGACTATTATTATGACATCGCACAGTGATTCTTCACATGGATATTATGAGACTATGCAAAATGTTGGATGATGGAAAAACTGAATGTAATAATGAAGAAATGATTGGACATGGTTTTGAAATATGAATTAATAAAAGATTAACTTCAACTGGAGTATCCAGCTGTAACACCCATGTTACAGCAAACAAACTATATAACTAATGCATTTGCTAGAAATGTTTTATATCAGTGCATTGTATGTATTAAATATTTACCATTTCAATGTCATTATAGCTTAACCTAAAATCCTGGAATAAAAGTTTATTGTTTGAGAGTAATGCAGAGTCTGATTCGTCATAGGGACTCCACAGAACACGTTCTGCACTTAGACCCTAGGATTAGAAAAAACTTTCCCCTGAAAAATATAATCAGTAAATCAACAGGAAGAGCAAAAGACAATAAAAGATGACAGTTGATAAATTATAAAGATATATACATAATCTATACCTACTATACCAACTACGGGGTGGAGCCAAAGACCTGAGACCTGGAAAGAACAGAATACACAATCATACAGAGAGAGAGGCAGACACAGTAAAAGACTGGAACTTCTGAAAGATGAATTTCAATTAATATTTTGGAAGGAGTGAATTGCACTACTGGTCTCACAGTTGGAAGGTTCTTGGTTTGAATGGGTTAATCTTTGTGGAGTTTTTATCTTCTCATCAACTCTGTGTGGGTTTTCTCTTGGTTCTCCAGCTTCCCCCCAAAGTCCAAAAACATGCCAATTGGGGTTAGGTTAATTTGATTGTGGGTGTGAATGTGAGAGTGAATGGCTGTTTGTCTCTTTGTCTGATCTGCCATGTCCACCAGCAGGTAGCAGCAGAGTCATGAAGAGGTTTAGAGTTGACACTTTGTCCAAAGCAAAACTTCAACCCACATTTTCTTTTTGGTGCTTTCAGTGCCTGGCCATACAAAATGAATGGAGGGAAAGTTAACTTATAATTATAACACATTATATAGTTGAATGGTCCACATAAAGCAAGTGATCACACCAGCAGGTGTACATTTATACATAAGGTAAATTAAAAAGTTGTGCATTTAGGCCTTAACTGTCCAATCAATCTCCACCTTTTAATATCTACCTGTATGACTCTTGAACAAATAGCTTTTGTAAAATATACAGTGTGAACTGTGATGTACAGGTCCCTCTTTCTGAAAGGGTCATTTAGATTCAATATAAAGATGTCAATGCAAAGAGATGCTTTCATCTACTTTCACTGGCTGGACATGTCAATGTGTTCATATATCATTCTTTCTTTGACCTTTACAATGTGCACTAAATTAAATGGGCCATTTGTTTCCTTTATAACATTTCTTGGTTGTTTTATGAATATACATAACTAAAGCCTTCTTCAATCCTACTGTGGTCTATTAACACATTCATTAAATACGTTAATTTAGCTTGGACAGTGTCTGAACCAGTGACTTCATCGTCTGTTAAACGTAAGGAGTCAGCAGGAATCCCAAATACGTCTGCACCTTACTCACTATACATTGATGTAGGTGCTCATCCATATTCATGTCAATTGTTTTCAGATGAAGTCAATTAATCAAATTTTATTTGTATAGCCCATATTCACGAATCACAATTCGTCTCAAAGGGCTTTAACATGGTGTGACATCCTCTGTCCTTAACCCTCAGAAAGAGTAAGGAAAAACTACTAAAAACCCTTTTAACAGGGTCAAAATACGTAGAAACCTCAGAGAGAGCCACATGTGAGGGATCCCTCTCCCAGGACGGACAGAAGTGCAATAGATGTCAGGTGAAGGAAAACATCATCAAGATTAAAGTTTTTAGCAACATTGATGAGGGTAAACATTTTGAAGGATAACTTCAATACGATATGCCAAGCAGTCCCAGCTGCAATCATAGTCTATGGTCAGCAGCCAGCAAGATCATGATCCGCCATCCAGATCAAATCCACTATAGTCCACAGTCATTGTCCAATTCCGCTTATTAGGATCCATTATCAGCCGCCAAACTCGGTCGTGGTCCACCACAATTATATGATGCCAACGCGACACAGGATCCGCCATTACCACTACGATCAGCCCACACGATATAGAATTCCTCTTACTGGATCCACCATTGCGACCTCTGATGCGCGATCCACAATCGTAATCCATCGTAACCCTGCGGATGAAGGGACTCTGGGGAAGAGGTCAAGTCAGTAACATGTACTGAGAGATATGACTTATTTCGATGTGATAGGGATGAAGAAGAGGAAGGAGAAGCTGGAAAGAGAAGCTCTGTGTGTCATGTGTCATAAATTACCTTTGCGTCTTAGCGTCATCAGGGTTTTTTGCCTTGTATTCAATGATACAATGATAAAGGTCAAACTTGGGGGCTACACTGAGGCTCAAGATAAATCTGACTACTGGTTTGTATGGTAGTACGATGAAAACCATATGGCCCACTCAGTAGATCAGCCATCAATACCTCTATGTCTTTTTAAACTAAACGCTTCCTATTTTAGAAAGTAACGTTCTGCTGCACTAATTAGCTCTAACTATAAGCTTTATCAAAAAGGAAGGTTTTGAGTCTACTCTTAAACGAACAGACGGTGTCTGCCTCCCGAACTGAAAGTGGTAGATTATTCCACAGGAGAGGGGCTTGATGGCTGAAAGCTCTGGCTATTACTCTACTTTAGAGACTTTAGGGACGACAAGTAAGCCTGAATTCTGGGAGCGGAGTCTCAGGACCTATTGGGTTGATAAGGTACTAACAGCTCTTTAAGGTAAACTGGCGTCATTTTATTCAGGGCCTTGAAGGTGAGGAGGAGAATTTTAAATTATATTCTAGATTTAACCGGAAGCCAGTGGAGCGATGCTAATACAGGAGAAATGTGCTCTCTTTCCTTGGTTCTATTCAGGACACATGCTGTGCCATTTTTGACAAGCTGTATTGTCTTTAAAGACTTACTGCTGGAGCCTGATAGTAGTGAATTACAATAGTCTAGTGTCGATGTAACAAAGGCGTGGACTAGTTTTTCTGCATCTTTTTGCGAAAGGAAATGTCAATTTTTTTTGATATTATGCAAGTGGAAAAGGCTGTCCTAGAAATTTGTTTTAGGTGTGAATTAAAGGACAAATCAGGATCAAAGATCACTCCCACGTTCCTGACTGTTTCATTGGAAGCAAGGGCAATCCCGTCTAGCGCAGCTATATCATCAGATAATGTCTCTCTAAGGTGTTTAGGGCTAAGTATTATAACCACTGTTTTATCTGAGTTTAATAAGAGAAAATTGCGGGTCATCCAGGTTTTTATGTCCTTGAGACATGCTCGAAGTTTAGTTAATCGATTACTTTGTTCAGGTTTTAATGACAAGTATAACTGGGTGTCATCTGCATAGCAGTGGAAATTTAAAGAGTGTGTCCTGATATTGTTTCCTAGTGGAAGCACATATAACGAGAATCAAATTGGGCCGAGCACAGAGCCCTGTGGAACACCATGGTTAACTTTGGTGCGCACAGATGACTCATCATTAATTTGCACGAATTGGGAGCGATCAGAAAAATAAGATTTAAACAGTTAAGGGCGGTTCCATTAATTGGAATTAACTGTTTAAGTCTTTGTAATAAAATGTGATGGTCAATTGTGTTGAATCCTGCACTGAGATCTAACAGAACGAGGACAGACACAAATCCCTGATCTGAGGCTATTAGAAGGTCATTAGTGAATTTTGCCAAGGCTGTCTCTGTGCTGTGATTGGCTCTGAACCCAACTGAAAGTCTTCATATATATAATTTTCCTGGAGAAACTCACACAGCTGATGGGCTACAACTTTTCAAAAAATGTTGACGTGAAGGGGAGATTAGATATTGGTCTGTAATTGGCTAAAACCTCTGGGTCTGGGGTGTTTTTTTTTGAGAAGGGGTTTGATTACAGCTATTTTAAAAGACTGTGATAACCTGATGATAATGACAGATTGATTTTATTGAGAAACAAAATATCAATTAGGGGCAGAATTTCTTTAAGTATTTTGTCAGAATCGGATCTAAGATAAAGGTTGTTGGTTTAGAACCTGAGATTATTTTGGTAAACTGATCACGGGTGATCATAGAGAATAAAAAAGTCTAAAAAATGGGTAGGATTGTCAGCCGATGAAATTTGTATTTGTATAGCCCCTATTCACAAATCACAATTCGTCTCATAGGGCTTTAACATGGTGTGACATCCTCTGTCCTCAACCCTCTGCAAGAGTAACGAAAAACGACTAAAAACCCTTAAAAGTCCACATTTAAAAGTCTTTGTGAAGTATGGGTTTAAAATTCTGGCTAAGCTTTGGGATGCAGTATTCATGATTAATACAGCAGACTGTACCGCTATGTATCACATAGGATAGAGTGCAACAATTTGCAAAAAGTTCAAAGCACTTCTGAAGTGAAAAGAATAAAGTTTATTCCGAATATTACAATCTGCAATAACTCATGATCCTACTTTTGTATATAAAAAATAAAACATTTAGTATATCCTCTCTTCCTTAATAAGAAATATATTCTGAATATGACAACAATGTTCTATTCATGCTTGACAGATGATCTACCAACAAAATTCTAATGTCACCATGAGCGATAAAAATTGGATTTTGTATGGTAACATATATATTCTCATCATAACAGATATATGGACTGATATTGTGTTTATATTGTAAAGTCTAAAGGACCTTTCTTGTGAAAACTAGCCATGCAATTAGGAGTCTTGACTCAATGTCAATGGTGGCAAGGAAGACCTGGGTAAGGCATTTTCCCATACATGAACAGTTTGTATGCTGCCCTCAACAACATGCTACACTGATTCTTCCTCTGTCATGTAGTCACGTGAAGTGCAGTTTTTTCCAAAGGAAGCCACTTGTCCAAGTGCCCCCATCAGGTTCAGTAGATAACTTCTATGGACCATTTCTCCTCTGACCTTGTGGGAAAAAGATGTTGTGTATCTTGGTCACAATCATGATTTATAACTTCAGACTAGATGAATAATTAGAAAGCTCAGTTTCACATTAGGATTTTTAATTACACATGATTCATTAACTTTTGCAGTTGGTTATTTGGAAAATTAGACATTTGTGAATGGTGAAACTCATAATTAAACGTTTATTTATCTTTATTAATGACTTATTCTTATTCTAATTAATGACTTGGGGCATTTTCCGCAGGTAAACCATGTGTATAAGACCTTTAGTAAAACAATGCATCCCCCCCCAATAGAAAATACATTTTTCTCTGAAGACAAGGGACCTGTCACAGTAGGTAAAAGCCTTTGTACAGATACATAAAATCAATGGGGGCTTAGTTCCAATTAACTGCCTCAGGTCCGGTGAAGTAACATTCAGGCCAGTACCAGAACCTCAGATCACAAAAAGTTTCACAAAATTTCAAATTTCAAAATGACTGTGAGGTTGAAGGGAATTTGGTTTGAGGTGCTCACATCAGTGAGTGAGAGATGTGCAACATTACAAAGTGGGAAATTGTTTTCTTTAGACTGAATTTGGTCACGTTAGAGGGCCAACTATATCTGTTGAAAAACTGTTTCAGAACAGAAATGGCCTCTCGGCATGACCGGGGGGGAAGCGCCACATGTTTCAGACTAGGCTGACCTATGGTTACAAATGCTGTTCCTGAAGAAAAACCAACTTAGATCTAAACTATAAAATGCTTTGAAGGATGCTGTTACAGTTACACCTTCAACGGATTGGGTGCAGACCTTCATTGTTGGGGAACCGATATTCTTTACGCAACCTTGACTTGTGGTGGGATTACCCCCGGCATACTGCTGGACATCTGCCGGAAAGAGGCCAGCCACAGTGGGGATGTGCAGCCTGGTGTCGGCTCTGTGCAGCAGAATGAAGCCACAGGGCAGGTCTGCATGCAACCGCTGGCCAGGGCCTCAACAGTTAACTGGCTCGCACTACATCAGCACTACATGTCTAATTTAAAACTGACAGGAACCAGATCCGACTGTGAACAATAATCGTTAACCCTAAACCGTTATGTATTTTAAGTTTGTTAAATTTCCATGTAACATTATTACATAAATTCAATGTAAAGGGTTTTCAATTATGTTGCGTTAGTTTAAATAAAGAGAGTGGTTTGATTAACAAAATTGTGTTTAATGTATATATTTACTATATGAAGTTTAACTGTAACTTGAATTAAATTGAGATCATAGCACACAATCACTGAGTATAAACATACAGAGATATTGAGATTAATGAATTGTGCTAAAACAATAGATATACATAAAACAGAAATACTGTGCACAGTTTTGATTAGTGACATTGGAGTCCTTCTTTCTTGTTCCATGATACATTGATGATAGTTCAACATTTGCTGGGTAGCTTTATCAATCCCAGCACTGCTGGTTGATGGTGAACTAGATGAAACAGTACAGATATGTTGCCACACAAGATTATTGACATGATAGTTTTCATCAAAACTCTCTGTTCATTAAACTAAGTAGTGCATTGCCTGCTATCAACATGCCTGTTTGGAATAGGCTGGCTGCTTATTCTGTGTTAATGCTCCAGAGCTATTTCAGAATTATTCCTTGTCGCCGTTTTTTTCCAACTTTTATTCATATTGAATATATCCGGTGTCCAAATTGCACAAAAACTTGGCATTGCATTTCCATATACAATTTACAATACACATGCCAAGTGTGAAGCTGACTAGATGAACAGCTTGTGAGACATGTATTCCAAATAAAGACAGACGTGCAATTAGATAGATGTGCTGATGTTTCTGCATAATAAACCTTTTATATTTTAAGCATTGTAACTTCGCTGAATAGTTTCTAGCTGTGGACAATTTTGTCTTCTTTGCCAACAAGCATTCCCCAAATAAGTAGCTGTTCCAGAGTTCTTCCAGAGTATAAAACATTAAATGTTCAACTGCTATCTAAACCACGCTCTCTGGGTCCTGTGTACAAGTTGCCATGTGGCAAAACTGTTTGCATCCAGGCAAGGGTCACCTTAACACACTCAGAGTGGCTGGTGTACAAATTTGTGTGTGTGTGTCTGGTTTGTCATTTGTTTTTCCCAATTTTTTTTTGCAACCCTTATACATTTGTTTTTGAGATGTGGGGATGTGGTTGATATTATTTGGATCTCATGGGGCTTTTTGAGGAGCTGGATGAACTCTGAGCACACAGCCGTTTCAGTTATTATTCTGCTTTGAATTTGAAAGTAGAAGTTCTGAGGATTACGTCACAATTTAGCTCCTTCTCTCACTTAAGAGCACCCATTGCTACTTTTACACAAACTTCCACCTCTACTCCGACATTAAGATGGGCCAGAGGCGACACATCATCGTCTCCATTATTTCAATTCAACAAGTCATTCCACAATAATAAGAGTGATATTTAGAGATGGAATGAGTTAATTTATGAAAGCAGCTTAAGGTTATAATAATCATAATACTGATGTTTGTGTATAGGCAAACAAAGTTGTTGTGTTGTTTATTGTGTTAGTTTTTCTTGTTACGGGTTAAGGGCAGGGGCACCTTGCTGAGCACTATGAGGGCTAAGCTTATACAATTTGTCTGATTTACATAAATGGACATTGTTTGCAAGACTTCTACTCATTCCCGTGTGTGGTCACGGTGGTGACTGTGCTCCGGTGTCTGAAATCTGACCAGTTAGGGCTACATCTGTTATGCTCCGTAAGTCTGAGACCACAACTATGTTTTCACATTTCCTGGGGTTGAAGGAGAACTGGGCACCTTGTAGAACCAACCCTAAAGTCCAGACAGACAACACGTCGTATCCCCTTGTACCTAACAGGGCTATGTGGAAAAAAAACATTAAAAATGTAACACAAGTTTCACTTACAAGTCATTTGCAGGGTGATCAACCAAATCTCTATCAGTCAAGGACCAACAGGGCGTTCAAGAAAAAGCCAATAGTTGAGAATGAAATCTGAGGCCTTTATTACATTGTTTCTATAATATATGTCAATAGGTTAGTGATGCAGTTGGAAGGGTAATTTGCATATCTGAAACATTTGAGTGTTATTCACATTAGTAACTCATCAGCCTCACTGAACAGATTTTTAAACAGCATCTCAATCCACAGTGTGTATGTGAGAGACGTATGTCAAACCATTCAAATGAAACAAACATCTTCCAGATAGAACTGTGCAAACTTTCTTCATTTAAATCCATCTTGTCTAGTAGTGTGTAAATTTTTGTGTGTTTTGAATTGAATGTCCATGAAATAAACATTTATGACTTTGATGAATATTTTAGTTTGCCATCTTTTTTTCGCATACATGACACCATCATTAGTGATCTCACAGAAACTTTCATGTTCAGACTATGCTCACTGTAGAAGTCATCATTCATGACAGGCTATGACAGAAGCTTTGATTTGTAGAAAAAAGGAGCGTTTCTGTTGATTCTTCATGAAGACTGAGTTGTTTTTATCAACGGTCACAGTGTCTTGTTTGTTATTAGCACAGAGAAATAAATCATCACACATTCAAAGGTCAAATCCAAACCTCCACCCTCTGGAAATGTTTCAAAGAAGGGAAGAATGTCACATTAAGCATTTAATAAAATGTAATGATTTCTTGCAGACACATCTGGTGTTATGATCACAGGACACTTCTAACAAAGTATAAATCTAATCACTTTCTGATGCATCAGTCTTGCAGCATTCACAGAATTTAAAGGATTTTCAATGGCTTGGATTAGTTTACTAGTCAAGGAGGCTACTGTTGCTGATTGACTGCCACTCACACTGCAAACAGCAATAACCATTTGAAGTAATTCATGTTTTAGAGTGCAGAGGTTGTGAGTATTGTAAGCAGTGTTCAATGCTAGGTGAATTCACTTGGTTTCTCCATAAGTTGACGTAATAGATGTCACACCCAGAAAGGGTTTTAAAATACACCAGCCAGGATCAGCCCTAATGCCCTGCAGTCAGATGTCCCCTGGATGCTGTACAGCTTAATGTGTTGTACAGTTTCACCCATAGATATGTTGGAAGCAGTTGAACAGTAGGAGAGAAGGAGGCAGAACTCTGGGATAGTTTCTGCAAGTATTCGGCCAGCGTTGCCTCACTCTCCCTTGAACTGAGGACGCCTCTTCTCCTTGAACGCAGCCAAACCCTCCAATCGATCTTTGGTTGGTATCAACTGAAATAAAAATATAAAAATATCAGTAGAGAAGAGGAAACACCTCTTTATTTACTTCATCTTGACCCATTTCCTGGTTAGAGGAAACATCAGGGCTTGATCATTTTCTGTTAATTACCAAGCCCTGATGTATGTTGTTTCACATACACAATATAATGCAGGTCCAATAATTATAATGACATTACATCAGCATCAGTCAGAGATTTTTCTTATACTTAGCTACTTCCACTAACAAAGGGCAGCCAACAAAAGCATTTGTATATTTGTTTGTCTGTATGTATCTGGAATGCATATCTCCTGAATTGTTTCGCTAATCGACCTCACACTTGGCGTGTCTCATTTAATTGCAGAGCCAAGTTTGGTGCAATTTTGACTTGCGGTACATTAATATTATTAAAACGGTAATAAACAGACGACCAGCACCCTGTAACAGGCAGTGGGGGCGGAGCAGTGTGTCTTCAGTCTGCGGACCAAGTTGAATCTTCTTCTACATCCTCAGATAATCTCAAAAGCAGTGGTGCTCATCTCCATTGTGGCGTCAACTTTCAAAAAATAATTTACTGTTTAGCAATTTTTTCCTCAAAGTAAAAGGTCCACATTTGTTTTGCTGCAGTAATGCTTCATATAGAGCTGCATTACAGAGCTTTTATTTTGAAAAGTTGTGACCTTGGGTCTGAACATTGTGTCAATGCTTAACTGACCTTTGAAATAGCAAATGCAAAGTATGAAAAAGTAACACCTGTTAAGTAAATCATTCAAATGTATATATAAACCACCCACTTGAACAGCAATACATCATATTTGGTTTCATTTTATGAAAAACATCCGCTATTAAAATCTTCACTGCAGAGAAACCAGGTAGGATGAACACAAACACAGGCCAAGCAAACAGCCCATTCCAAACAGGTAGGTTTTGAACAGGCACTGAGCTAGCTAGTTGATTCTCACCTGGGCATAGCACGCCTCTTCAATGGCCAGACCTGTAGCTAAATCCACCTGAAAGAGAATTTGGTATCTCTTAGTGAATTCAGATTCATGGCACATGAATGGGAGCACCAACCTATGAAACATAACTAATGTGTGTATTCTCGAAGAAAGAGACCAGAAGGACTCCTGACCCCCATAAGACTAATAACTGTTGATATACTGTATAGTTGCGCAGGTGCATATGTGCTCACGCATGTGCAGGGGTATATTCTAATATCAGCAAATGCAATTATGGACACAACCAAAAAGCCAAAGATCCTTTGACATGACAAAGCTGCACAAGCATTTGCTTATACATCATCGCACTGAGCACATTGTGTGTGTGTGTGTTTTTCGTACTATACATCTACAACAAACATTTGTATTCTATAACACAACCCTAGTGAACACAACCTTATTCGACAAAAACCTGCTGTTGAATTACTGGGACTTACCTCTATCCCCTGGTTGATCGCAAGTTTTGCCATCCTAACTGCAATCGGGCCCTGTGAGAGTCAAACATTCGATTGTCTTATATAACGAAGCTTCATTAATTGCTTTGTGTTGTTTGGAATTATAAAATATTATAATGCAGTTATTGCAGGATTAAAAGAAGTAAACAAAGTTGATCTAGTCATGGCATTCACAGCTAAATCACCTTTTTGTTCTTCTCTTACTGTAAAGTATAACTTTCTTACTGCAGATGTGTGCTGGTCAGCGAGGTGTTACCTGAGGGTTGATCTCTCGGGCGAGCTCCAGAGCCTGCAAGTAGGCAGCATCACCACTCTTATTCTGCTCCACAGATTTACTGACGAGACCAAGACGACATGCCTCTGTTCCGTCCACCACCCGGGCTGCAAAGATGAGCTCCTTAGCAAGAGAGACACTGATCACCCTGGGGAGACGCTGTGTACCACCTGCAAAAGAAATGAGAAACCTAAGTGGAGCAGTGCCTTGATCACAGATGTTGATAATATTACGGGTTGTCAACTATATAAACATATGAAATGGGTCATGATAGAAACGTAAACCTGTATTCACTGTCAGATCTTGAGCACCCACTTAACATTCATTGAACTGATAAAAGTCAATGAACCCTTGTTTTTAATAACTGGTTGAGCTTCTTCTGTAGCCATGGATCAGACCTGTGCAGAGTTCAGAAGGAGGAGCATTCTTTCTACAGAGCAGCTTCAGCTCAGATTTATTCTCTGCGGCCATTTTCAGACCAAGTATTAACATCAACACCGAGAGTTCTGGGGCCTCATTTATAACCGTTGTGTACGCACAAAACAGAGTCTGAAAGATGTTTACACAACTTCTCACGCTGAAGACGGGATTTATAAAAACAAACTTGACAGGAGAATGTGCGCCAACTCTGACCGATTCGTATGGACATTTTTGAGACGGGAAAGTAGTGATGCAGATGTGAGGTGCTGAATTGAAACTAAATATATAGATACACTTTATATATCCTAAGTTGGTCTCTTCATGCCCGGCATTAAATTCCACACTCTATATGCAAATAATCATGTACATCATTTGTGTTCACCAAGGACCAAATAATGTTGTTTTTAGAGTTCAGTCCTGGTTCATTTGGAAAGACTTGGAGTTGCTGTTGGAAATAGCTGCTGCGTCTTAATGCAACAGAACTCTGTGGTCAGTAAAACAAACATTTGCTTTAATAAGTAACTGCGAACACGTATCAGTGTGCACACAGCAGGGTACAGTGAAAGATGCTGGTAACATGAGTTCACTTTCAAATTTCAAACATGTTCTTCAAGGATAACAATTAAAAGTGTAAATATCCCTATTTTGGTATTTCAAAGGTTTATAATTGTAATACATGCTATAATGATGAGAATACACATTATCTGTCTCAGTTCACTGCTGCAGCGTCGCTATTCACCCTCTTTGTCCTGCCTCCTGAAAAGCCCCGTCTTCTCTGTCAGCTGGCCCACTTCTTTGTGATTGGTCAAACACTACCATAACAATTCAAGCCCAAGTTAGATGTTTAAAGACATGATGATCCAGCTGATAGACCAGAACCACCTCTGCTAACTAAACTGTAGCTCTCCTTACATTTCATTCATTCTTTCTTTACAACTCAGATGGCAACCGTGGATGTGGAGAGGTCTGTTAAATCCAATGTTCCAAGTTAACAGAGGTGATATCCAAATGGCCCAGATGGTCTTAAAATAGCCAAAGGTTTCATGTCATTATGCTATATAATGATTTATTCCAGATATTTACAGTGTATATTATTCTTATTAGATTCATATTTTGATTATCTTTACACTTAAGTATTGCATGTTACTTATAACTGACTCATTTATTGACTTATTTTGACACTTGCTGCTCTGAAATTGCATATTTCCCGAATTTGAGACTAACAAAGGATTATCTTATGTTATCATTTATTATTTGATCTATTTTTAAGGATGTTATTCGCGTATGGAGTCAAACTAACGGGAGACCTATTTCAGTAAATTATATAATGATTATTCTGCTTTTGTGATGAATTATCTTACTGCCTGTGAGAGGAGGGAACCAGGCCAGTTGACAGGCCTGGTTCCAGTCAACAGCACAAGGGTATAGAACCATTGACCTCCACATTTGAATGGCTCATCATGCAATCTCAATGTCTCCCATTCAAGACTGATCTGGACTTGTACTTTCACTTTTATAGCAACGCAAAATATTTGAAAAATACTTCTTAAAAGAAACAAAGTAGAATGTCTGAATGAACATGTGAAACAGATGTATGTACGGGTCAAATGATATGTATAAGTGAAATAAAATAACTTTTTTTCCCAGCACATTCAATGTGGAGCCTGAAGAAATTACCTCTCCTTAGGCTTTGACTTTAAAAGGTATTGTGAATTTCTATGGCAGACCTCAGGGTCTGGTATAACCTGCACTGCACAACAGATCAGGCCCAACTCAAAGCTGCTGGCAGGAAGCTTTGGACACCCACGGTCATTTAGGCAATTTTCAATGATGAGTTTAACCCATTGACATGTAGACCAAAAAAATATTTAAGCCAGAAATAAAATTAAATATATCCTTACCTGCTCCAGGAATAATTGCAAGTTTAGTCTCGACTAGTCCCATTTTGGCAGTATTAGCTGGATGGACCAAAAAAAAGGAGTTAGCACTATTAACACATATACACAACAACTAGAATACATGTATGATATAATACAGAGAAAAATAATGAATGCCTTAATTTTCACCCACCTCTTAATAGGTTAAGACACAGTACTATACAAGTGATTCTAAAATAAATAATATAATAATAATATATGTAATAACTTTACTACTTTTCATATCTCCACCACTATTTAAATAAAGATCCAAACATTAAACCCGGGTCATTTAATAAAATCATCAGGATAATCGTGCAGTGTACAGGAGGAGTGAACTGCGATTAATTGCTGCCGGAGTCTTTCGTTGGAGTCTTCGGGGAGGCTGAAGGGGAGGCTGAGTATAAAGCTGCATTTTTATTTTTATAATGTGTATAATTTCTGTGCACATCTCGTAGATACTATAGGCCTCGCACTCGTTCACACCAACACTGTAACCTTTCCTGTCTTATCTATCCCACTCGTTCCACACATACCCAGCACCTTGTCACAGGGGGCCTATGGAACTGCCAGTCAGCTACCCGCAAGGCAGACTTCATCTCTGGCTTTGCTACACAGCAATCGCTTGATTTCCTTGCTCTCACTGAGACCTGGATCACACCGGACAACACATCCACCCCAGCTGCTCTCTCCTCTGCCTTTGCTTTCACCCACACACCAAGACCCACTGGTAGGGGTGGCGGTACAGGTTTACTCATTTCCCACAAATGGAGTTTTTCTCTCTACTCTCTTCCACTTTTTACCCCAACATCTTTTGAATTTCACGCTGTAACTGTTACTCAACCGGTACAATTAATAATTGTTGTTCTCTACCGTCCACCAGGTTCTTTGGGAGATTTCTTGGAGGAATTAGATGTCCTCCTGTCAAACTTCCCAGAAAATGGCCCTGCACTTATCCTTCTGGGTGACTTTAACATCCAGACAGACAAGTCTTCTGATCTTTTACTTTTACTGTCTTCTTTTGCTCTTTCACTCAGTCCTTCCCCTCCTACTCACAAAGCCGGTAACCACCTGGACTATATTTTCACCAGAAACTGTTCAACATCTAATCTCACTGTAACCCCACTGCATGTCTCCGACCACTTCTTTATCTCTTACTCTCTCCCACTATCTCAAACCGACAACCCTACCATATCCACAGAGTCGGTACCTGTCCGTCGCAACATTCGTTCCCTCTCTCCTTCCTCTCTAGCCTCCTCTGTTCTATCAGCCCTCCCTTCCACTGACTCTTTCTCGCTCATGCATCCTAACTCTGCCACAGACATTCTCCTTTCTACTCTGTCCTCCTCTCTTGACTCTCTCTGTCCTCTTAAGTTACGACAGGTCCGCAAGTCCCCCCCCAGCTCCGTGGTTGTCTGACTCGGTGCGTGCCAACAGAGCCACTATGCGAGCATCAGAAAGGAAATGGCGGAAATCCAAACACCTGGACGACCTGCTCGCCTATCAGTCTCTTCTCTCCTCTTTTTCCGCTTCTATTTCCACAGCCAAAAGCGCTTTTTACCAAACTGCAATTCAATCCTCATTTTCTAACCCCAAAAAACTCTTCTCCATCTTTTCCAACCTCCTTGACCCCCCCAGTCCCCCTCCTCCTTCCTCCCTTCTACCAAGCCACTTTGTCAACTACTTTACAAAAAAGATAGATGACATACGCTCCTCATTTCCTGATCCTCCTTCTATAACTACACTTCCATCAACTTCATCTTCATCCCCTTCGCTCTCCTCTTTCACCCCCCTGTCTCCCAATCAAGTTCTGACCTTGGTAACCTCCGCCCGCCCGACCACCTGCCCCCTTGACCCCATCCCTTCTCACATTCTCCAGTCTATCGCTCCTGACCTTCTTCCGTTTCTTACCCATCTTATCAACACTTCCCTGTCAACTGGCTGCTTCCCTAATTCTCTGAAGGAGGCAAGAGTAAATCCTCTCCTGAAGAAACCCACCCTCGACCCGTCTGAAGTAAATAACTACAGACCTGTCTCTTTCCTTCCCTTTGTTTCCAAAACTCTTGAGCGTGCTATCTTTAATCAACTTTCCTCCTATCTTAACCACAATAATCTTCTTGACCCTCATCAGTCTGGTTTCAAGGCAGGTCACTCGACTGAGACTGCCCTCCTTGCTGTCTCTGAGCAACTTCACGCTGCTAGAGCAGCTTCTCTCTCCTCTGTCCTCATCCTTCTAGACCTCTCTGCTGCATTTGACACAGTGAACCACCAGATCCTTATTTCCTCCCTTCAGGACCTCGGTGTCTCAGGCTCTGCTCTCTCCGTGCTCTCATCCTACCTCAACGGCCGCACTTATCGGGTAACTTGGAGAGGGTCTGTGTCTGAACCTTGTCCTCTCACTACTGGGGTCCCTCAAGGTTCCGTCCTTGGTCCCCTCCTCTTCTCTCTGTACACCAACTCTCTCGGCTCTGTCATTCATTCACATGGCTTTTCCTACCATAGCTATGCTGATGACACCCAACTAATCCTCTCTTTTCCCCGATCTGAAACACAGGTAGCAGCGCGAATCTCTGCCTGTCTGACTGACATCTCTCAGTGGATGTCGGCACACCACCTGAAGATTAACCTTGACAAGACTGAACTACTTTTTCTTCCAGGGAAAGACTCTCCCATCCATGACCTGACTATTAACTTTGACAACTCCGTATTAACCCCCACTCAGACTGCTAGGAACCTGGGTGTGACACTAGATAGCCAACTCTCCCTTAGTGCCAACATTACTGCAACAACACGGTCCTGTAGATTCATGCTGTATAACATCAGGAGAATACGCCCCCTTCTCACTCAGAAGGCGGTGCAGGTTCTGGTCCAGGCTCTTGTCATCTCACGCCTAGATTACTGTAACTCCCTCCTGGCAGGTCTACCTGCTACTGCCATCCGACCTTTGCAGCTCATCCAGAATGCAGCAGCTCGACTGGTCTTTAACCAACCGAAAATTCACTCACACTACTCCGCTTCTCCGCTCCCTCCACTGGCTACCAGTGGCTGCTCGCATCCGGTTCAAAACACTTGTACTTGCGTACCATGCTGTGAACGGATCAGATCCAGTCTACATCCAGGACATGGTCAAACGTTACAGCCCAGCACGTTCACTCCGCTCTGCTTCGGCCAATCAGCTTGTTGCTCCCTCACTGCGAGCTAAACACTCATCAAAATCACGACTGTTTTCTGTCCTGGCGCCTAGATGGTGGAATGAGCTCCCCATTGACATCCGGACATCAGAAAGTTTACACATCTTCTGCCGAAAACTAAAAACACACCTCTTCCGACTATACCTTGAATAAAAAAAAATATATATACTAACAACTTTTGGAAACTAACACTTTAGTAGCACTTAAATGGCACTTACTTATAGCACTTTGTAGTTTTGCTTTATTTTGAAGAAATTGTACTTTCTTGATTCTTGTTGTCCCGGGTCTGTACCCTTGGGGTTGAATGCACTTATTGTAAGTCGCTTTGGATAAAAGCGTCAGCTAAATGAAATGTAATGTAATGTAACTGACCAGAGGTTTTTGTTTGACCAACTTCTCGAATGGTTAAAGCAGAGCCAAGAGTCAATATCTCAAACCTTTTCATGACTACGCTTGTGCAAAGTTGCAAACACAGGGAAAGCCAATTAAACTGAAGAAGCCTCTTTCATGAGATGAAACCTTTCACTTAATGACATGATGAAGCCTATAAAATGGTTTTAAGAGTGACACACTCTGCACCGACTGACTCTGATAAACTCTGTAAACTTACTATCTCCCATAAATAAATTGGATAAACCTAATTAAAGTGGACAACAAAAGTAGAAGTCTTAAAAGTGAAGGGGAGGATGAAAGTATAAAACTACGTCTGATTATCCTGCCACCCACACCCAGTAGGCTACATATTGATCTTTCCCGGTTTCCAGATGCGGTTTGACCAATACGTTTTGAGCAGACTGTAGTTGCATGCAGGTAAACAGTCCATGTGGAGAGCAAAGGAAGTAGAACACATTGAATGTAGGGCATCAGCTTTTGGCTTTTCATAAATATGTAGACGGTAATAATCAAAATGTCATCTGGACCTAAAAACACCAAACGAACGGTAACCCCTAGAGGCTAATTCAACTTCAAATGATTGGAGATTGCTCAGTTGGCCGCTTCATTAAGGCTGTGTGAAAAACATTAGGATATTGTTGTGGCACTTGTGACCTCTTTGTTTCCTTTGGATTTACTATAAGAGCATGGAGTATGTGTTTCACAATTATCCGGGAAAAAAATGCTTTGATTCTAGGTTTCACTGATTCCACTGGATGACTTTAGCCTCGTAACACTCCATTAAAGCTTTCTGGTAGAACTGAAATGGAGAAAATTCCGCAGAGAATTTGAAAAAAGGTGGAAACTGAATAAAAAAACTTGAGAACAGTATAATTAACTGCAGCACAGCCTTTCATTTAGGGTGTTTAGTTCTGACTAGCTTTCAACCATGTGAGGGATTTTCTCTCAACTGCTTTGACTGAAAACTGATTCTACAATAACAAACATCAACAGAGTTTTGCACATAGAGTAGAGACTTAACTGCAGCCTCAAAATAAAACCTTACATGCAATTCTGATGTCACAAGCAAGGGCCATTTCCAAGCCTCCTCCTAAAGCAGCTCCATCAATTGCAGCAATTGTTGGTACAGGCAGATTACCTGTAAAAGAAAAGACAATATGGTACCAATCAAAAGCCATAAAATGAGTTAATATGTACCTCACCGAACCAACAACATCATCATTCAACTAGAATAGATCAACTACTCATATCACTAGACTGTTATTTTCGCCACTGCTGGCAAAGCTGCCTAGAGTCTGTCCGGTTGTTTTTTCAGAAATCAGCCACCAACAGAATTCTTCACATTGCCAGAAACTCTCTCTCGTTTCAAGGCCTGGATGTGGAAAATGTAGGAGAATGTAGATGTGTCTCGGGCTCACACTGTATTGTTAACAATTAGGTGAATAATTTGGTATTTCTTTCAATTGACCAATTTATAACAGATACTCCAAATCATATTTTTTTAGATAAATATGAAGCAATGGCACTCCCTGCAGTATCCGCATCAAGGCTGATTCGCCCCTTATCACAATATTTCATATACACATATTGAGATCATATACATTTGAATCATTATCCACTATTCATAGTTATCGTTGAATATGTGAATTAATAACTGGTGCCATGTCAAATGTAAATGTGGAAAACAGTCAAACAACTTGACTGATGCAGTGTGTGATATAGTTATACTGATACCAATAAAGTAATTTTTGTGCATCATTCCCCCCCAAAATTGTTTAAGTAATGATAATAACGAAATTAGTCGGTTAAATTGACCTAACCGTGATTCCTTCATTAGTATATGAAAAAAGTAAAAGTAGTCTTCTGTGAAGAACGCATCCAAGTCAAAAATCTGAATTGAATTTATAAACAGTCACGGTCGGTCTTTACCAAGCTCTGTGATGAGTGCTCTGGCTTTGGACACAAATGGCCCCACTTCACTCTGTTGCATCTTGGCTCTCTCCTTCAGATCTGCCCCTGCACACCAACAGAAAGTATCAGCGTCAAGCCAGTGGCTTCCACAAACATGCAGTACAGGGTATGCACGCACGCAATGTCATGTCAATGCACACAGAAATCTCATGAACAAGGTGAGTTTACCTGCACAGAAAATCCCAGGAACCAAACTACAGAAGATGACACTACGCACTTTGTTATTCTTCTTGATATCTTCCACAGCTTCAAACATCTGAAAGGCAGCAAAAGTTTAAATTAAAATCTGACCGTCTATCACATTTCTCCAAATGTCTTACGATTTGAATGCTGAACTTATTTTACATCATATAAGAATAATAATATCTGGAACATACTTTAAGACGTTACAAGAGAGATCAGAAAAAAGTTAACCTAATAACTTGAAGTCAGTTTAGAGGCTCAGGAATTCTACGATATTCTGTTTCACATCGCCTGAACACTCCCTTCATTGCCGAGTCGTCAAAGTTAAGGCCAGGACTGTGCTTCTCAGAAGATGTACATAGATGTACACACTGCAGGGCACAACGGGTCACCGTATATCATTAAGGCTTGGAAAGGAACCAACATGCACATCTTGGAAATTTCAACAGCAGCTCCTTTATATCGTCATTTTGATTTTCTAAATCAACGCAAATCGTTATAACCTACATCCTGCTAAGAGAAGCAGTGTTCCAGCCTCATGTCTGTTACAAATAACTGACTTTACTCTTCTTCATCATGCCAAAAGTAATACAAAGGTTCATAGTAATACATACCATTTTGACCAGATTTTTGCTGATGGCATTTTTGGCTTTGGCTCGATTTATTCCCACGACAACAATACCTGAAAGACAATGTTAAGTCAGGTTGAAAAACGATGGAACTCTTTAATAACATGTTAATGATGAGCCACATTATAGACATCACATAACACAATGTCAGAATTATAAAGCACATTGTCACATCATCCACAGAAACTCTGGAGCAGCCGATGTGGGGACTGGGGGGGGCTTAAGATGTTTCTAACAGATGACAGACGCAAAAATGAAAGAAAAAAAAAGTATATCTCAGGATGAAAAAGTGAAGCCATGCTCATCTAAGACATGGACGAAAATGTCAAGATAATTTGAGGAAATACGAGCAGACGTTCTTACTGTGCTCTAGACAAAAACACTCATGCATCTCAATGGAGAACCGAGTGTGCATGTGTGAAAGGAAACCAAGGGGGGAAGTCCGGACCCAATTTCTCGATAGTTCCTCCAGAGGTCATGTCTGAAAACAGCTAAAGACAGTGTGATCACATGGAACAAGGGCCAAAGTGTTCCCAAAAACGGAACTGCCTGAGTGTTGAGTCGAGCTTGATTAGTTTCCTCTCAGGTTCGGTTGTGTTTAGACATATAAATGTGGTCTGAGCCGGGGTTTTTTTTCTTTACAACTGTGATGTCCGCTGAACCGTTTCACTTCTCCTGCAGCTTGATGTGTTATTCTGTGAGCAGGAGGATCATTCAGACTTATAGTATAGTGCCACATCTTGCGTGTGCTCTCCTGACCAAATAAGGTTTTGAGGTTCCTCCATGTGAAAGACTGTGCAGTGTTTGATACACTGTTGCCAGTCAGTCATGTGGAATGAACTCACAATGACTGCAAGGATCCTAACATGACAGCAAGTTGTGTAACTTCACAGTGATTCAACGACTTTGAAGGTTGTGGTGTGTGAACTTGGCTTAAACTGCCAAATATAAAAGGATTGATAGTTTCTCATTGATAAATAGGCTGAATTTTGCAAACCGTCTTCTCTCTCTTGCTGCAGGGGGCCCCAGGGGTGGAGGGAGGGATTTACTAGAAAAACGGGTTATGCACTAGTAGCATTGATGGAGGGGCAGCGTCCAGAAAGTCCATTTTGCTCAGGAAAAATGGACTTTCCTGAGTTATCACCAGGAAGTATTTCAGCGACCACCATGTCGCCACTCAGGACGTGTCATTCTATTGTAAACAGGAAACTTTATTATAACTGTCAGCGCACAGCACACTGTACTGTACATTTTGTGCATACCTTCTCATGTAAATAAAGTAATGAAAAACCTCTGAGCATAAGTGGAGGCGGATTTTCGCCGCACAGTGGATCTCCTTTCCTAACCCCTTACTTCTTCTCCTTTGCATCATTCCTTGGCCTAGTGACGTATTCCATCGGGGTCAATCAGTAGTGGCTAGGAAAGGAGATTATTAGTTATTGTTAATTCATATTATTTGGACTATCTGAATGCAGCCGGTGGCTTCTGGTGACGTTGTGTGATGTAAACGCGTACAGTCTTTGATGGTGGGCGGAGCCTCGCTTTGCATCCATCAGGATGTCGGACTGTCTGTGACTTCACAGTTTGTATGAACGCCTGATGGAGCGTCAGTCTCTTCCACTGGTATCTCACACACTGTAATAACCGGGCTTACCGTCGTCCGCTCCGTCCAGGTACCTGACGCGCAGGTCGTCCTTCGGGTCGGAGCTGTAGTGTCTCGCCGCTGCAGCGGGACCGTGGAGCCGCACAGCGGTCGGCACTGCCCCGATGAAGACAAAATGTCTCGTGCAGGAGAGGGCCGCCATCAGGCTGCACGCGCCGCCCCGGTGTGCCGCTTGCACACGGAAGGTCTGCATCAGGGCCGCCATGTTGACGAGCTGCGTGACTTTCAACTGTGAACCCAGTCACGTGGCCACGTCACCTGACTCCTCCACAAGCGACAGGCGCAGCCACGTGTGTTTATGAAAGAATATGAAAAAGTTAAAAAAAAACGCTAGGCCACTGAATACGTGACGCCTTATATTTAGTTGAATGTACCGCTTAACTAGTTTCTGTGACTTTGTTTGCTCTGTTTTTACTGTAATAATCTGCTGTTCAAATATTCAGTATAACGCTAGTATTAACATGTTAGGACAATAACATCTGCTAAGGACAATAATACCACATTTGCTAATGTATAAATTATATGATTAGCTTGAAAATGTCACCACATAAGTGATAAATCACAGTTTAGTTTATGATGAAGCCAGTTACCTAAAAGTAATGCACACACTGTGCAAAAGTGGCAGCTCATTTTGCACAGTGCTACAACGTTTGACCAATTTTTCCTAAGCTTACTTTTGCAAAATAAAGGGTTTTATTTTTTTATTTGCAGACCATAATATGCTTCTAGGGTTTCACAGTCAAGCATCAGTCAGTCACAACCCTGGTTCTCATATGTACATGTACAGATTTGTTTCCAAATGCAAGCTTTGCATACATGATGTATAGTAATATTGGGTGAAAGCTGTAAAAAATATAAGAGCACACATGATTCAGTGATAAGACATTTATTGTAAACAAAAGAATAACCGTTACAATAACTTTATGAAAGTGGTCATCAACAAGATTGTCCAAAGTATGACAACAAATGCACACACATCATTCATTTGAAATTACCTGTAATAATACAATTACAATTAATTTTGAGGCTGTCATGCAGAATCTCTGGAAACATTTTTGAAAATGATTTGTTAACCAAAATGTAACAGAACAGCTTTATAAAGTCCAGTTGTCACTTCCATCAGATGGAAGTCACAGTTGTCCCGCCAGTGTCACACACAGTGTCAGTTTTACCAGCAGGCTGGAAGCTAACAAGACTATTAAAAAAAGACAGAGCAAGAGCCATGGCTGTTTGGCAAACAGTGAAGCAGTGACAGTAGCAGAGAATTTAAAAGTTAACTAAAATTTGCATAAATGATCAGTCTCTGTAACAGTATGTGTACTTGCCATTCTCAAAGATGTTCTAATCAGGACATTTTGAGTGAAAATGCATCAACGAAGTTAAAAAAACATTAAATGAAGAAATGAGGGCACTTGTACTGCACTTTGACACGAGGGAAAATATTGAAGCTGTAAAGGGTGCTTAGTTAAGTGCAGATGAGTAAGACAGTACAGACCTAAATAACTTCACTGAGGAAGGTCACAAACCACAAATACTTGTTTGCATGTGGTTAGAATGTGATCCCACCTCAATCTGAGCCAACTGCGAGGCCTATTCTGCTCCACAATAAATGGAAATGTGCCAATTCAAAATCTACTCTCCATTAATACAAACCAAACTACAGAGCTCCTTACAGGAAGTGTCATGACATTGATTATTATGAAATGACAAACCTATCAAATAAAGCACCAGATATCCCTTAAAACACAGGCATGGACTGTACAATTTTCTCAATACATAACCATATTGCATTACACAATAAGTCTGTGGGTTTAAGTGTTACAGTGACGTCGGTGATGAATTTACAATTCTCAAATCTTCATTTGACCGGATCTGCTCTGCAGAGATAACAAGGCTGAAGCAGATTGATATCAGAGGTGGGCCTCTTATTTGCCGTTTCACACCCATGTTATATTTCAAGAGGTTCCTCCCACTTTCTGATCTACTCCCGTTTAAATTCATCTAATTATTTATGGAACCTTTTTCCTGACTCTGTAAAGTGGCCTTCAGTGATTTCAAAGGCACTATATAAATCCAAGTTTTTATTATTATCAGGTTTCTCTCAATAGAAGCTTTGTTTCATTCAGAATAAGTTTCAGTTGCTATCGCTTCACTAATCCTGATCAAACTATTCTCAATGAAACTCTCCAGATATTTCACATTAAAATCCTTCCTTAGAGGCCATTGTTTCCAGGTAGGCTTTAAATATTTCAGGAAGTATTAACTCCCATTGGTGATAACTGAACAGGGATTGGAAACACTGCCATAATAAGCAATGAATCAAAACATTGTGTTCGAAAAGAGACGCTGAGGAGCAGACACAGCTCTGTTGTGGAGCTGTATTGTGCACTGATTCTTTTGTAACTATACCTCTCAGCTTGTAACAGTGAGCAGTCTATGGGTTTTGACGTTATGCCAACACATTTTATTTGAAAACTTACATTAATGGAAACATGATTTAATCCTAATAACCACACAGTGCAACAGCAAATGGAGTGGAAATGCAAAACAAAGGATATTTGGAGGAGCATCCCTTCGATGAGGCACGATGATCAGTGGTGCTTCTGTTGGACTCTATCACAGAATCTCACTGTGTTGCCGTCGGTCTTTTCAAAAGAGGCCACTTTAGCAGAAAGGGAGGCAAGGTCCTGTTTTATATACAAGTGCTCAGCATGTGAGTGTGCATAGGAAGGTTCTTCTACATCTACGGCAGCTTTGTTTGAGATGGGTCTCGAGGTTCGCCTGCTACTCTTGCAGCCATCCCACAGGGCATCTGTGCTGCTTCTGTGCCACTGCTCAGACCGGTGGCTCCAGCCCTGCATGTTGGTGACCTGTACTGACAAAGGGCACAGGGGGGACTGTGTGTACTCTGAAGAGTTGTGAGTGGTCCGGCAGAGTCCTCCCTCTGTTATGCTGCCCGGAGTTGAGGATTTTCCAGAGAACTCATATTCAGAGTCAATGGTCTCCACTTTGATTTTAGTTGTTTTGGCTTTAATCCGCAGTTTATGGGGCAAAGCTGAAGAAGTGGTGTCCGGCACTTTGTGTGTGGAGACAATGACACTTGTTGGGCCAGCTGTAGACGGCATGAACCCTTTGGGGACTTGTTGCTCATCCTCACCATCTGAGGATTTGCCTACAGCACCATCATCTGAGGTCCGGGGGGAGTTACTGGATGACCTAGTGACCTGCAGTAATGAAGCCGGCTGGGAGTAAACACCAGACAAAGGATTTGCTATGTAGTTTCTATAGAGCTCATAGGGACTACTCTCCTGTGCATAGCTGCCGTTCTCCGAGGGTTCTTGCTTGACCTCTGTGGTATTGCAGACATTGAAACTACCCTGAGTTGCAGTGCATGTCTCAGGCATGGGAGGTGAATGCTTGATGACTGATATACAGCTACTACGCAAATGAAGAGACTCCAAATCTCTGCTGGAAGAACCTTGATCATCGGTGGGTGGTACCAACTCCTGGTAAAGATTGACAGTGGTGGAGCTAGATAACTTCTGGGCTTCTTGGGCATAAGCAGCTGAGCTCAACAGGCCAAACTTCAGCTTCAGAGACAGGAGCTCAGCTTTGAGGGAGGCATTTTCCTCTCCAAGGGCCATCAGCTTGGTCTCCAGCACCATGTCGTTAATGCGCCGCTTCTCCCTTGAGCGCTTGGCCGCCTCATTGTTTTTGCGACGTCTCTCCCAGTAAATGTTGTCTTTTCTCTCCTCTGGGATAAACTCCCTTTTCCTGCGACAGCTAGTTTTAGCCTTAAATGGAATGCCAGATATTCTGTGGCCCATCAGGTCTCTGTTAGCCCCCTCTAAGGCCAGGACCAGGGAATCTTCTCCACTGTAGGACTCACTGGAGTCCACCTCTTGCTTGATTGATTGCATATTGCCACTGTCTGCAACTCACAATATGCTGGAAAGTCTTTAACTGTTCACCATAATGCATGTATGCATTGACAGCCACATTCAATGAATCCACTGGAGGAAATCTGGAAAAAACAACGAGAGGTTTAAATGTTAGTGTTGAATTGAAACAAAGTTAATCATGTTAATCAATGTCTTTTTTTAAAGTGGTGTATTTTCTCTAAGGAGGGTGTTTGCCTGGCAGATGATTCAGTACAGTTGTATTTGTGTTATGAGATGATACAATGTTTTGCAATGATTCAGCAGACATTTTACTTCCTTTGTTATTTTCACTCATCTCAACTTACTAAATGTAATAAAAACATGTCCTTTCAATCAACATTTTAACTAAATAATCTGAAATGCAGACAATATGCAAAAAATTAAGCACAATAATTTCCTAATAATAATGTTGTCTTATATTTTAGTTCACCTCCTTGTCTGTTGGTGCAGCCTGTCTCTTACTTCAGTGTATTTATTTGACAGTTGCATACACGAATTTACATCAACCCAAGGGCAATTTTCTTTTTTCTGCGGTCAACATTTTTTCGAAATTAGGTTTTCAGTGTATGTCTTGAAGTAAAAATGCAGCTGAGGATAATTGTTGTTAATGATTTATGTAATTTGCTTTATAATTAATGTAATTACATGATTATAAATGTTCTAATTATCTCTACAGTAAAGACAGGTAGAAAAAGATCAAGTACATAGAGTGCAATAAGAAATTAGGTGATGAGGTAATAAGTATCCGCGGTCGCAACGTCTAAGCAGGATCAGTAGTAGATTTGTCTTATGAAATGGAAAGTTGACTCAAGGAAGTGTTCCATTTTTCTCACAGAGACCAAATAAAGACCACACACCCACACAGGTTGTATATTGTGGTAGTTGTATGTAAGTTCAGAAACATAGTACTACATAGGGGTGCATCTAAACAAATTGAATATTGAAAGTTATTTAGGAAAAATAAAATCAGTTATTTAGGAAAGTGGAAATTGTTATACATCCTATACTCATTACACTTTTAACTAAAATGTTTCATGCATTTTATTTTTATTTGGATTATTTCCTACAGCTCAGATAATTAAAAACCATATCTCAAAATATGCAAATATTAAATTTTGAGTTTAAGAAAATCACTATTCATACAGTATTAATACCATGTATCTCTAGGTCTACTTCAGTACAAGTAACCGCAATCATAGGGAAGACTGGGGGGGGGGAGAATATGGAAATTTGTATATGTTTTGTGTTTGACCGTGTGTGATGATTAACAAGGGTGGAAAATACATGAAGAGTCACAAACTCTAATTACTAAGCATTATTTTGTCAAACAATTCTAATTCTGTATGTACAGAGACACTTTTTTGCTTATGTTGAATATTAAATCTATTCTCTAATCCTTGGTTTAAAAATCATTTTGCAAGGGGAGAATTGCCTAAAAAGGCTTGTATTTGGATTTTCATTATCCCACACACCCAGAAAAGGACTGTAGACAGATGTGACATAACATGTGGCCTGGCAGGGGCTCAAACACAGAAACAGCCTGTAACCGGAGGCCATCGTTCCACAGTCACACACTCCCCTATAATTCATGTTAATTATGAGTACAGCAGAAAGTCGTCTCCATAGAGAAATGGAGAGGGTTAAAGGGTGTGCTGACTCTGTCCTTATTTTGGTGCTGCTGTAGGTCCACATTTATTCGGTGAGTGAATAGGAAGTGACAGATGGGCTTGTGTTTGCAGGATTGACGTTAGCAACGAGTTGTCCACTGTTAAACATTTCAACAAGCTCCATGTGTGCAAATCAGCAGAGCTCACAAATGCTGGGATCTGACCCAACATGGCTGCTGTTATCACTCGCTTTTGTCTTTTCTGAGGAAACATGTGACATCGGGACTAAATTTGGACGACATGGGTGGGACTGAGCCGGGCCGGTTCACCGTAAGTTCACAGAGGGCTCGGCCCGGACCGGCTCCGACTGACCACATTCCCTCATTGTGCCCACATTACACAATACAGAGTCCCTTCGGCTGCCAGCACTTTCTATGGCTGCACACTTTATGAAATATCTGTTCGGTGGCCATCACAACACGGGCCTGGGTTTGTGAAAGTCTTTATAAGTGATAGGTTTTAAACTCCGTGGTAATAGAAGAGAGAGTTTAAATCAGATGACCTCTATATGAATACATTTCGGCCACAGATCTCAGGCTGCGTGCTCAGACACAGTGTATTTGCATGACATCATAGCTTACTCAGAACTGTGGAGCTATCTGTGTTGTTATAACGGGAGGAGAAACTACACAACGTACTGTTCCGAGGCCGCTGATGGGATTCATAACTCGCCGTTACACTCAAACTGTGTAACCCGTGTCGCAAAGTGTAACCTTACAGGCCTACGAGTCTAAATACGATCTAATACACGTCTCCCCGAGCGAACATTACCCAGGGTGTATCAGCCCGGTGCCATTGAGCTGCCAACACTGTCCTGCTCAAACTAAACAACAACAACACGAGCTCTGTCGCACAGTGGAAGCAGAAACCAGAGCTCAGAACACAGCCTAACTGGAGCTGCCCTGCGCTGCACTGGACTGTGGGCGGTGTTCAGGACCAGTAAACACTCATCCAACACTGGACACGAGAACATGGAGCTGAGCTGAACCTCCAATCCCTACTGTACCTTGTCTACCCGCAGCTTCTTGACTTGGTTCTGGTTCTCCACCTCGTGTCAAGCTCCGGGGACGAGTCCACTGGCCCCATCAATCAGTCAGCACAGAAGCGGAGTTGGTAGCCATCTCTCCTCCCGGACCTGCTTCCCTTCAAGGTGGCTCCTGACTCATGGATCTATGTTAGTAGGTCACCGCCTCCCTATATTGGTGGAGCCAGGTTAAAGGACAGCCGCTAAAGCCAATCGCAACGCAGCATCTTCAGTTTTTAGCCAATGACGCTTGGCATCGGCGGAGAGCATAGAGCTCATAGAAAATGTATGTCGTCATCGGTAATGCGTGTGGTGCGTTCAGGTGCGGCGCTTCACCAGGAGATACTAACACGACACTACTGCTGTTAATACATATAGATATTAAAGTATAGTGGTAGTATTATAATAATATAATACATTATAAAAGTATAATGGATAATATCGTATAGTGCTAATATTATGATAAAATTATAATAATTTGATGGTTATCATAGTTTAGTGTCCATATAATAGTAATATGATATTATTATCAAATTGCTCTGGATATTATAGTATGGTTCTAATATTATATCAATATAATATTATTATACAATTATTATGGATATTTCATTTTTACCAGCAGTTCGATATATGTGTGTGTGAGTGTGTGTGTGTGTCTGTGTGTGTGTAATATATTGGCTTATACGTCAATCAATCAATCAATCAAATTTTATTTGTATAGCCCATATTCACAAATCACAATTTGTCTGATAGGGCTTTAACATGGTGAGACATCCTCTGTCCTTAACCCTCAACAAGAGTAAGGAAAAACTACTAAAAACCCTTTTAACAGGGTAAAAATACATAGAAACCTCAAAGAGAGCCACATGTGAGGGATCCCTCTCCCAGGACGGACAGAAGTGCAATAGATGTCAGGTGTAGGAAAACATCAAGATACAGGTTTCAGCAGCATTGATGAGGGTAAACATTTTGAAGGATAACTTCAATACTTTATATCAGGCAGTCCTGCTGCAATCATAGTCTATGGTCAGCAGCCCGCAAGATCCTGATCCATCATCAAGATCGGATCCACTACAGTCCTCAGTCCATTGCTGCCATTAGGATCCATCATCAGCTGCCACCTCCTGGTCCACCACCATTATCTCACTCCAACGCGACAAAGGATCCGTCATTCCCACTATGATCCGCCGGCACGACCTAAACGCCACCACACTGGATCCACCAGCGCGACCTCCGACACGCGATCCACAAAGCGCAATCCATGATGATGTGGCCCTGGAACTGCGGGCGATAAGGCACAGGGACTCCGGGGAAGGGGTCAAGTCAGAAACAAGTATTGATGTGATATGACTTACTTCGATGTGATAAGGAGGGAGAAGAGGAAGGAGAATCTGGAAAGAGAAGCTCTATGTAATGTTTCATAAATTCCCTCTGCACCATCAGGTGTTTTTGCCTTATAATCAATGATACAATGATACAGGCCGAACTTGCGTGTACACTGAGGCTCAAGGTAAATCTGACTGGCTACTGGTTTGTATGGCAGTACTATGAAAGCCATGTGGCCCACTTAGTAGATCAGACATCAATACCTCTATGCCTTTTTTTTTATATGTGGTCAGTCAAACTCAGTTACTGTTGCATCCTTCATATCTTATATATATATATATATCACAGTTTGATTTGTAAAATTGAACCTTGTATCACTTATACCATACTAACACTACTATTACTGTTAGAATCAGTAAATAAAGAATTAGTTAACGCTAATTAAAATGTTCTACAGATACTCAGTGGTGATTGATATAAATCGTATCCACAAAGCACAGCCTATTAATGGCTGCTATAAAACATGCCTGCACTGCATGCATTTTGATGAAGTGAGGTAATGCTAAAAAATAAAACGACCAGAAATCCATCTGCTCATACTGCTCAACACCTCTAGGGTTCACTATTGGATAACTGGTAAGAATTTGGATGTCCCTGGAGGTTCAGAGTTAAAATGGCTGCTTCAGACCAGTCTCTAAACACCCACACTCACTATCCTAGTAAATGGCCCAATGGTTACTACTGTGCCTAACTGCTACAGTGCCCATGTTCCAGTTCAAAGAGTCTGGAGTTTTGCCAGAGTTCACTGGGACACAGCCTGTCACTCACTCAAATACTAAACAAGTGAGCTCAGATTTTTTTTAAAGTTGAAATCAAACAGAATTGTTACATTCAGATGGCATTTACAATAATGAAATACATACTGGTTATCAGAGCATTTTGGTTGGTTTCTGTATGATTATATTTTAAAATAAGGAAGCTATTTTTGATGAAAGTAAACATCTGACATTTATGTTAACAGTCACATTTGCAGTATTAATGTGCACCCAATAAGAGATGAGGCTAAATGTGTTCCATCTGCTTCTGGATAATAAAAATGTGGTTGATGAAGGAATTTCAGCTAGAATAGAAGCATAAACGTAGAATTAGTTCCCCTCATTACAAAACACACAACTTTTTTTTGTACACTGAACGCAAACATCCGACACTTTTGTTTTCGTTGCCATTTTTCACGAATTGAAAATATGCTTTGTACACTTAACTTCATATATATATTTGTGTATGTGTGTATCAGTCTATTGTATATATTATCATATATATATATATATATATATATACACATTGAAATTATAATGCTGCAAGGTGCTGTGTACTATTTACACACATGCACACATGCACGCACACAAGCACACTGAATAAGAATCTAAAGATTATATAAATACAATATAAATGCCTTAAATCATTTTATTGGTATCAATAATAAATACATTTCTCCTCTATGAAGTGAAATTAACAAATGATAGCACATTATTTTCTTGCTCTGACTGAAGTGATAGACACAAATTTCTTCATATGACTTTATTGGATACTCAACAGATGGATCTACACAATGCATGGTAAGCAAAAAACTGCAAACAAAGCAGATGTGGTGGAAAGGACATAGTTTTCACACTAGGCTTAGCAATTTCACCAGTAAAGGAAAACATTAACAATTAAAATATTCAAAACCAAAGTACATAAATTAAAAATCTGTACAACTTGGTTAAAAAAGTATATATAAAAAGGATTCACTTCATGGGAAACATGTTGTGAATAAGACCTTTGTCAATGGCCTCAAATGTGATTCAACAAGAATCTTTGTTCTTATTCTTTTGTTCGATGGCGGTAAGTTACAAAATACATCGTAGTGAACTTCAATTAATAACAAAGATACTTTTAAAACTACTATCTTTGGTCATCATACATTCTATTGTTCTATGTCTGTGGCTTTCACAAACCACAAAATAATCACCTCAAAAACAACATCAAATTGTCAAAGGGTGCACAAATTACCCACAGCAAAGCCCTTGTCTTGTACCACAGAAACCTGGGTTCATTTCTGACCACTGGCATTGTGGGCGGGAGGGAAGAGTATGGGTGATCATCTAGCTTTTAGCTCATTCTTACCAACTGGTAGGCAGGGCTGCCTTTATAGGTAGACAATGCCCATGTGTCATTCTGAGAGAATAGGCCTTGCACTTTGAATTTTGCTTACTCTTTGACAAAAGCATGTAAGAGGTACAAACATGACATACACAGCATTCAAATGAAACTGTCCTATCTAAGAAACCCATAAAAAAAACATTCAGTCACAGTTCCGCAGAATTTCTCCTTTCACTTTACGCTGCTCAATGAATTTTCTGGCAAGCAAGCACAGCTCACAGAATATTTTAGCTCAACTGTCCTTCAAACATCACCACACTTATGTGTCTGACAAGCGGATCACCATTTCTTCAGCTGGTGGAGGGTCATTATCACCTAGCAATTCTGTTTCAGGCACTGACAAGTCCTCATTGTGGTCTCTCTCCTCCTGGGATGCCCTGTCAGCCAAGTCCTCATCAGTGGTCTTGGAGTTCTCATTTAATAGAGCTGCTCGCTCTGTCACAGAGTTGTTGGAGGGGGCAGTGGTGATATAGCCAGTAGATGTGGAACCACTGCCACTATGGTGGGAACCAGCTTTGGGAACCATTTGGGGTTGATGGTGCATCTGCTGGTGGGGCATTGCCATGGGTATTTGCATGGGGTAAAAGTTCTGCATGTATGGGTAAGCTGACATTGGGTGATATCCATTGACAGGAATGTAGAGCTGCGGGGGCACCATTGGCCGATGCATTTGACCCTTCATGGGCATGAACTGGGGCTGATGGAATGGTGAGTTCTTTTTCGGACTGGTGTAGCGGGATGCATTTGCTGTGCTCATGCTGATGTTGCTAACAGGGCTTGTGCTTAGAGAGCTGGTCTGAGTAGTGTTGCTGGTGCCAGAAGTCTGAGCAGAGCTGTTATAGTTAGACAGACTATCCCAAGAGCGCAGGCGTGTGTGGATGTCCTTGAAGCGAGGTCTTCTTGCTGGAAATTCACTCCAACACTCCAGCATGAGAGTGTAAATCCAGGCGGGGCAGTCATCTGGACATGGCAGAAGCCGGTGGTTGCGAACCATCTCAATCACGTCCTGGTTTGAGTAGCCACAGTAAGGCTGCAGACCATAACTGAAAGTCTCCCACAGCAGCACACCGTAAGACCAGATGTCAGAGTCGGTGGAGAACTTGCCATACATAATTGCTTCTGGGGCCATCCAACGAATAGGGAAATGGCCCGTGCCCATGAGATTGTAGTAATCGGCAGAGTAAACATCTCTGAACAAGCCCAGATCAAGTATCTTGATGCTGAGTTTGTCAAAGACGAGGATGTTTCGTGCAGAAAGGTCTTTATGGATCAATTGTTGGCCGGAAAGGTACTCCATTCCAGCAGCAATCTGGGTGATAACATGAAGGAAATCAGCCTGCTCCAAAGTGGACTTGACGGTCTTATCATCATCTGAGCTGCCAACATCTGAGTTTGGGGAGCGCATCACCAGATACTCATGCAGGTCACCAAGGCTGGAGTAGGTGAATATCATGCTCATTGGCTGCTCTTTGGTGACCACACCCAGCAAACTTACTATGCTTTGGTGCTGTATGTGAAAGCGGAGCATTGCTTCATGGCGAAATTCCTCACAGAGAGTGACATCAACCTTGTCTTTCAATGTCTTTATGGCCACGATTTGGACTTGCTCACCAGGAGTGGTGCCATACAGCTGGCCCTTGTAAACCTTGCCAAACCGATCCTCACCAAGCTCCTCCATGAACCGTACTGCTGACATATTGATCTCCCTCAGCTTGGCCTGCAGCAACAAATCAATAAACACAAATACATGTCAGCAAAGTGTATGGCCAACAATAAAGCATAATGCAGTTCGTCAGAACAAGAATACAAATATTCTTAATTCAGGTGTATGGGTAGAGTATCAGAAACATAGGAATCTGCATTGGTGGAAGTGTTGCCTGAGCAACAAATTAAATGAAGAACTAAGATTCATGGTTCTGACTTTGACAATCAGGCTCTGTTCGGACCTAATATTATCACTCAGAACACGTTCAGAGGGGGTCTGGGATCCATGTGGTCACATTCTTTTAGCAGTCTGAACATAATTGTGTCCTGAGCCACATTGAACAAACTCATGAAATGTAATGAAATGGAACTCCTATTCAGCTGACGTCATCTGACAAGCTACAGTTTCATAATGAATCCAAATTATTTTACCACTTGTCAGTGTTTCACCTACATGTGAAAGTGTTTATTGAAGAGGAAGGGAACATCTGAAGTTGTGACTGGAGACACATGAGGTGACACATACTAATGCTAGGTCTGAACAGAACCTTAGTCACAAATCTTAAAGGTTTACCAAATATCCAAACACTGCACAGTGGTTTATCATAACCTCAAAAGGGAATTTTACAACTCTCAAAAGGAACAATCACTGTAAACTCCATCTTGACAATCCCCAAGTAAAGAGCAGATTCACTCTGTTTATGTCACTGAGTAACATACCACAAATGCAGGTATTTGATTGATTTGGTAATGAACCACAAAATGCAGAGTTAACTGAAATGACAGGGCCTTAAGGTCTTAAAGTCCAACGTTGCAGGGCTTGCATGAGTTTAAACCTGGTTTAAAGGGCTTTGCTATTTCAACTCCTCTTGTGTTCACATAGAATAGATTCCACACTGAATTTCAGCATAGTCATATATTTTGCCAGAAGTCTTTGTTAATAAATAAATAAGACTACTACGTCTTTGAATGCACTGCTGATATTGGTAAGAACACTGCTATTCATCAGAATGAATATAAATTAAGAACCCGTTCATCAAAGACTCGGTGCACTGTGTGTAGGCAATACCTGGTGTTTTTGTTGACTGAGGCTGGAGAGCTCCATGTCCTGGCTAGGTGAGCTGCTGAGCTGGCGAGGTGGTGTGTCAGTCGAAGCCTTTTGCTTTGTGCGACACATACACACCAGAAAGAAGAGGCAAGCGATGACCAATGGGATGGCAATTGCAGGGATTAAAATGAACAGTATCTCCTTTCTTGGGTTCTCTGGAGGCTCTGTAAGATAACAGAGTTTAGAGTCATTCTTTGAACAAATTATCGGTGGAAACAGCATTCATAAAACACTTGACCTGATTTGACTATTTAAGTGAAAATAATGTCACTGTGGATAATCCCCATTAAAAGCCACATCCTTCCACATGGTGCAAGAATGAAATTCCACTAAGTTACATCTGGTAAAGTCTTACTGGAACAAATGTGCTCAGTTCTCTGAAAAGCAAATCAAAGAACTAATGGAAAAAAATACTGAGGGCACATAGGGACTAGAATAAAAATAAAACAAAGACAAAAACACAGAACAGATATATATATTGACAGTAAGCTTAAAACAGGATAGATGTACAGTGTAAAAAAGGACACGAATCCCTGGGGAGCACAGTTCTGATGCATTTCTACACTCTTCAGTCAAATAACCTTATTTAAACTTCTCTAAATTGGACGAATATGATAGAGCTAGTGACAATTAATTCAAGTGCATTGATAGTAAATTATGAGTTAACTGGGGTCCTAAACCCCAGAATTGCACATCAGTAACAGAAATGATGTGATGGTTCTGACGTCAGTGGTATTTAATGGAGGCCCTGTTTATTGTGGCTGTGAGCTACCAGCAGAAACACTTATAGAGACACTGTAGGCTATGAAATGTTATTGATAACATGCTGGCCAATCTGTGTTATACAGTACTCTGTAATGAGCCAATTAAAATGTTTACTTTAGTAACCTATAGGCTTCTCCACTAATGAAATATGTAATCTTTTGGCACATCAGCTCCACGTTATTATATGAATCTTTTTTCATCAAATTAGATAAAATCATTATGCGCCATGCAATGCATTAGGCCTAGGGGGGCCAGCCACTAGACGTCACCCATAATTACTTTATTTTTGTAATATTACAACTTTATCCGCTCACTATTAGCCTACAACTTTATTCTTTAGTTTAAGGGGATTTTTTAAGCCTTTTCTTTCTTCAATAAGGCTCTCATACTCGTTTGTAGGAAAGAGACACTTTAGGGAGCTTTCATAATGTCCTAAGTAAACTTTGTGTTGACCTTCACAATGTTCCAAGACCTCTTAAAGCGGCCCCAGGTGATAGCCCAGTCTGCTGTGTGAGTGGGCCCGGCGGTCCTTCTTATGAATGAACTATGTACTACCAACAGCAACCGGGACATGCGACACAGGAAGAAGCAGCTTCTACACCTCAATATCAATCTGTAGTCCAAATTAATCTGTGGATAAATTGTTTGAATGTGGCTGAACGGTCATTTTGGCCTCTGGGTGGCCACAAGGCATCCTTTATTCTACTGTAGCATTATGTTACAAAGCGTGTGGTGAAAAATGACTCATGCCGAAGGGCTGTACAGTCCATGCTGCTACCCACACTCTCTTATTTCATCACCCTTCCATTCTGAAAGAATGTTGGTGGTCTAATCTTGACAAGAGATGATGGCTGAACTCCTTTTCACCCATTCGATGAGTGACAATGATGGAATAAACAGCCTGGTTTGGTCAACTCATACACTTTTTTTAAAGGTGTGACATTCACACACAACCAATCAGTAACACTAAACTGGGCTGCCCCATACATGTTGACAAAAGAAAATCCTACATGACAGCAGTTATACACCTACAGCGATAATGTGATACTTTAGTTCACAAAACTTTCCAGTATATAAGTATTGTTAGCGTAATTTGAATGGTCAAAATGCAGGAACAGATTTATCACCATCCGCTCCCAACATGACCCTGGAGGAAATTTCGTCACACTTAACCATAGAGATTGCAAATGTGAAAACATTTAAACCTTGGCTTTTACTGTTCTGTTAAGTATGCCTGTGCGAGAAAAGTGTTTTAAGTGGGTCCTATGTTCTGCAGCAGCATCGATAGTAAAGTGTTTGATGATATATCAGTCTCAGTTCATATACTGACTCTCACAACAGATAGCATATATTGATTTGAACTAATACTGCTCTCAATGTTGCACTGCCACTACCTTGAGTAACTTAGAAATGAAATCCCACTCTGGCAGTTTCTACACTCTGTACATACATACTGATGGTATATCCTTGTTGTTTTGTGTCTTTTACTGGTTATTGGTGGTAAACACTTGGACTTACTGCAGGATTGGATGTCGCACAGGTCCATCCTGTTATGTGGGTCCATGGTGAAGCACCAGGGGGCCTGCATCTGGCCTCCTGGGTTACGGCAGAAGTTGTGACTTCCCCAGAGCTCAGGGTATTCCTGGGACAGATGGTGACTGTGAGGGGACTGAGAGCTCCATGGCTGGCAGGGGTGACCAGATCTAGTGATGCTGACTGTGCCCCTGTAGTCAGCCCCACTTTCATTGTAGCAGATGTGGTCTTCGGGGGAATCTGTAAAGCAGACAGTGACACAGTGAGGATACTCAAACACTATGGGAGAGGTGACTTACCTTGAGTACAATGATTGTGGATTTAGCTCAATGTGTTCACCAGGACAGCTCTAAGGTGTGCAGCTTTATAAACCATGCTCACAATTTTGTTCGTTGGACTGGATGGGATTCCTTTGTTCTTTTGAGTTGCATCAAACCAGTAAGATAAAATTGTTGTTTGACCAACTGCATTTAGTATTACAATGATGCATTTTCTTGATTTTATGAGCAATGTGTTTTAATTAAATAATTATAATGTATGTGTGTACACATGCCATAGATTCTACCTACATGGACCTAGTTTTTCTGGTGGCACTCCTATCCTCATGCAGGACGCAGCATCAAGCGTGCCTGGTCGTGGCAGTAGGTGGCAGCTGGGGAGCTTCAGTTGCATGAGGATCATGGGATTGGATCGGGCGATGGTGTACTCTGCATGGCACAGGTCATTCTCCAGGGCCTCGCACTCATCTCTACAGAGCTGACGGCGCAGGGGGGCCTGAGAGCCTTCGTCACACAGAGGGAAGACGTAGTAGCAGAAGGATGGGATGGCAAACCTGGAGCACTGATCCGACAGGTGGGTGGACGTACCAATCATAGTGAAAGCAGCTTTGGAGAGAAGAAATAGACACCTGGTTAAAATATTTCGAACTTGCCTATATGGACTCAGAAATTTAAGAATTACTCTACAATTGTTTATAAACGACTCAAGTATGTCAACTTATGTGTGGGTCATCTTACCAGTGATCCGGTTTTCGCTCTCCCCCTGCATCTGCAGGGACTCAACATAGATGCTCTGGTTGCCAATGAAGCGAGCACAGGCGATGCCTCGATACGGCTGGCAGAAACCTTTTTCTCGTGACCTAAAAAGAAAAACAAACAATGCTGTTTCCTCAAATATATCATTAGTGCCCACAGCAGATGCTGGGGGTCTAGAGTCATGGGATCAGGGGCAGTGACCAACTTTGCACTAACAAGTGAAGTTTTAACAAATTAAAACGTTTTTTAAACAGCTCTTTCATAACATATCTGTAAGAGAAGGACAAAGAGGTGAAGTAGCAGTGGCATTGGTCCAAGCCAATGTTACAAGAAGTGGATGCTGAGGATCCAATCACAGAACAGCAAAGACACTGCTTATTCAATGGATACCACAGTCATCACCTTCCACGAAGCATTCAACAACCCTCTGACCTCTGCTGAAAGGACAACTTTGTATGGTGTCATCAGTATTTAATTTCATCTTTAACAGAGCACCATACTGAACTATGTATCTCAAATGGTGTTAAGTTTGTCCAGCCTGGGCTACTGTAAAAAAAAACATTGCAGCCTCCGTAGAGAGGATCTGCTCCCGGTGTATATTTAAAGTGTTAAAATAAAAAGGGTCCATTCTGGGGTAAGGAAAACAACAATTCATTCAACTTAGATGATGATACACTAATTATTTTATATCTAATTTCTGCCAATAGAGCCCTTTCAACTCATCTATCTATCTATCTATCTATCTATCTATCTATCTATCTATCTATCTATCTATCTATCTATCTATCTATCTTATCATGCTAACAAGCTGCGCACTGGGTTAGGGTTAAGAATTGGCAGCATTAAATAAGTAGTTGTTTTAAGTTAAGGTAAAATTAATAATTCTACAAAGGAAACCAGTTAGCTCATATTGATATGGTCACTACGTTACATTTGCCATTTCTGAGTAACTACACAATATAAATGAATACCAGCTATTGCTGAACTCCCATACTCCCTGACTCATTAAAGGAGTCACATTGTTGATTCAGTCAGAAACTGTGGGTCTGACTGAGGACATGAATAAGTTCAGAGCAAACCTATGCAGACTACAGGCTAGTGTCTGACTGTTGGCTGAGGAATTTATTCTAGCCTCGTGCTGGTGAGTCAAACCCGCAAGAGACAGAGAGAGGGAAACGCTGCTTGTCCTGCTACCCTCATCATTGGCTGCAACACTCAGTGCAGCGCAGCACAAGGTCTTCACCATCTCCAATAGTCAGACAAAGCAATGGAGGTAGCCGACATGTCTTTACATGCCCATTTTAGCTTTGGGCAGTCACTTATAAATACTACAAACACATACATTTGCACTTCTACACTTCTGAGGATTTCTACTAACTACAGTCAGTTGCTAAAAACCCACCTTCTAATAAGTTTTACCACTACAAACCTTCAGCTTGTCTGATAAAGGAAAGGGTTGCTTAGAACATGTTGAATGTCTAACCTGGAGTCAAACCTAAATCTGAATCCTTACCCCAATTAACTTAATCTGGAACCAAACCTGACCCTAGACCAATGAAGTGAACATACAATTTACAATAGTTCAAGAGCGATAGCTCCATAACCCACCTCCTAATCTATTTACTGGTGCTAAGTAGTAACACCACTCAGTTAATATACTGGCGTAATAATGAATATAACCAAACATCAACAAAAATAAATCAATGCTTAAAAGACCTCAAATAGCCAACATGCAATGTATGAAAAATCTCAACTCTTTGTTTTTCAAGTGCTGATGAAACAGGGAGTAAGACTTTTTTATGAACTCTGTGAATCCAAGATGAGGCGTATAAGTGTGTTCTGGGAACACAGGCTGTTTCCATCAACTTTGTATTTCCTAAATAGAGAAACATCTCAGGAAAGTGCAAACAAGACATTATTCAAAGTGAAAGTACAACGCAGGGGTTGTTGGAAGTTTAGCAGAAATGTCTAAATTTGGCAATATAAGGTTTCAAAGCACAGGGCCATAGGAGCAGACACAGTGTAAGAAGTTTTAAGGTGATTTAAGAGTTACTGTATTCACTTTTTATGACTGTTTCGAGAAATCTTCGTTCGTTTTTTCTATTTTACCTTTTCCAATCCTTCTCACTTTTATCCTGAAGACTAACTAACTTAGAATTGTATATAATTCAAGGTTGGTTCTGCTAAATAACACAGGTTTTCTGCTGGATCACACTTTGTTTGCTGATTGAGGATTTGAGCAATGTGGATGGTGATTTTGATGATTAATTCAATGAAATATTTCACGTTATTATCAAGACCTAAACGATTTAAAATGTTTTCAAACTGCAATTTGTTTATTGATTATTTAACATGTTTTCCTTCTTGATTTAATTTTGTGATTGATCACGGCTTGTTATTGATTTTATTTTGATGTACTATTTAAATAATCGATTTCTGATTGTTGCTTGCTAAAAAAACTCCTCTGGCCAAATGTCTGGATATATTTATATACAAGCTACTTAAACATTACAAAGGTACAGTTATATTAGGTCCCACCTGTCCTGCTCTTATTTACTGCAAGCCCAAAAAGTATAATTCAAATAAAAACTTTTACTAAATTGGACTAACATAGTGATTTAGCGTTTGAATAAAATACAGAGATTTACTACTTTTTTTATATTACAAATAGTAATATATTAACAACTTGAACACTGATATTCTAATGCACCTGATTGCACCAAAAACTAAGCACTATAAAACGATCCCTTTCATATCTCTTTGCAAAGATAATACAATGCATTTATAGTATCATTTGCAGTTTTACTGAAAACCTGGACCTAAAAAAAATACTGTTCTTTTACATAATCAGTAATGTAATGAAAGAGTGTTCCTTAGTTAACATTTATGATTAGTGTGTTGCAACTTTTCTGATGAAAAGATTCTTAATTTGGAAGGTTCATCTTTCCGTAGCTGTTTGGACATTTGTTCACACATACTCTGACAAACACATGGATCTGTATAAGGTTTTCACTTACGATTCATCTGGGCTATGTGTGGGCATCAGTCCTGCAGAGCGAAAATAACAACATAAGGAAAACATTCAAATTGCGTCAACAAACATAAATTAGGCTCTTTCTGTTTTTGCATTTCCACAGTTCCTCCAGTTGTTTCAGTCCTGACGGGTGGCTAACTGAGAAAACAAATGTTTCCATTAAAATTACCTGACTGGTGTCAAACAGAATTGTATACTGAAAGTGAGTCTAAATGCAGATGGTGTCATTATTCAACAGTCATTACAATTATTAATTTATTTCATCATGACAAGGTGAAGCATAAAGGACTGTGTCTCACTTATTCATAATTTACTGTATATACAGTTAGTCTAAACATTTTGTAAATATGGTTCAGGCCTTAATTACTTGGTCAATGTAGAAGTAATGAGAACCTTACCCAGTTTGACGTAGAGCACACCTGTGGCAGAGATGACCTTGAGTGAGTTGGAGGCAACACACTGATAATAGCCAGTGTCTGTAGTGTCCAGGTCCTGGATGCGGAGCTTTGATCCAGCCTCTGTCTTGCGGATGGTTATACGTCCCTGCTCCTGGACCACAGGGGCGTCATTCTTCAGCCAGCGGATGGACGGTCGTGGGTTTCCTGTCACTTTGCAATGCAGTGTGGCTGTCTGGCCCTGGAAGTGGGTGATGTTGTTGACTTGCTCCTGGAACTCCAGGAAATAACCTTGATGAGATTAAACACTATTGTTAGAAATTTGAAGGAAGCATTACACCTGGGAAAGTGGGGTCTATAGAATTGTTAGATTAACAGTGCAGAGTATTATTTCAGGCAGAGCCCTGACAGCTGTTTTTCTTTCATGCTTCACCATCATCATGAAGAACAGCACAGCTCTCATAAACACACAATTAACTTAGGTGACGCGTTCCAAAAAGGTTTGCCACCACATGGACTTCCTCCTCCTCCAACCAACAAAAAAACAAAGACACAGACACACAGCTGTGGGCAGACCATGATGAGGATCTTATACATTTTCTGTGTAGGAAATTGCACTGTTTCATTTGTCCACCAACACATCCAGCTTTATTTTCTGTAAAGTATGATAATGAATATAATCGATAAAGAAAATTCACAATAGGGAATAGGCTACACTTGGTAAGTAGGCTACTTTTAATTGTAATACTTTAATATTATTTATAACCCAGTACTTACATATTTTTACTCAAGTTAATGTGGTACCTTTAATTTTGCTTGGGTAAATATGTTTCTATTTATGTGCACGTTTATTCAAGTCGAATAACTCCTACTAATGAATCAGAATGAAGCTAGTGATTCCTTCTGATTTCTCAAAAAAAAAGGAAAGAAAACACTGGTATATAAGGATGAATGTAAAAACATGAGCAGACCACTCAAGACTGGGCAGTGAGCCACTCACATTCCAATTGGAAAATGACTCCAGAACAGTTTCCTCTCTCTGGAGGCCTGAAAGGTTGCTGGCTACGCACCAACTGTTGATTCAAACAATTCTGCCTTGAATAAACCTTGGTGTAAGAAATTGTTTAAAAAAAAACAATTGATAATATAATTTATTTACATTAAGATTGATAATAGCGAGAGCGTAGCAACTCACTTCACTTAGATCAATAAGCTATATGTTCAACACACTTATACTTTCCCTTCCCGTATTTTCAAGATGGTGGTTTGTAGTGACTCTTTGTTTTTCTTCTCCTCTCTGCTAATAGTTATTAAGTCTTTCTTGACAAATAGCGAGTGTCTCTGGCTGAAATCATGCAATGCAGTGTGGTCTCAGATTCAGTCTTGGACTTTAGTTAGAGTATATAGTTATGAATCGGTTTTGAAAGGACCTCAGCACTGCAGAGATAATGCTGGAATGTTTTTTCCCAGTCCTGTTAGCTATGGACATTACTGAATAAGGAGATAAACACACACACACACACACACACACCAGCCTCCTCGCACACACACACCCTGGCTAATACCAACTGCATTTTGAGCAGCAGCCAGGCTCTTGGGTTTACGCAATGGAAAACTGAAATCTGTGCCCAGCTTCCCAGCCTGGCCACAGCATAGCTGTCCACAGCACGCTGTAGATGAGTGATGTCACAAGGCAGCTCTTTAATTAAAACGTCTTCATCCGTCATTAGGGGATGTTTTGCAACTCCGAATGAGAGAGGTGTGAGGGCAGGGCAGAAAATGAAAGATAAAACAGCTGACATGCAGCAGTGATTACATCTTTCACTGTATATTGAGGGTAAACTGACCCACAGGAGTCTAGTGATAATGCAATATCCCCTTTCAAGAATTAAAAGTCACTCGACTCAGATTCCCAATCAGCCCTGACCCCACCATGTTCAACCATTTTATATAATTCGAATCATCTTTGTAGATGAACATGTAATCCGGAAAGGATGTAGTTAGAAGACCAATCACAGCCTTGAGGGCTGCGTTAGCTTTGACGTATGGTTACAAAAGTTGGGCGACACATGCAAGGGGATCTTGCGTGCCCCTGCGTGTCTCTGGAAACGCAGAAGAATGCGTCGGCCTATAGAAATACAGCAAATGACAAACACTTGATGGATCAGTCAAAGTTTACCCTGACCTCAAAGAAAATATTACTAAAACAAAGGCTGCACAGGACAACCGCTGAGTTATCCTACATTCTGGTGCTGATGAGGATGTGACATTTTAGATATTAGACTTTTATAGAAAATCTCTGTTTAAAAATAAAACCCACAAGACACCAAATAAACACACAAGTGAAAGCTAGCCTTCAAATTGTTCTAGGCAGCTGCCGATTTATATCATGTAGCTGGGTATTGAGCCCTAATATATAGTTGGACATTCTGATGAGTTTTTCTTGGGGGCTGGCCAGAGAAAGTCAACAGAAAGTCAAACACTCTCACTCGGAAATTTTTGTTCTCATATACTACCCCTCCAAAGAATGTCCAGAGGTTCTCCAGAGTACAGTGAATGTCGGAAAGCTACTTGTTTTTTGTTGTGGTATACGGCCATACCCAGGACTGCTTAATGGAAATACTGGATTGTACAGCCATGCATGCATCCATCATCTATACTGCCTATCCTTTGAGGGATGCAGGGAAGTTGGAGCCAATCCAAGCTGGCACTGGGGGGCAAGAGGCGGGGTACACCCTGGACAGGGCACCAGCATATCACAGGGCCAACACAGAGACAAATAACCATTCGCACTCACAGTCACACCTACATACTATTTAGAGTCTCCAATTAATGTTGGTGTTTTGGTTCCCCTTACTATATTTTGGTTTCACTCACTATTGAATTGTGCAGACTCCAGGTGAATCAACTCAGATCTCAAAGAACATCATCAAACAAAAACAAGGACAACGTTTCTGTGGTCAGATCTCTGTGTTCGCACCTCATCCTCAGCGGCAGTGAAGCAGTAAGGGCCTGTGTCAGGCAGAGGCAGCAAAGAGGAGAAAGTGTCTTCACATGTTCTTCTGCATTGTAGTAAAGAAGTTATGTTGCCTTTGTTTGTTTACACTGTACCAAACAAGGCAGCATTTGCCGCCTCATGTTTGATTTTATGCAGCGTGTCACTCTTGTGGGATCAGAGGCATGACATGTAACACAACAGTGTCAGCCTCCTGTCCCGTCAGGCTTTCCCATTTGTACAGAAGTTGATTTGGCTCAGTGGCTACTTCCACTGCAAGTGTAAAAGTAGAATCCTCTCTAAACTGTGTCAAATAAACATACCTAGTACACCATTATCATTTCATCGGAGAACATGCTACCAAAGGTTAGTGAGTGAAGTGTCTTTAAGAAGTACTCATATTCCAAATGTTTGCACATTCAACACAAATGCACAGTAGGACAGCCATTTTAAATCGGAGGGAAAATGTTATACAATTGAAGAGCCCCCCAATCCAAAACCACTGATCCTAAGCATTAGCTGCGTGTTAACTCATTTACTAGACCTGCAGCAAGAAAAGAGGCTATGAAGTTCCCTTTTGATAGTAAAAAACTCCATGTGTACTAGAAATGTGTGTGTGTGTGTGTGTGTGTGTGTTTGTGTGTGTGTGTGTGTGTCTGTAGGTTAAGTATTATTTTCTTAATCAATATTACATGGTATCTATGGCATTGAAACGGACCAAATTATTGTATTTTAGAATGTCCTTATTACCAACAAGCAAAACAGCTCCTTTAAAATGTTGGAATAAGCAACTTAAAATATTCAGGGTACATGTGTGCATTTACTTTGGAACAAAGCTCTAGAGTATAGTGTATTGTCATGTTATGTGCCACTATATTTTACTTAAAACTGAATTACTTGAAACCACCAAACACGATTAGCAGGCATTGTGCCTCTTTCATAGCCCACTATAGTAATAAACTACTCAACACGATCTGGCTGAAACACTAACCATGACCTCTGTGAAAACCCTTACGAGGCCTAATACTTAAAGACGTGACATATGTAAAGAATGTGCTATGAAACTACACCTAAAATAATTATTATAACAAGGAAAGAAGAATCCCGTAGAAAGTTCTGCAGTATTTTCTTTCTGTTCTAAAGAATGATTAGTATTTATGAGAACTATTACTGCTCAGTGTTCCCTCTAGTCCCCAGACAGTCAACACAAACAGTCCTAGCATTGTGCCGTTCCATTTCCCCACCCTGGTATTAAACAGACCCTGCTACAGCAGTGTCTGCCTCCCCTCAAATTATAACATGATTGATGATCCCAAGAGGCCACACTCAACACACACCATGCTGCGTGACAGAGCTTGGCTGAGAAGACATGGCTTAAAAAACCAGAGGGCACAGCCATTTAAAAATCTGTTTCTAATCATTAATGAACTCTTTAATACTCCTGATTGTTTTCATGAGCTGACCACTGACACTGACTTCTGGATGGAAAATGGCTGAGCAAAGTTAGTGGGACATTAGAGTTTCCAGATCTCAGCAGTTAACCAGGTGAATACCAATACCATGACCAGTAAGTGCAATGCATTTGTGTTTATAGTGGAATACTGATGTAAGTGCCACAGGAGGAGCAGTATGCTTGGTGTTAGGAAGTTAAGACGTGGAAACACTACTGCTAGGATACGGGGACATCACTGCTTAGATTAATGTTGTTGTCCAGAGTCCAGAAGCCACAGAGAGTGAGGAAAACGATGAGACCATTGATAATATCAACATTTTCCTCAGTTGTTAAACATCCCTGTCCTCTGCCATTTCTGAAAATAACATGTCATAGCTCATGAGGTCTGAGGTTGTGAATGCCACAAGAGGGGGGTGTTCATGTAGACTCTACTTGGGTAGACAGGAAACTTGGCCCCATTTGAGGGCAGCATAAGAAGACACACATGTGCAAGTCTCAGGTCACGTCATCCCAAACTGTAAATCTCTATAAGTCCAAAGTTTCTACGGTGAGTCCGCTATAGGTCTCAGCTATAGGTCTCTGCTATCAGACAATGAAAGTCAGGTCAAGTCATTGGTAAGGATCGAAAAAGTCTAGTCAAACTAAATTCTGATCATCTAAACCACAAAAGCTTATATTTCATTTGCAACATTAACAAAAACTATTGAAGCACTTCCTCTACTTAACCATACTTAATGAGGCGCGTTCATTTGCAATGTCAAGGCCGATTTATAGTCGGTTTGCACGCACGCACGCAAGACACGCAACACACCCCTTTCGTGCCCTCTGGCGGCTTGCATGCGTCCGCCAATTGTTTTAACTATACGACAAAGCGACGCGAGCCTCACGCAGCCCGCAAGGCTTGTGATTGGTCTGCTTACTACATCCTGTCCGGAGTCTAGCTTCCGGTTTCATGCCCCCATAATACGAGGAAATCACGGAAGATTTAGAAGAACGAATATGGAACAAATAGATGAGCACTTGGCAGAAGAGATCCGAAAGTATGACCACTTGTATAACCCGTCACTGACTGGCCGATTTGTCCGCCAGAAATAGAATATGAGGAGCCGGAGTGGCGATGTAAATAAAGAGTCGACGAAGAAGAAGTCGTCTCTTCTTTGTGTGTTTTGTCTTCGACAAAAAAACGTTACTCCGCCTAGTGTTCTGGCAGTGAATTGCATTGCAACACGCACGGCACGTTAGAGAAGCATAAACCAAAACGAGTCCGTCGATGCAACTGTGTGGCATGTGATGGCATGTCAGTGCCATCACATATATATAACTATACGTACATATAACATTTGTTTAATCTCTACTCAGACAAAAATTTAAAAATGACTTGATAAATGCTGGAACTATTATCATCTGAGCAGTATCTCCAGCTATCGTGCTGGTTGTCGACCACAGCCTTTGGTGTTAGTTAATGTTTCCAGCATGCCACACATCTGTTATCATATGGATTAAACAAAGGAGATATACAACATATGAAATAATGAGATTCAGTGGGGGTTTTGTACTGACTTCAAACAATGATAACAACTCATAAGAAAAAAAGAGGAGTTTCAAACTTACCTTCGGCAGTAGGTGCTGCGCCACTCTGAGCCTCAGCCAGACCATCTGTATCCGCTGATGGTCCTTGATTAGCTGAAGAAATAGCAATACACAAGTGTTGGAATAAGTAACTACAAAGGAAAATCTGTCTAAATCATTAAAACAAATATTGTCTAAAAGATCACCAACCACACATCTCCAGCATCAGAATAAGGGGCTACATGGACACTTAAATTGGTTGCAGCCAGCTGAGCTCTGCTTCCTGACATCCAAATCACACCCTGCTGAAGCACAGCTCTGTCTCCTCAATCACATCCTGTCTCACAATCTTCGATTACCTTAATAAATGTCCCCACGAAATACAACAAATAGTCTACAACTGTAATACTGACCTGTTTTTTATGTTCTGGCAGATTAGTACAAAACAACTCCATGGTTAGAACTAAGGCCACTGAGAGCCTAATTGGAGAGAAGTATATTAATATCTGGGATGTTATATTGCGTTCTAAGACCACATCTCCTGGTTGGGGTTACTCTACAAAATACCAAAAATACTTGGTCTATTCGAAGGATAATGACACATTTCCGGCGAAAAAACTGTCTTTAACGCAGCAACAGAAAGAACAACATGACAGGCTAAAAGTCACATTTTGTGTTTGGTATTATGACAGCGGTTTGTTTTCTTTAGGGGATACTTTTTGAGTAATATGGGTAATGGATACTCTGGCTGCTCAAATTGATTGGGCCTGGCTCTTCCTGGAAGCTAATCAGGATCAGGCACATGTACGCAGACACAATTTATGGCTTGGTTATTAGCTAAATTCCACTTGGCATTGGCTCATATCCGTGTGATGCAGAGCATGTGCTAGACAGATGTGGGTGATGGTAGAATTTGGTGTTAGGATTGCAGTGAGTAAAACCATACAGTGTTCCTTTCAGTGGCTCTGCTTACGTCTATAGATTAGAGTTTAATCTAGCCATAGATGTGAGCAGACAAGCTTTGTTCAACTCTAGAGGATGGATCACATTGCTAAATATTTTGACATCAGATACTAGATTTTTATTCACTAGATCTTGGCCAACGCCTCTGAATCGAACAGATCAAGAATAGAGCTCTAATGCTTTAAGAAACTTCGGCTGACCTGCACTAACTTCACGATATCCTTGCAATGTTGCGTATCATAGTGGATTTGATCACACTGGCAAGATGAAGCACAAGCACCAACACAGAACTCTAGGGACTGTTTGATCTTAGGCTTGAATATTCTTAGTAAAATACTACCATGTGTTAAACTGTAAATCAACTGCACAAGTCCCCGACTAAAAACCAAATAGAAACAACAAAGAGACGTCTAGTACAGCTAAACATTTCCAGGAGAGGGTATTAATGAAAAGTCTTGTGGTGTAATGTAACATATTTCAAATGCCGGTATCCCAACAGCTACAGATTCTCTAACTGAAAATGACAAATATTTGGGAATTTGAATGGAATTTCCTTAAAGGCCCACACAGAGCAAATGGAAAATAGGTTGAAAGCCAGACTTGTCATTATTCTTGTCTATAGCTTCCTGGTTCTGTGTACCATAGTGCACTGATATTTGTTGCTGATGATACATGTCTCACTACACATTGTAACTTGCATAAAAATACATAAAGTTTAACTAAGAACACTAAATTGCACAGTACCGTACACAACCCTGTCTGAACCTCATACAGTAGTTTAGATTGTGTTGTTAACTGTCCATGTTTAGAAATCGGTGAAATAAAGTCATATCAGCGGACTCCAATTTAACATGCTCCATGTGTTCAGGCCAACTCTGTAAACTACTGTATTACCAGATGGGTAATGTGGTAAAGTCACAATTACCTAAATTTACTGTGTTTAAGTTCACAGGGACTTTGCATCGATTGCTGTCAGCAAATTGTAATCACTTAAGATCAGATAACAATTAACCTTCTCTAGTGCCTCACTCAGGCCTAATTTGAATTTTGGGAGAATAGATTACTGAATTATCAACCTACACTCAGAGGGGTGTCAAGAACACACCAGCCTCCAGGAGCCACTAGTAGGGCTTCATTCATGCTGTTGCCAGTTAAGCATGCCTATATACCATGAACCTCACAACACATGTCGTAATCAGGTTGATTTATATTTTGAAGAAAACCAAGACAGCCAAGACCTGCACTAGGCTTCATGGTGTCTGGTTGTAAGCAGTGGCCGTGAGTGATTCCATGTATCTAAAGCAGTGGAAAATGTTTGATTGGGGGCGATAGGATGCTTTTCCATCCCGAGCTGAGTAAGACTGCTGGCTGCTGCATTCCACCATGAAAGGGCCCTTTGAGAGCTGAGAGGCCAAGCCACAGCTCCATCTACTGGAGTTTTGACTGAGGGCCTTCTGGAACACCTCAACACTTTCCTTCTCTCCCCTGTTTAAACTGCTTGTTAAGTGTGTGTGTGTGTGTGTGTGTGTGTGTGTGTGTGTGTGTGTGTGTGTGTGTGTGTCTACACTTGCCTCTCAGTCCTCTATCCTTTGTCTTTCTTACACCCCATCCTCCACCCCTCTACAATTTCTGCTCTCACTTCCAACCTTTCCCTGAGTTTTGGACAAGGGTGGATTTGACAGTTCGCAGACTGCAGTTATACAAAGAGTTCCTGAAGACAGAGCTACTCAGGAGGCAGGAGCGATGTTGCTGGTTCAGTTAATCCTCAATGGAAGTAAAGGACCACAAAGTTTCAATGGAGGAAAACTCCACCACTGTTTTTCTTCTCTCCAAGAATTTGAGTGGATATCGGAGGATTTCAAAGCTGCAAGCAACTGTTCTATTTCTTTTTTTTCTATGAATGTAACTGTATCGAGAATGTGAGTTAGAAACATGGTTGATGATGTACATCGGAAGTTGTTCATCGGTATTTGTATGTTTCAATCTCAGTTGACACTGCCAATACTGTAGCCAGTTTCAGACATGTCCTCAGGGGAATTCTGTAGTTTTCATTTGAGACATAAACAACGCTGTGGGTTGTTCGCTCACAACAGCAACAAATTCTCCGCAGGATCCAGGTGAGGGGTGGTGCAGCAGGCAGAGGACGGACTTACAATATTAAGTCCACTGTGGAGGTCATGTGATTTTGTTTACAGTACATCGACAATACCGCTGGCTCTTGACGCCTTCGTCGGTGAGTTCTATGGCTGAGCTTTTTCTTCCGGTGATATTCATATTTCCTTTTCGTTTGTTTTTGCGCCTGTTGTGTGTTAGAAGCATTAACCCTCTCCCACACTTGCCCGCAGTGAATCTAGCAGGGGATCCCCTGCTGTGGGCTCACATTCTGTGCACTCACATTCTACAGACTTTCAGCTGACTTTATTCTAGGGGGCCAGGCGGAGACGAGAGAAGGGAGCCTCTCACTCGGATATTTAAGATAAGATAGGTAAGATGCAGTACTTTGGTGAAAGAATAAAAGAAATAGAAATATACAACAATATAATTTGCGTTCACACATACACTCCCTCCGGAGTGCATGTCTGAAAGCAGCTTTAAAGATGCTGGAGATACCTCTGTAATACACAGGGGGCAACGTGCACTAAAAGCACGACCATTATTTTCAGCCCCGGACAACCTAAACTAATAACAATGTGAAGATTTAAAGTCAGCTGTTGGAAGCCACATCAACATTTTTCAGAATCTGACAGAAGTGAGGCTAAAACAAAAAGCCAAACAGTGCATGGGAAAAGGTGCACATGGACCCATAGCAGCCTGTGATTGACAAAACAGGATCCTTTAAATCACCATAAGACTCTGAGAGGTTCACGTTATGGGAAGCTCCAGATTACAGGGCGTTAAACTCCTACAGTGAAAATAACTATTAGTGTGGATGGAAGGAACCTTAACGTGGTCAAAGAACTCCAATTTCATTTGCTTTGCTGTTTATCATTACAGGGTTGAAAATGTTTGTTTTCATTCATTTTAACTGGCTTTTACTTCCCTTCTCTCACAAATAGCTGCATTCTATCTGTCCTACTGCCACTTGGCCTGCTGTGATTCAGACTTTTGTATACATTTCTATGATCTAAGTGAAGCTGGAGCGGAACATTATCTCCCCAGTCAAAATAAGTCAAGTCCTGGTCAACCTCCCTCCTCTAGATATCCGAGTCGGACCACACTGGGTGCCTCTGTCTGTCTCACCCGGTGGAGCCTCTCAGTTTACTCTTGTGGAACTTATTCAGGCCCTCCTCAGTTACAGAGATAAGTGCTGTCTTAGAAGGAAACCCCACACTGCTTTTTGAGGTTTTATATCTAGGGGATCATTGCTTACAGACATATTGTTCTCAAAATAGTTAATTCTATGCTTCATACAGATGCAAATCTGTTTGATTATATGTGGATCCAGTGTGAAATGCACTTTAGGTTGCATCTTAATTTCATCGAATTTCTAATTGTTTACTACAGGTTATTCTTAACGCCTGCCCCAACTGAGAGCAGCTCATACGGCAGAGTTGGTCACATCAACCTGATGAGCACTAAAAGCCAGCGCATGCTTCTGGGTTTTCAGTGAAACGCAAGCCCAAGAGCCCCTTGCGTGCTTGCGTACCCCTTCTTGCATGCTTGCGTGCGTGGCCCAATTTCTCTCACTATACGACAAAGCAAAGCAATCCTCACACAGCCCGCAAGGTTGTGATTGGTCTTCTAACTACATCCTTTCTGGAGTCACATTTCCGGTTTCATGCCCCATAATACTGTCAGAAACCACGGAAGATTTAGAAGAACGAATATGGACCAAATAGAAGAGCGTTTGGCAGAAGAGATCTGAAAGTATGATCACTTGTATAACCCATCATTGACGGAATACAAGGATGCGCAGATATCCTACAATTCCTGACAGGAGATCGCGGCTAATATCGGTTTGCAAGTCGATGAGTCTTCGAAGCTGTGGAGGAAGATCAGGGACAAATTTGTCCGCCAGAAAAAGATAATGAGGAGCAGCAGTGGCGATGTAAATAATCGCCAATAATAACTTTTATCTATTGCCTCCTTCACCTTGAAGAAGCACCTAAAGCCCATGAACTCATCAGAGAGGTGCCTACAACATTTTAAAATGTATTCAATTTATTAATATGAAAAATGTAAAAAATGTTATTAGATAAAAGATATAATATCCCCCTGGTGACTACGAAAGGCAAATTTGTTTTGAATTTGGCCAACGGCTGTCCCTGTTCAGGATGAACAAAGCCACCAATAGACTGGTTTGTTTCTAAAACACTAAATCTTCTGAAGATCTACTTTATCTTTTCATTCTTTGCTGAAACGGTCTGTAGCCCAAGCAGAAATGTTATGAATCTAGATAAGTGCTCATTTTCGGGGAAGAAGATCTTCCTCACAGTGTAGTTAGCTAAATTGGAAATCGTAAAGACGTAAGACTAAGAAAGACGAAAGAAGATGTTAAGAACCCTTTCACAATTGAATTGACAGAATCCTTTTGCAGACAAGCCATTTGCACATCACCACAATCTGCTGGAGCTAACAGGGAAAGAGAGTGAAATGACGCCAAATCAAGCAAGGGAAAAATGAGAGCGGAAATCCTAAATTATTACTCTCCAAAGCCAGTAAAGAGTGGTATGGAAACTCTGAATGTAACGTGTTGGAATGTGTGCTAGTGGTATTTCAACAAATCACTTCACATGTCCTGTCTAACACACACCGTCTGTCGAACTGAAGGAAGAAAAAGAAGATGTCCTGAAATTATGACCCCTCATAAAAATAAAAGTCCATGTATCTGATGGCAGCACTTCAGCAGTAAATGAGCCACACTGCCCTGAAGATACATACTCACTCAAAGCATCTGTTATGTTCTCCTACAGAAAATGGGTCAAATGAAAAGAGATGCACACAAACACACGTGATTAACTCTTAATTTGGGCATGTACTTTCTGATACTCTTTTACTACAACATACTGTACTAATTGTTAATGAACCCAAACATTTCTGAACCTGACAAGTCAAAATCGTTTGGTCACTCTTTCCTTAAGCTCTGATGTAGTCGCCACCAATTCCTGCTAAATGCTCCCTGTGTGTCTGCTGTGAACAATGGTCTTCTCAGAGGGTTTTCACTGCTAGCAGCTGCCTGCTGGAAACAAAGCCTGAGCCTGAGAGAAACCATAAACATCAAAGCTGTGGGCCATAAAAAACTAAAACTTAAAGAGACTGAAAAGCTCTGAAGAGCTGCAAAGTCGAGTGTTAATAATCGGTGATATCTGCACTGAGTGATGCTTTAGACAGAATAAAGTTGGTTGTTTTAATGTTGAAGGGGCAACTCCTGATTTTATAAATCAGGTAGTTATGGCAGTACTCTGAAAGGAGCTTTGTCCAGTTTGGGAAAACTGTCAACAAAAACAAAAAGATGCTAATTCATTGCAATATGGGAGTTAGAGGACCCTGTGATTGAGTAAGAGATTCTAATCCAATACATTTTTGGTATATCCTGTGAAGATCTCTGTCTCTTTTGTGTGTGCTGACCCATTTCCAGCTACTCATATGATTTCAATTCAAATGTTTGTTTAAAAAACAAAATCTTAACATTTGCTCGAGGAACTTTAGAATCAATGTGACCACATTATTTTAGAGGAACCCAACAAATCTTAAAATGAGCAAACACTTGCTGACAGAGAAAAGAAAAAACAAACAGTTACAAGGGGACGATACCTGTAGAAAACATGCAGAGACCAGGAACTGTTGTGTAAGAGCAGAGATAGAGGGAGAGGGGGATATGGGGGTTGGTGGGGCAGTGAGAGCGAGAGATGATAAATCTGGCCTAGTATAATGGATAGGGCCAATTTAGGGATTACCAGTCAAAGGAGAAGTTGCTCTCTGCCCTTCCATTGCTGTCAGACTATGTGGATTTATAAAGGGACTAATTGGGAGTGTAGATGAGAGCCAGGCGGTGAAGTTAAGGCTAGAGCATGGGCAGAATGACTACCGGTTGCAGTGTGATTGCGGCATGTCTTCAAGAACTTAATTGCATGGGCAAGAAGGGGAAAGAGCTAATGATCAGGCCAGAACAAGATAATCCACAGCTCGCGCTATCGTTCCTCAGTGAAGCATCCAAGTCTCCATTTACATACATGTCTGTCCAGACTCATATAAAACTGAATACGTAGTTCAGATATGATATGATATAATGATACTATAGTTTAGATATGATGGGGGAGTGATGAGCAAATACATCTAACCCCATGTCGGAGAATACAGGTGGATGCTGGGGTGGTGGACCAACGCATCGCACCAAATACAGGTTCTTTAATAACAATGCATGACATGCATTGTTGCATTATACTGCATGTGACAAAACTATAAAACTATGTTTGGATATGTTTCTATTAACACACATTTTAAATTGTTTCCAATCACCAGAATGATGCCAGATTCTATCGGGCTCAGTTTACATTGTCTTCTCCAAAAATCCAACTTAATTTTCTTGTGCACACAAACAGTGACTTAACCTCTTTAAAATCACTACTAGTGTCTCATGGTGTACCTCATTCTCATTTGATTTTAATGTTAACAACAGAGGCAAATGCAGTGGCAATGCTGACCCTCTGTGAACTTGCTATGTCAGAAATGCTCCTTACATATCCAGAGTCTGTGAATAATCAAAAAGTAAACACATTGCTTTCCTCCACTGGCTTTGGATTAGAAACTACTTGTGCAATGCTTGGTGTGTGTGTGTGTGAACTTGTGCTTTAATGTAAACTGACCCCAAACATGTTCACACTTTAAAAAATGGAAGGGTCAGCTGACAATACATGATGCTTAACAGGCATCTTGTAGTGCCAAATAAAATCCTACAATAAATACAATCCAATGATGGTGCTGCTCTGTTTACTTTTTGATTGTCAAACACTTTGTAATACCTCCTCCTTCCACACGCTCCACGTATTTTTGCAGAGAAGTCAACTCCCAATGGCTTACAGAGATTCAAATACATTAACACAACATAAGAGACAATAAAGAAAAATATCTATTTATGATGTTATGTCATGTGTTACATGCAACAAACAATAACAACAAGCATACAGTACTTTGTATCTATTACAAGAGACAGGGCAAAGGTTAGCTTGAAGCCCACTGGACTATGCAGACACCTTACCCTTCTCCTGATGGTTTCTGGGTTGAACATTGAACTCAAACTGTGTTTATCTGAAATGTGAATAAGAATTTTAAATGTTTACCAAACCTGTTCTAAGAATTGAATCTTTCTCACGCTGCAATGGAATCACTCTTACGTCTGTGAGACCATGTTCCATACAAGTGATGGTGGTGAAGTTCCTCTCTAACACATACGTTGTCCAGATGTGACTACTTTTGTCACACAGGCTCCATCACTCTTATCTAGACATAAACATGCATGTAAAACAAGTTTACATGCTTTCTGACATGATGACTGGATCGTGGCACTCTCTGGGTTGTCAGATGGTATCACTTGCCATGGAATTTCCTCTCTACGGGCTCTGATGCTATCTTCACGCCCTGCAAGCCCTCATCACGAGGCAGCTTACACAGGAGTAACTCCATCCCCATGACTGAGTTAAAACAACAATAGCCATCTCGTAAAAAAACAGGAACTTCCGTTCAAATATTTGGCCATTTGGAGGCTCAAAGACAAGACAATAAATGAGACCAGGAAGGTCGAGAAGGGGCTCAAGCTGAGTCATTTGCATTTTATTGGCTCTCTGATAAGATACCAAGCTGTGCATACCAAGCTAGCTCTGTGGAAAACTAGCACCAGCCATTAGGAGAAGGATTTTGGATGCATGTACAACAAAGCTCAAGTGTTAATTGTTTATCTTTCCCCAAACAGCACTGAGTCATTCTTGCTTCAAGCAAACAGTCATCAGGAAGAGCAGGAATGTGAAGCTGAAAGGTACACAACTGAATATTAGAGATTGTTTTTTTTCCTCTTTGCTCGCTGCCTCTGAACTATGATTAACAAGGCATCTGCTGGAGGAGGGGGGACAGGCTGTTACTTTGACAAGCCTGCTGTTAACATATTTTCACAGAGCCATGGCAGACTGTAAAGGCCAACCACTGCTTACTGTGGCCGCCCGCTCACAATGTTTTACTCATCTGTCTGTATCAACAGATCTTCTTCAGTTTCCACCGATTCATCACTTAACACAAAGTCATTGTTACATTTGTGTGACAGGGTTGATATCATATTCAACCTCTGTTTTTTCAAAACCCCTTTAGTGGAATTTGGTTCATATGATTGTTTTCTCTTTGCACACCTACTTAAGTGAAAAGCTTACTAGTGATGCTCAACTCACAAACATGGCCTTTCCATGAGCTGTTAACTAGTGTAGACGGATTCCTGCTTCACTATGGCCACAGGATAGACTCCAGTAGGTTGGATAATAAAATAAAACACTCAATGAATAGCCAACTGCTGCATTCTTTCTGTCCATTCAACAGGCATGTCTTGTTTTCTGGTACTTCTGACTCAGACTGTCCTCCATGAAAACGGGCCCACTGGTTATATGTGTGAGTAACATATAAGGACTTATAGTAAATTTTATTGTTAAATGGCCTCTGGCTTTTGTGCGACGAGGTATCGGTCACTTGAGTTCAGGAGTCAAAACCAGGACATGAGGAAGTCAGCGCCAGCTCGTATTTCATCAAACTGTCTTTGCATCTTCATGGGCGTGTTCTACATGTGTGGCACCGCTTTTCATCCTGAGATATTTGTCTCTTCTGTTTTCTCATATTGTGTCCTCCGGACTCTCTGCTGACTTTATACCAGGGGGCCAGGCAGAGAGGAAGTCTGTAGAAAGTCCAGAGGCTCTCACTCAGACATTTGCGTCCATATATACACCTCCTCTGGAGAAAGTGTGGAAGAGCTCCAGAGCTCAGTACATGTATGAAAGCAGCTCTATAGAGCCACAGAGTATTCAACCCCTTTAATTTATTTTTTAAATGCCTTGTTAGGTTTTGTCTTATGTTGCTTTTACAGTGTGTCGTGATGCCTATTATATTTTATGTAAAGCACTTTGAATTGTCTTGTTGTTGAAACCTGGTACACAATTAAACGGGCCTTGCCTTGTAAGTCGCCCAGTCCTCAATCCTCATTTTGATTGTTGACTTTGCTGTGTTAAGAAAAAACTCTTCACCTGTAGAACTCAAAATGGATTTGATCATGACTTGGTCCATTTTTAAATCACATTTAAACAGTTTTTAGAGAGGGATTAGTCGTGTAGCTATGAGCAATGTGGTGCTTGACATTAGGCGACTTTAAATTGTTTTTATGTTGTGTATTTTATGTATTTTAAAGGTTTGTTTCTTACAGGCTATATGCTATGGTACGTGACAATGGTTCATGGTATATGCCTGTTTCTACAATAATAAAATAAAATAAATAAATAAATGATTCTTAAAATTATGCAACAAAAAGTTCATTCAATATGCAAATTAAAGATGTACAAAAAATATTGATACTGCCAAATAACAACGCCAACAGTTGGATGAGAGATTCAGTGTGTTATACTCATGACTATTGTCACCTCAAGCAGGGATGATAAGCAGTCTACACCAGTCTTTCTAAGGCTATATCCACACTACTCCGGAGTTTTAGAGCCACTAAACCAGAAGGTTGGAAATGCTGCTGGTCTCATTTCAGTTACACCACTTGCTGATTAGGTAGTGGCCTTGTATGGTCAGGCTTGACAAGACCCCACTTTAGAGAAGAAAGCTACAGCAGTAGCCCAGGCTGCCAGGCAGAACGCAACATGGATAATCAATAACTGGTTAAAATAACTATAAGTTAAAATGTTCTAAATAAATCCATTGGCAAAGTATTATGAATGATAGAAAGAGAAATAAATATTCAGCTTTAGGATTTCATGGTTTCATTGAAGGAAGAAAGTATCAAAGAAAGTTGTCTCTGGTTTTGGTAAGTTTGTAAACTTCAGGTTTTGGTTTCCTTAAAACATGTGGAGATATAAAGTTTTCATCCGACATCCGATATTTTTGGTTTACTGCTGAATAATCCATAATCCAAGAAAAACTTTACAGGGCAAAACGCTTTTGAAAGTTACCCTGTTTCTATTAATTTAGTTACAAAGGAGTGCATGAGGGATCCAGAATCAATATAAACAAATGCAACAAAAGCTCCTCTAAAGATAGTTACACAGGTTGAGAAGTATTCACCATAAAACATGAGAACACATCCTGGGTAACTTTAACAGGATAATTGTGAACAGACTCAACAACACTGCCTGTGGGTCCAAAAACCTTCTCATCTAAACAGATGACGGCCAGGCACATGCTGGAATCCAACAAGATTAAAAACATCCAGAGTAACTCCTTCTGGGAAACAGATATGGGAAAATACTATTGATAGAGAAATATTGTGACAAAGGCTCTTAAACAACCCACTGTGACCGATAAAGTCCTGCCAAGAGCCCCAGCTGACATTTAACCTCTGGGTGTGTGTAGAGGGGTTGGAGGGGGAGGGACTCGCTCTCACTTAACAGACTATACAATTTATGTAACATAGTTCAAAAGGTGATCCAGCTGACTTCCTAACCAAACAACCGATAAAACCTCCCAACATGAGGATCCTAACACAGTAAAGGGAGTGTGATGTATGACGTGTGTTTGTCTGGTGCAGAATAAATCTGCCTGCGCTCCTATGAAAAATACACTCAGACCAGCTCACTGAGACATGCTTTATCTCCTCCTGTCCCCACACACTATAAATCCACCCAATTTGCTGAAATGAACTTCTTAAGCCAGCAGTGACACTGATGGAAAATCCACTTGGGAAGTTTCAAATTTACCTTCCAGTTAAAAGTTCCTCTCTAAACAGACAGGAGTGATGAATCGTATCCCCATTAGAGTCAACAAAAAAAACAGAGATTGCTAGATTTGTTAATAATATATATTAAGTACATAAGATGTTTATGTATGTTTTGCAAGTTACACTAAAAAGTGCGGTTATAGACCAATGATAGACGGGTCAGGGATGCAAGTGATTATGGGACAGTTGTAACGGAAAATTAGAATTTAATAAAGTTCCACACAAAGTCAACAGTGATTCCCATGTGCTTATGCTTAATGGAAACACGACACCCACCTCAGTGTCCCTGAAATGTCCGGATTTCGAAGTGTTTGAAATTCCTGTTTTTGTTTTTACATCTTTGTTTATATGCTGGCAGTCTCCTTCACCCCTGTCTTTGTTGTGGATCAGCAGATCAGAGTGAAATCTTTGGCAGGACAGTATACTGCACCAGCGTCATGCATGTGGACGAGACAAACTAAAAAGGGATAACGTTCTTCATACTGTGCATTAAAAGGCTCTCTGCCTTTAGTTCTCCTCCGTTTCTTCTGATCGTTTCTGTTCCCCTCTCTATCTGTTAACCTCTTCATTGCTGTGATGCAAAATGGCTGTCCGGTTTATTCTTCCCACATAAACAAATACAGACACAGTGAGTGAGGAGGTACAAAAGGAACAAGGGCTTCTACAGCAAAACCATTGTGTACTGATTCTTCTCCTTCAAACACTTGTAGCCCTCCTCCTCTTTCTCTGTTTACCAGCTCCACTAATTAGCACCATATGTTAAAATGATGCCTGTATGGTTTCTTCTCATAATAAAATCAAGATAAGTCCATCTACGATATTATTTCGAATCCAAACCAAACTTTATGAATATTTAAACAAATGATCACCAATAAAATGAGACGTTCCTCTGAAAAAGCCAGGAACTATGATTTGTTAAACACACAACTTTTTACAGCGGCAAGCTAACGGACTCTATCCTGTCGACTACTCCACACTGGGGCCTGTCCATGGGAATGCATTGCGTTGCTCTAATCAGTCCCAGATCCAGAATTATAATTAGTACCAGACCAAAGACATACCAGCACATAGCAGTCTGCCTCCGAACGCTCACTTCACTCTGTCAGGTCACATCAACAAATACAGGAAAGGAAAAGCACCTCACTGTTAATCTTGTTTATTTCAGGTTGATCATTGTAGCTCGACACATTGTTGTTATCACTTTCTTTCTCCTGCCAGGGTCCATGTTCACTGATGAGCTGCAGCAATGGAAATGTAGTACGTGGCTGACTAAGCTATAAACTCAGTATTCACACAATATATGTGTGATGATTCGGTTGGATTGTGGCTGTTCTCCGTATTACAATGACTGTAAATTTTTATTCTCATGTTTATATGTAAGGACGCATGTGCAGTACAGTTTTATAGATCAGTGGTCCCCCACCACCCGGCCATGGACTGATACTGGACCACAAGCATCATGATTTGATTCTGCAAAATACAGCCAACTGATGGTAATATAATGGTCAAGGGTTTTGAGAACTATTTTCCTTTCACATTGCCAGTAGATAAGTTTTCATTTGTATTACTCTGCCTTTTGTTTGACCTTGGTGCAGTCTTTCATCTGTATGCTGATAAGTAATCCACCAGCACTGAGGCTTATTTTTGTGTTGGTAACCAAGGAGATGGCGCCTGAACCAGTGCTTACATGAATACCCTCTTTCCACCAAAATGAGCGTGTATATGTGGGTTAGGAGACAAGACTGTCTTTCAGTTTTTTTGCCTGAGGATCATATTCAGCTTAACAAACATGTCAGTAAACATTTGGTAGTAGGGAAAAAAAAATATGGAGGCCAGTGATGTTCAATAAGTTCCCAATTTGGGATAAATAAAGTTCATCTATCTATATTATTGACCATGTCTTTTACATCAGTCTTTTCAAAGTCAATGAGCATCGCATGGAAAGAGACTGAATTTGGGGCCGAGATGGCAAAGAGTTTCAAAATAAGCGACAAAGTGGAAGTGTGTCATTGCATCTCAACGAAAAAATGAGTGTGTTCATCTGCTTTGTTTTCATCACTGGAGATCGGAGGTGGAGCCAAACTGTCTTAAACACTTGAGAGAATGGCAAGACACGATGAATCATACAAATAGGGGTAAGAGAGTGCACACACAGAGTCGACTCATACAGCCAGCCCAGTTTTGCACCCATCGGAGCACCAATGGGTTTGTTGCTGTAAAAATGTGGTTTGTTCGGGTGCATTTTCGGTGCGTAGATATCTTGAGGCAGAAAAAATAGACTAATCAACAAAAACAATGGTCTATTTCCCTGTTATTTCAAGGAGCATTATCAAGACAGTACCATGCATAGATGCCTACATAGGCGAGTGCACAACAAACAAGCTGCTTCAGACTTGCACCGAACTCTGGATTAATCTCCAGATGTTCTCTGCAGTCACTGTATAGCTGTTTTCAGACATGACCTGTAGGTAAAATCAGGCAGATTAGCTACGGAGTTTACCTGCAGTTTTCCTTTCACACATCAGCAACATAGAAGGTTCTTTGCACAGACGCATTCACAACAGCAACATTTGCAGGCATACGTGCAGCCGGATGCAGCAGACAGAGGCAGGAAGGGACGTATGTTCACTTTCTTTACAACACACAGACACCATTGTGTCCTAAATGTACATGAGATTTAGACTATGCACTTAGATTATTCAAATGGAGCCCGGTGTCTCTTCATATGATTTCATAGTATTGCATGTTCACACAAAAAGTGAAACTATCGTGACAAAGTGCAGAACCTCCATGCAGCTGAACCCTTCTGGATGCACTGCATTTTGAAGCATACTAAAGCTTTTACAGCCTTGTCCCTCATAGACCAGTTATTACTTTAACTGCTATTTCTCTTTACCTTCCCCCTATTCAAAACATCTTACCCTCATCACTTGTCAAGGAAAAGTGGCCATGTTAGACACTGAAGAATTAGCACATAGCTCAACCTTGTTTAACCCATTCAGATGGCTGCCGTAGGTCAATCCCTCCTTGTTCCTCTTCACACAGGACCGGAGACTGCCACTGTAGCTCCATTCACCTTAAAGATGGCTGTAGCACTATTGACACTGGAGAATGGAGGTAGAAGCTGCATTCCTACCAAAGTAAGGAGATCTCAAACCTACACACTGTGGCCTCCAACTTTACAGCTGGTTCCTTTGTTATACAGATGTTTCGACCAGAGGAGTCGGGATCTGCAGTATTATCAATACCATCTACAGCCACATTGAGGGGCCGCTCAATCAGCTGATGTCCTCTGACCAACCACAGTTTTATAATCAACCAAAAATTCTCTCTCTCTCTCACGTCTGCTATGAACTTTGAGCTGTCCACTTGGGCTCACCAAGGTTGCATGTTAATGCAGGTCTGAACAGGGCTTCAGAGTCTGGAACCCTCCGGAGCTCTTTCTTTATGTTGTGGCACAGCTACGCATATAAATACAATCCTGCAGCCTTTCTCAAGCAGTTTCGCACTCCTTTGAATGCTTGTCACCAGCCAGCAATTAGCTGCAACTTAGAACAAAGCTAGCACTGTTGCAGGCAGGATGACCAGGCACTAGCACTGCTGGAAGAAGGTTGGCTGAAAAGGTACTCCTGGTAAACTTCACGAGAAAAAAACTAACATATAGTAGTAAGATCACAATCTTCTGTCATCAGGCAGGAGCACTGCATGTGATACAGTCTGTAGTAATCATAATAAAACTATTAATCAGTGGAATTTAGAGAAACATGGTAAACAAGAAAAACAAGATTAAGGCAGCTTATAAAACAAATATTCAAAACAGCTTTTAATTAACAACGGTGACTTTAAAAGTCACACTTTTGTGCTCTCATAGATAGAACACAATTGTGAACCCAAGTATTTGCTCATAATAGGTTGTCCTTGAAAAAAAAAGAGTGTAGATTTAAAGTGGAACTGTTACAACTCCTATGATTCACTCCAATTCTCACAGCTGAAGAAATTAGCTTATTCGTCAATCAGTGTAAAGTCAGAACATCTATCAGGATACATTCTGATAATCAGTTACCATTTACAGACCAAAGCGCTGAAGCTGTGCTGGCTTTGTTTTAACTATACAAACATAGCATAGCTTTATCGTGTCACTTTGGTGCTTTGGTTGTGCACATCCTCAGACCTTAACATTATGTGTCTGCAGGTTGCAACATGCATGTGAATGCTCGGGGCAGTGTTGATGTAAAGGCTGATGTATGCTTCTCCGTTTTGACTGAGATGGACGGACACGGACAGAGAAACGCCCACTCGGAGCGCCTCGGAGAGCTTTTCGTGCACCTCTGATTTTTGTAACTACACGTCGGCATTCCCTATATCACAATAAACCCAAACACAACTACGACTCTATGATTAATGTGACAAGTGTGTTAAGCCAGCGGAGTTGTCCGGCTGACGGTGACTGGTTAGAGCACTAACGGCATGTGTGTACGGTCACATACGGTTATAAAGCCCTGTCATAACGGCACTAGCGGAATTAGCCACCATGCTAACTGCGGTGGGAACAGCGCAAAAACCCTCTGACTTTAATTCCACGGCTATCATGACACTGTTTCTCAAACACCGTCAGGTTAGAAGCAAACACTTGGTAGTAGTTAGTATCGGGAGTCCCTGCTGACTGTGTGTGGAAGCTGGGGGGGGGAGCTAGCTGCCTCCGTGTAGCTTCAAGCTGTGGACTTAGCAACGCAGTTCGGAAACAAGACCAGCGAACCGCTGCGCTAAGACACGATAACATAAACATTATGACCCTCTGGGTGTCACTTTATTATATTTAGTTACCATCGTAGACTGTGTGTGTGAAAAGCCGGGAGCAGGTAAATAATGAACGTGGACTTCTTCTGAGAACTCATGAGGTCGGCTTCTCTAAGCTCGTCTTCCGTTGCGCCCCCTACTGTTCTGGGTTAGGGTTAGGCCTAGTACACCTAAATATTACTTTTTGTACTCCATTTTTAAAAGGATTATGCTGTCTCAATGTAAAGTCTATAGGATGGGACAGTGGAGCAACAGCAGCCCGTTTAAAATTCCATTACTACTACTACATTACTCGGAAACAGAAAAGAGTCACTGACTAAGTAATGTTAGTTGCACAGTGTCATCTACTTAAGTTAACATTAGCAAGAGCTACTGGTCTGCATGTACTGAATTGAATAACATTATATTTTAGAGCTTATGGATTCATTTTTTCTTTCAGGGGGAGGATTTAATTACTTCTCCATTCTAAGGTTACATTGTCACGCTTTAAAACATATTATCTCTTGTTGTCCTTGGCAGAACACTCTGACTTCATGCCCAGTCAAATTAACATGGGATATACTGTACATGGCTCAATCTCCACTATCTTATTGTTGGTCCAAAATCCGTTTTTCACATCTTAGCATAGAATTACCACGTTCCTTCCTCCAGAAACTGAGGGAAAACTCATAGCACTGAACACACCCCCCACATATCCCAAAACTCAGGATTAATGGACTGACCTCTGGCTAACTCTTCTGGCTTTTCCAGGGCCTCTACACATTGCTTCGCTTCACGACTGGAGTGGGGAAGGGGGGAAATGGACAGGGGGCAAACCAGGGTGTAACAGAGAGTACGCTGAGGGAAATACAACTTTGGAGAAAGCTTGTATGTGTACACCATGCAAAGGTTAATCTTCTCGCCCTGTGTTTGTCAGTTACATCAGTGCCTGCCCTGTAGGTAAATAACAACACCATTAGTTCATCCACTACTTCAAACGACAGACAGGTTCCATCCTGGAGTGGCACTTTGGATTTATTAAACTGTCGGATTTCATTTGTGGGGCACCTGATTGCAACAGCATGAATGGTTTATATACAGTTTCTGGTTTCTCCTAATTAAGAGTGAGACTCCACATTAATCCCTCTCACCTGCTGTTTTATGACTATTTGAGGAGAGGTGCAACGTACAAAAACTACACGGGTTTTACTTAGAGGGAAGCAAGAAGTTGTATTATCAAAGTAAAACAGCAATTTTCTATGGCTTCTAATAACAACTTCACATATCTCTGAATCCAACAGAATCACAGAAAACTGGTCCAACATGACATAAGCATTGTATACAATGATACAGACAAACAGACACCAAATGGAGAACAAAGCCATAATGTCAGGAGCACTCATTCATCTCAAGGGACAGAAATACAGAAAGTACAGCGGGTCAAAGTTGAAGCAGTAGCTGGTTTAGTAAACAGTTGTTTACAATTAAACATTTTCTCTTCCAATTGACTTTGCCAAACATGGACATTTTGCACATTGTGCTTCTTGCCAGACCTACTTTTTAGCACATTCTGAGATTGCAGCAATTAGGCCGGTTCAGACCAACGCAGTCCTCAGTCATTTGAAAGGAGCCAGTCACTAAGCGCAGCAGGGAGGCCAATGCGGGGGGCTCCAGCATAGTGTTGTCCTGCTAAAACTTAAACCAGGCTCAACTTTTTTCATTGCAATTCAATGTGACATCATCCAACAAAGCCCTGAACTGTATATATGCAGGGATTTAAGACTGGGGTATGTTGGAAACCAGTTTTCATGTGTGTTCTTACATGTTTAATGTTAAATGTGTTTATAGCTGTCTTGAAAGGCTACACTTGAAGGCAGCATGTGAAGCAACCAGCTATAGAAACAAGTCACTTGTTGAGTGGGGATCAGTGCATGTTGCAATCAGTGCATTGGACCCCTCAAGATTTACAAAATGGGGCTTTTTGCAGAAACGAGCAGGAGGGCTAGTTCCCATTCGTAATATTCCTCAAGGATATTAAACACTTCCATGTTCTTAACCTTTTTTGGTAGAGTTCTAGTGGAGCTGCTTATGTTTAAACTACATGTGATATTTGCGTTCTTTGGATAATGATAAGTACCTACACAGCTGGGCTTGTTTTTCAGTATCCCAAGCCTGTTTCATCACAGGTATGACAGAACTCTCTTTCACACCCACCACAGCAGAGGAAGGCCCTCTGGCTTCGTTTCCATCAGCAGCAGCAGCTCTGCTTCTCGAACCTCAACATGGTGACTCATACCACTGTGAGTACTCATTAGTTGAAGCTTCCACTACTTTCACAACTGCTACCTTGGACTGCAGCTATTTCAGATTTTTCCTCCATAGAGTGTGCTCACATCATTAAGGTTTAGGAACTTCTTCTAACCCTAACCCTAGATTTTTTTATTTTTTTATTATATAACTGACAAAAACAGACAGAACATGCCTAATGCCATGGACAGAGATGTTAAACAGGAAATACTCCAACATGGAACAGCGATGAAGAAAAGCAAAACCAGAGATTACTTTTCCCTAACCAATGATGATGTGGAACTGTTACTGACAGTGTTAGCAGTGCTTGTGATTCATATCCATGTTGCATTGATCACTGGTAGAAGAAGCTGATGATGTTACAGGGTCACATAATACGAGCTTGACCAATCAGGGAAGGATAACAACTGATAGGAAACAAATGTGTGTTTCTGCATCATTGTTTCCAAAAGTCTTTTTTTCTCTCCATTCAGATTAAAACACAACTCCAGAGTTTTCAAACTAAAACACATACAGCAGTCTACATTTTGGGTTCGAAAAGTGCCGTGGTGACGACAGGTATACACTAAATCTGTAATAATTATTCTCAACTTTAGTGTAATGCCTTTATTTTCATAAAAATGGTCCCTTACATTGTATTATTTTGCGTGGCTTTTAATCTCAACTAAACTCGTTTCCGTAGTACTTCACATAAAAGCACTACGGAAAAGTCAGGGTACTGTACTGCACTCTGATTAGCTGTTGTTGCTGTCTCCTCTAGATATCTAACCTGCTAGAAATCTAGCAGGAGGGTAAACTGTGTCAGGGAGACAGAGCGGGTCATCCACCCACCAGAAGGTCATCGGTTTGATCCCATTCGACCCTGTAATGCATGCAGAAATGTCCTTGGACAAGATACTGAACCCACAGTTGCCCCTGCAGTTTATGAGTGATAAAGAGACTCCTACACATAGATGCACTTTATGAATGTGTGTGTGAATGGCTGTAAAGAGTGGACATCAAGACTAGAAAAGAGAAAATACAGACCATTATTTTCCATTTGGCACCAGTCTGAGGCTTTTGTCAGCGAGAGCAAACCTGTGCTGATATACTGCTACACACGTTTTTTCAGACATGACCTTCGCATAAAGTCCGGAGCATTGTGCACAGACTTTACCCACAACTGATTTCACACATACACAACGCAGCGGGAGGTTCTCTGCACAAACATGTTCACAAAAGCTACAAATGATCCTCATTATTCAGGAGAGAGGTGCAGTACATTGAGGTGACGCTTTTATCCAGAGCAACTTACAATAATTGCATTCAACCATGAGGGTTCAAACCCAAACAGCCAGAATCATGTACACTGGTACATTAGATCAAAAAAGCCAAACTTTAAAGTGCTGCATGTAAGTGCAACTGGAACATATTGGGAGCAGCAGGCAGAGGCAGGAAGTGATGCAATAACTCTGCAGCAGAGATCACGTGATTTCTTACCACCACACAGACACTAGTGCCAGCAACAAAGCTCTCTTGACATCTTCTCTGTGTGTCGCCGCTTTTTCACCGGGACATACTGGTTTTCTTTTTGGGTCTTTTTTTTGGGGGTTCACCGCATGTTTCAATCATCATCAACCCCCCGCTGCTGTGTTCACACATCAGATTCTCCCAGCTTTCATCTGACTATCTACTCAGGGACCAATTGGAGAAAGTCTGCATATAATCCGAAGACTCTCACTCGGACATTTGCATTAACACATGCTCTTCCTCCGGAGAAAGTACGGAGGATCTGCGGAGTTTGGTTCATTTCTGAAAACAGCTTTGTCGACACATTACAGAAGACAAGTTATCTGCAGCAATGGACGAACGACCTCAAGTATGTTTCAAGGTTTTAGTACTTAGCTTTATGGATGGAAGCCACTAGCTACATTCAAGCTCAAATGAGAAGCCCAACGCTCTCTGTATGAAAACCAGTTTGTGTGATAATTCTAAATGATTGATTATCACAAGGACCAATTTATACTTAAACAGCACCAAAATGAATTGTTTCTTTTTTGTAATGGATAAGAATGAGCACTGTTCACTTCATGTTAAACATGTGCTTTAGTCCTGTTTGTACATAAAAAGCTGGAAATCAGATTCTGCACATGTGGTTTCCATACATTCACTAGCCTGTAGGAAAATCACACAATTCCATCTGTTAATAGCTGCGTTTTTCAGTTCTGGATAAGAATTGTTAATATTGTGAAGTGGTTTCAACTGTACTAAGACGTTTTTTAGGGTCAACATGAATCAGTAGTGGAATGTTCTATAAAACAAAGGGGATGCACAAACTGGGGGGTGGCGGGGGTTCATTTACCCTGCTGCGCCCCACCCCCTGCCCCTTGACTTCATACCAAATGGTGATTCCTCAAAGACCGAGCTGAAAACAGGAAATCTCTGCAATCCTCACCCCCCGCAGGGCGAGTCCATCTATTAGCATGACTGACAAAGACGCGCCATCACCTCCACCTCAGACTTCGATTTACATGACAACGCCACAGAGAAAGCTTCTGACACAAGAAGCTTTTATGAAGACGAAGAGCTGCAGGAACACATGTCAACAAGCCGAGAGGACAAAGAATGTCCGAGTGGCCACTGAAACTCACATGTATTCAACTTGGAAAGGTGGTTGGGCAGTTTTACGCAGATGGGAGGGAAGGAAGAAAAGCAACAAGTCTCTGTCTGCAGAGAGGATGTGAAATCTGCTACTTCAAATATAACTATCAAAGTGCTGCAACTTTATTTAAATTTCACTGTAACAAGAATAAGTCTTGAGAAAATAACTCAACGGAAAAAACACGCAGCTCCACCAACTGCTCTGCTCTAACTTTCGCACATGGATGAGAGCCTGTTATTCCCAATGGGAAGTTAGAAATGTGTTGCTCGTTATGCATCATCACCTCCACTTCTCATGGGAAACTGTGTGTAAGCTGCATAGTGAAAGACACTCACCGTCACATCTCAGCTTTGGGAACAAGAGCAGCATCCAGATCAAACTCCACAGGAATGTGGCCATAGCGGCGGTATGCACACGCACTGGTGACCGGTACGATCTCAATCACAAACTGACGATGGTGGCTTGAAGCAACTCCACAGCCTCTCGTGCTGGAGCTTCTCCTCCTGCTGGTTCCTCAGTGAGCAACCGGGGCGACACAGACTCGCCAGGTGTTGGAGCAGCCGCGCATGAAGGTGCGGCCCAGATGCGTCTTCGCAGTAGGAAACAAAGGTGCGATCCTCCGGAGCTCAGTCCGACAGATTCGTCGAGAGCCGCGGCTCTGCCCCAGATGCTGGTCCCAGACTGGCCCCTGCGCTGCCTGCTCAATCAAGCACACGCACACGCGCACTTACACGCGCACACTGAGGTGTAGTAACGCGTTTGTGGAGGACGCCATCTAGAGACAGAACCACGGGTGTTCAGCAACAAGTGTGCGTCAACCTGAAGGCTTAAGCTCAATGTAAACATGACTTGGTCTTAGTACTTTCACTGAAGTTAAGGATGTGAATTACTCCACAAACTCAGATAATCCTGGACATATCACAGCGATATAGTATACACAGCCAAATGCATTTAATAAACATATATCTAAGTAGTTTCCTGTAACGTAATTAATTGATTTATACGTGATTTCTATCATTTGTTTTAATTTGTCCAAACAAAGAATGTTCATCAACAGCATACTAAAAGCCATTTAATATGCATAAGGTCAGAAGCGAGTACAGATTATTTTGTGAGGGAAAGTGGTTTGGTTTTCATATGTAACCTGCCAATTAAAAGATGCCTACAGTACAATAGGAAACATATGATCCAGTGTTTAAGGCACAAAATTAAATGATATACAATTTCAAGAGTTTCACAGTTCCTCTTCTAATCTGTCTTAATAACAACAACGGAATTTAAACATAAATTTACATTTAATTATAGTTGCATTGGAAATAAAATACCCCTTAAGAAAACAATACAAACTAAATAACAGAGGACAAAATAAACTCCAGTAGTAAAAAGCAATGTCTAATAAACATCAAACAACCGGTGGCACATTAAATCAACCATTGTGTACAGTTCATGTCCTATCCGAATGCAGAATGGGGCGTTAAATGAGTGCAATGCTTCCTCTTTGGTCAGTACATAAAAAGCAACAGATCATTTGGTCAGTGAAGATCACGTTTAGTGATAGCAGAGAAACAACTGCTACCAGAAGACCCCATGCTTCGGTCAGAACAACATACACACATAGTTGTAATTGAAATGTGAACAAAGGCAATGAATCAAAGTCGGATGAGACCATTTGGTCAGGAGTGTCCTCCTCACAGTGACGTCATAGCAGTCCAGTGGAGTCCTGGTAAATCTCTGGCGTCTCTTAGCACTCACAATCATTACATTGTCATTTCAGGATGGTGACAGCTGCCTCTCGGATACAGGACACAGCGTTCTTGATGTCGTCCTCTGTCTGTTCGATGGTGACCACCACTCTGATGCTGAGGGTGCACACAGGGAGCAGTCAGACACAACAAGGCAGGGCCAAGGCTAATGTGGCCTAAAGAAACTGTTCTACTTCAACATTCAGACATACTGTCCATTGTAAGATACATAAATGAAGAAATATGTTCTGCATAAACAGATTAGCCTTCACAAAAGTATAGGTATCCTACTGTGAGCTCCGAGCTGATTGGATTCCTTTAAAAAACACACCTCAGAGGTTCCATGGTTTCCTACAACAACTAGATACTGTAGTTTTCAGCAAACCTTACTTACAACATTAGGAAATGGCGTATTTACTCACCGTTGTCCTATACAGGAATTTGAATGTGGGGTTAAGTCAAACTACAGTGTACAGTGTGTTGCACATTGACCCTCTTCAGACCTGTAATGACCAAATCTGTCCTGAGTGATCCATCACAGGTGGTCAACTTAAAGTTCATGTGTGAACGCACCCCTAAACATCTTTAGATCTGATCACTCATAAAACATTCTGAGATGGTCTGAGACACGTGGCCACATACTTTTCAATGTGTGAATGCAAATGTGTTCTGGGCCACATATGTAGGATTGCCTCCTAAGCTGACGTCTTCAGACCTGCTTCACCTTCATAATGAATCAAACATATTTGTTTCTGGACACAATATTAACACTGACCAACACATAATGATTGATTTTTTCTTAAATGTGTAAAAGGCACAGCAGCGCATAGTTCACTGATTCAGTCATCTACTCCCGACCCCTCTCTCTCTCTCGACACACATACACAAAAACACACTGAAGCAACTTGTCACCAGACACCTTTGTAAACTTAGACTGGTTTAAAACAACATAATTTGACTGATGCAAAGACCCGGTGTGAACAGGGCCTGATCAGCTGTGATTAACACATGGAACTTGATCATCCGTTGACTTGAGTCTACATGTAAGATTATTTTGATTTAGTGACTAGTTATTTTCATTAGCTACAGCATAATCATTACTGGGGCAGCCAGGTGCTGTTATAATGGTCATGCAACAGACCGAGTGGACAGTATGTTCAGTATATTGGTTTTGGTGGTGTATAGGATTAAGAATTCATATTCTGCAGGTGGAGCCCTTTACCTTGGTGGGGGGAGGAAGCGCTCCTCTTTTTCCAGGTAGCGTGCCAGGGTCAGAGCCAAACCTCTTTCCAAACACTGACACAGAAAACAAAAAAACTATATAAAACACTTAGAACAAACAGTCTTTACACTAAATTATATGTCACAATTTGATATACAACTGCGGAACAATTGAGAAAACTTTTGCAAAATGTGAAAGTAGATAAAATATGTCTGTCTCCATACACAAATGTTGAAAAGTTTTTATAAATCTAAAAAAGAGTCTCATCTTGATGTCGCTGCTGATAATAAGCTCCTCAACAGTTTCAAATAATTTTAACAAAAAAGAAATTTGGGACGGGGAACAATAGTGTAGGTCTTACGTATTCTACAATGGAGCGGAGCAGCAGCATGTCAGCGTCTCTGGAGCCAGAACTTCTCACCAGCTGTAAGTGAAGAGCCGGGGCAAATGGCACTCCCACTAACTTCAACCCTGGAGTTCTGTCATACAAGGGTAATCATGACACAACACTGACATCATTTCAATGTAAAACGCTGTGTATCTTTAGGTGAATTGCTGACCCACAGAACCGACAGCTGAATTCGTAAAGGACAGGATGTTTGTTTTTAGGCTAGATTATAAGAGTTGGCCTCTCATTTAGCAATGAGTTACAACAATAAAAGCCCTGAGTCTCATCCACTGAATGGTATGATTATGAAGTATCACTGCTATTTATTAACATTCCATCAAACAACCAACACCAGCTGCCTTTTAACTCCACCTAGCCTTCCTCTGGAAGTATTGCTGACAGCTTGAATCCTAACACACTGGGGTAGAGTACTGTGCTAGGGTGAAATAAGCATGAAGGAACTTTCTAAAACATCTTCTCATTTGATATTCAATGTGCAGATTTGACTTTTGCAGGCTTTAAAGGTTCAGTGTGTAGAATGTTGTGACTATCTACTGAGTTTTCTGCCTACTTGCAGTTTGTTTACTAGCTGTGCTTTGTCTCATGTGTTGTTACTTTTTCCTATGCATTGTGCCTGTCTGACCATTATATTTCTTGTATGTGTTGACCATGACTACGGTACTACTAACAAGTCATTTTATTTAAATTTTAGAAAATTTGCCATCAGCATTACCACTGTCAAATAAACAAATACATGAAATGATATCTATAGACATTGCTCTATTTCCCATGCAACAAACACAATACATTTAGTGCTGCAACCTCTTTCACTTATGTAAATAAGAAATTAGCTGAATTGTTTAGCACCTTCAGAAGGATAATAAGTCCTTACTGGATGTCCCCTAGATTGAGTTTAACCCGCAAAAGGCCACTACAAACTTTAAGAATAATTAAAATATAGACATATGTTCTCCTTCAGCACTGTCTTTGTTTACAGTGAAATGCTGTAGTCAAAGAAAAAAAAATCATATCGTACTGAAGAACTTACCCCTGTAAAGCCTTGTAAACCTGTTTGCACTTTTCCCTCAGGACAGCAAATATATCTGCAAAGCAGATGGTGAAGATGAATGAGTGAAAACAGCACTACTTCTAATCAGCAAGACTAGAAAATGATGTGTATTCTCTCAAATAGCACCTCGACTCAAACAAACTTCTCTGTACAGCTGAGGTACATACATGTCCTAATAATATAGAGGTGCACAGACGTGTTTTAGTATTTCAGAGCTTGTACCTGGATCCTCCTCCATGATGTTGAGGGCCTCGATGGCAGCAGCAGCCAACATGGGAGGCAGGGATGCAGAGAAACAGTAGCCCTGACCTGAAAGACGCTAAAAAACAAACATCTTACTTTTCACGTGAGTAGGAGAAGCATTAAATCAGCAGAAATTACATGATATCTATGTAAAAAATTTAGAAATACTAAATAAAGAAAATAGAAATCAGTGGCTGCCAACACAGCTTAACAAACATGATAAAGCTATGTTCAGTTTCACAGGTGTTGGGGAGTGTTGGTGAACAGCTGTGCTGAAGAGAACTGGACTGGGTAACTGGCTTGTTCTCTGCTAGACTGTTTACTTTTTGGAAGGTATATCAATAAAACTGTTGTTTTTACCTGGTGGTCAATGACAAAGGAGCGTCCACAGCAGAAGCCTCCAATGGAGGCCACAGCATTCTCCATGTTAGCGCTGATCAGGTCGATGTCATCGATCTGCGGGGGGGGGCAGAGATGGTTCAGTGGTGTTACTCAGATATGCTCTAAATGTTGATCAAGTATACTTTGGAGCCAAACAACATGATTGCCATCTCTTTATGTTCACTGAAAGAGTCTAATACATTTAATCTGTTGGCTATATCAATGCATGCTATAAATCAAGATAAGAAACCAGGAATTTTTGCTGTTCCTACTGATAAGTATGAGAGATTTACGTATATTAGTGTATACGTAAAGCACCACTGCTCATGAGCTGCTCAGCCTTTAACAGTGTGAATCTACAGTAGATCCTTAAAGCTGATGCACTTACATTGACCCCAAAATGTTCTGTTACTCCTCTGCCATGTTCTCCCAATACACCAAAAGACAGGCTCTCTTCCAGAAAAATCCGCACCTTGTACTTGTACTTCAGCTCCACCTGGAAGATTCACAAACACAGAAATGGGCACCAGAGCAGAGACATACAGATCCTGTTCAGACCTGGTATTCACATCAGTCCTGAGTTATCCCATCTCAAGTGGTCAAAGGAGACACATTAACGATGCGTTTTTATGTCAGTGGTGAACAGACCAACGTAGCACTGACCACTTGTGATGGATCTCTCAGGACAGAGTTTAATACCAGGTCTGAAGAGGGCAATACATCATATCATATTATATTAGACACATCTGCTATGTTTGTGAGTTACACAGTATTCACGGCCCAATAAAACATATTAAACTTATGATAAGGTTGTAAGGGAAATGAAAGAACAGAGGGTTATGTTGTCACGGTGTGGAAGTAACAGTACTGAAACATAAACACTGCTGAATGAGAGCAACATCATGAAACAACTTCCACTCCTTGCTCTTAAGCCCACTATTTGTATCTGCTACAGGGAAATGATCCTTCATATGAGCTAAGTTAGATGTCCGACAGAGTTATATAATGTTAAATGTTCCTACAGAGCATTGTCTGTTCTTTTTACATTGCAGCATACACCATGTTCACCTTTTCCAAATGGGGAAATGTGTGGAAAAAAAAACCCACACACCAAACTCTTATTGTTGTGTTGAATCAACCTTATATAGTTTTCCTTCAAATGAGCAGGACCATTTCAGATTGAAACATTGTGATATTGTTAGTGCTGATTTTTCAGAGACATTGATGTGCAAGAGCTTCTTGATCATCACTAAATCACAGGCCCCTTGACAGCTTTTATTGAGCCTGCTTAGGTATTGACCCAAGGAGATTAGGTTCATCATAGGATATCATGAGCACCCTCTAAGGTCCATTAGTCTTCCATTTACCAGTTCGGGTAGAGGACAGATGTCCGCGGTGTTGATGTACAGCCCCTCCACGACAATGAACTTCCGGGTCACTCTAGCTTTACGAGGATTCTGGGGAAGACACAAGTCTGGTATTTAACGAAACTTTGATGTTAGCACAACAGTCATTAAAACAGGATTCTACATATCTGAAGTTTAAACACTTGCAGCCTTAAGTTGACATCTGGCATTGTCCACACTAATACAACGTAATATTAGTATTATCAATAAAATGTTCATTAAAAAACAAAAGAGATCTTTGAGTCTGTTTTAGAAAATAATCTCTAGAAGTCCATAAGTCTTTCCAGAAACAGGGATCACATGGTGAGAGGACGTATCAGGGCAAGATAAGTTGTGACAAGTAAGACCCGATCAATCGTCTACATGATTGTTTCTAAAAATCTTTGTCTGTTTCTATCTGTCTGGACTGAAGAGCAGCCTAACAGCCAACTTAAAACCAAAACAAGGCCAGCAGTGTTTTGCAAATGGGCTTGAAAATGTCAGAGTAGTGTGGCCACAACCTTGAACGTACGTAGCAGATGTGATGTATTTTAACATGATGTAGCCTCAAACTAAACAGCACTGTACTAACCTTCTGGTCCTCCAGCTCCTGCTCCTTCAGCAGCCTCTCCAGATCCTCTATGTCGTTGTGTTTGAAGTATTTGATAAAGCTGCGGGATGCTTGAAGACCCTTCTGGATGGAAAAGCAGGCGGCCTCATCCCTGAACACACAATCAAGGACAAAAAAATAAAACTAGGGAAAACCAATCATTAACAGGCTGCGGTTGGTGGATGTGTCTGTCTGCACTGAACCTTTGACCAACTTAACCTGACTGACAATCATTGTTGCTTTTTGCATGATACACGTTAGAAGAAACAAAGCTTACACAAAGATGATGTCACCCCTCTTGGAGTAGGCAGGGATTGCACTAGCAATGGTTGCAAAGCCATACGAATAGATAATGGCCTCTTCTGTCTTCATGAATCTGGCCAGATGGCTCTCCAACTCTAGGTGAACATCTTGAGGAGAAAAACAGGTAAGTGGTTAACTTGCATTTACTGTGACATGAAAATATTCAGGCTTGCATACCAGAGTTACCACACCTACTCAAACATCAAATTCAAGGACCTTTCAATTACTTTCCAGGCTCAATTCCATGGCTTTACAGAATGGCACAGATGGAATAGAGGCTTCTTAATTTAATTTAATGAGGATATAAGGAAGAATTGTGTTCTCTGGCATTCTGTGACAGCAGCTTTGCCATTTTATCATTATTCATTTGTGCAGTAAAATTATAACGCTGCTCCACAGATGACTCTATGTGGGGAAACCACTGCAAACAGGGGTTATACAATATATCTGCGTAAGTGAGAAGGGGCCTGGACCATTACTGCCAGCCCTGGTGGCTGCTGCAGGCTCATCCCAACTCTGCCCCAACCAGGCTGCATCCTTTTGACTGATGCTGGAGCCAGAATAAACTGTAAAACGTATTCTTGACAGCCTCCATGTTTTCTACAGTCTGTTGAATTATTCCTAAATCCGACGAGAGGATGTGAACAGAAGATGAAAGGCAGATCATATTTTTTTTTCAACTCACCAAAGGTTCCATAGAAGCCTCTTGGACCACATGTGCCCACACCATATTTCTTGAGTGAGGCCAAGGCCTTTTGCTGTTATGAGGAAGAGATAAGACATTTTCACCACACCAGAAACATAATAAATAATAAAGTAGTAGAAGTTAAACTACAGGAAGTAAATCCTTAGTACTAACCTTAACCCGCTCATTGTCCAGGAGACCCAAGAAGTTAAATGATGCAAAGTTAACACACTCTTTTCCATTGATTATGATTTTGTGGCTTGGAGGTCTGTAATGGAAATCAGTGTGTAAACACTTCACTGAACACAGTCACAGTATTGAGTTAAGATCACAACACAATATCTAGTTCTCGTATAGGCACCATATCAGGGTTGTGCATACTGTCACCATAGTGTTATTTATAATTATTTGTCATACATATTTGTCCTCATTTTCAGGCAGCCATACCCACTCACTTCACAGAGGTATTCACATTGAATTGCTGAGACATGAAACATGCTCATTTATTGTTGCCACAGTTCCATTAGTTAATTGCTCGATGATGTTAGCTTTCAAACAAATCAAAGTATACAAAGATATGGCATGATGCCTAAGTGACAACGTGACATAAAGTACATTTTTTTTTGGTTTGGAAATAAACACATGGCTCATTGCGAGTTGGCTAGAACATGCACAAACACTGGTATGGTTAATCATGGGCAGAAAAGGAAAAGGCGAAAACAAAGATGTGTCTGTAAAAGCATCTGGACTTCCCACTGACTATCACAGTATAAAGGATTCCTTCACACTTGTGTATTTTTTTAAGTCTGGGACAGGTAAGTTATTAGCAAGACATTTCAAAAGTGAATCTCTGGTGGAACTAAATGAATCTCATTTATTGTTACTGACGAGCTAACATATACCATAATATATTTGTAATAAACTGTAACCAGCCAATAATGTCAGCCATGTCCATTTATAAGTCAGGCTCTAGTGCGACCAAAATTTGACTTTGATTTATTTTATATTAAATTTCTGTCAATAGATCCCTTTTACCTTAATTTTACATGCTGGACCTTTAAGACCTCAACAACAGAGAGTAGGTTGACAACATGCCCTTCTATGTTGAGCTGCTTGTTGCTATCAACTCTGCCACTGGGGCACGGAGCACATTCAATGCTACTGGCTACTGTAAACACCAATCAATAATGTGAAGAATCAAACAGCTCTGAGTCTATAAGCAGTTTTTTAAGCAGAGAGATGTCCTGTGGGATTTACCCGGTGACAACATCATAGTTTAGGGACGGCTGCTCCTTGGACAGAGGGGGGACGAGAGGCTCTGGCTGCCACTCCTCAATCAGGTCCTCCTTTTCCTGTAACATAGATCCAGGTGACAGCTGTTTGTTGACAGAGACACAACCAATGCATTATGGTTTGTAATGCACTGTGCTGACTTTACCTTCTCTGTGAGTTTATACGTCTCATGAAGTTTGTAGGTCTTGGAGAACAGAAGCCTAATGATCCACAGTATGAGAATCCCCTCCAGGATCAGGTGATAAGCAGGAGCCTGAAGTCGACAGGGACAGAGTTAGACTGGTGTCAGAATGGTGAGTGAGTTGGACTCATAATATCAGTTTAATCCTGTCGAAAACATAGATAAAACGTGTCTATAGACAAAAGTCCTGTCTTGTAATTGTATTAATTACATGACGTTTTTTCGTCTACTATTCTGTGAGTCGAAAAATATCAGTTTGGTCTGGACATAGTATTTGTCTCCAATGATAAACTGCCACACAGGAAAGTGAATGACAGCAGACACTTGCTGAAAGAATGCACCAGCGATACATTTAGTCATCCTCTGGGCTTCAGGGTGACATCTTTCCTGACTGCTGTGTTGTCAAATAGGTTTTCAAAGACCACAGAACTGGTAAATGTGTCACTGATGAGCAGGCCTAGTGTTGCCTCTGGATAGTGTAGCTGACCTGTTATGTGTGCAGTAATGCAATGCATTGATGAAATGCAGTAACGGAGAATGATACAATAGTATTATTCCCCATGCTTCTTATTGTTATTATTATTCATCGTTCTTCTACCTCAAATTCCGTCCCACTACTCCTCCCGCAGTTTGTGTCTAATATGAAAAATACATCAAAACGTGCATCTCGGTTGGTGATTCGAAATACAAGGGGCAGCGAAACACAATGGACACACACACACACACACATTTTGTGGACTTGGGATTTTATTGCGTGTTTGTTTGAAAAAAAAGAAGAAACCGCCTGAAACCCAGGACTGTGGAAAAGTTACCATCACTACTTGAAACTGAACAGTGAACCTCCAGCAGCTGGATGTATGTTTGAGCGTACGCCTCCAAACTTTCTCCAGCCAACCCCCTAGTATAAAGCTGGAAGAATGTCCCAGGGAGCTGATGTGAAAAGACAACACAGCAGGAGATGGTCCGCAGGCTTTACCGCAGGCGAGGGGGTCTGTCTTTAAGAACAAAAATGTTTCGAAAAAGCCCATAAAGAAAAGAAATATCTCAGGATGATAAAGCAGTGCCATACTGAGAAGACACCAACGAAGATGTCAAGAGAGTTCTGGGAGATAAGGGCAGATGCCGGTGTCGATGTGCTATGAACAACTGCCTCTGCCTGCTTCACCCCCCCTCGCCTGGAGAGAGTCTGGACCCAATTCTGCAGCAGTCCTCAGGAGGTCAAGTCTGAAAATCTCTTTTGTGAGGATCAGTTTGACTATTACAGACTGAAGACATTGCCTCCCACATGCAAAGTATTGTTTGGGGTTAGAATTAGGTTTAGGTAAGAAGTATAGTGAGGGTCAGGTATTTAGTCATGATGGTTGAGGCTAGGGTGGGAATATATTATGTAATAATCATAGCCAATATCAATGAGTGTTCAGCACAGGTGCAGGTCTCAGCTTACGAATGAGTTCTCCCCGAGCCTGTCCACTTCGGAGAACCCTACGCAGTCTGATGTGGTCCCCACACATATTCATGGTCGGATCGATACCAACCTAAGTGATTTAAGTTTGACCACAGATATATGGACCTTGGACATTAGTCCAATGAGTGCAAAGTTTGGTGTTCAAGTACAGCACCAGCAATCAGGCTTTGAAGTTGAGAGGCGTCTGTGGCTCAGAAAATATGGGCAGGTCATCCTCTAACAAGAAGGTCGGTAATTTAATCCCCTTCCATTCTGCATGCTGAAAAGGCCCGGGCAAGATACTGCACCCCAAAATTGCCCCTACTCACAGAGAAAGTGCTGCACATAGATGGGCTGTATGAATGTGTGTGTAAAGTAGAGTAGTCATGAAGACTGGAGAAGCGCTGTATGAAAAGCATTCCCATTTTCCAGATATTGACCAAAAACGCCTGAAGACACGTGACGTTTAACAGCGTCTCCACGTTCAGCCGTCTCAGCCTGGTTGTGACTGACAGCTTATTGGACCAATAGCAGAGAAGCAGAGTATCTCCGTCTTTGGAAAATAAAAATCACGAGTCGCAAACTGAAGGAAACCAACTCAATTCACAAGAAACAAGCCGCGACTTTGGATTGGAAAAAAATAATAAAATTTCTTTAAAAACCTGTAAGTATTTTGTCATATTTTTGGCTGCATTTATAAAGCCACGCCACACCTTGATTGTACAACTTAAACCTACATTTACATATTGTAAACATCCTGAGAGGTACCAGTGTTTTGTTGTATTCCTGTAACACGCGATATGATCTCACCATTGCAATAAATAGCATGACATGGAGTTATACTTTTTATCTTTGCTTCTACCACAGAACTCCAGCAGTGGATCAGCTTTAACAAATCATTTCTGCTTTTGAGACGAAGAAGGATCGGCGACGTTCAATCAAACTTCCTTGTTTCTTTACTTCTGGTCGTTGAGTGGCCGTGAGCAGTCAAACGGGAGCCACTGATTGGCTGCGTCGCTCGTTGCGACACGCTCCTCAGGCCACCGTACCGACAACTTTAACATCTACAGCTTCGGACTAAACAAAAGAAAAAACGACGTGACTTCGAACCACCTAGGAATCTATCTGTGATCGTCGGGGCTGGATTCTGCTCGACAGAGACACGTAGAGGAGACACGTACCTCATAAAACGCCTGCACCATTTCCACCAACACCCACTGCTGCCCGGACGCCATGTTCAGCTTTCCTGTGCAACGTCATTCAAGCTGCGTTCACGTTCTACTTGAAAAGCAGGACATCTGAGCGTCCAACCGTAAAATACTTAGGTAATCATTTTTAATTGGAAATAATAATGAATAAAATACAGAATCCAGTTAAAGGTCAAATATAACAATTATAACAAAAGCATGTGAGCTTGTACTTTCACGAATACTCCCTTTGTTTCTGACGGGTGTTTGCAAGTTTTACACCATAATTATTAATCATTTTAGACCGTCATAATTACAATACTAACACAAACACAACACATGCTGTGTGAGCGTTATGTCCTGAAATAATCCTTCATATTACTGTCAGTGATCTTTCTGTGCACCACACAAAAACAACACTTATAAAACAAGACCTACTGTGAACAGATGTGAAATGCAACCATCTCTCATATACCTAACCATAACAGGTATTAAGCAGCTTACCAAAAGTTTGTGATTGGTTAGACTCTAACCAATCACAAACTTTAGTAGAACAGCTGCCTGTCCCAGTGGCCCCTAGTCAGCAAGCCGAGTAAGTCGGAAAAAGCCTTACTCTGAAACTGTTAAAATGGTCTTTCACTCAGGCATGCAAGGATTTACAGACTTATACCAACTCTGCTTCTTGTAAAGAATGAAAAAGTCAAAAATATCTGTTTAAACATTTAATATAAATAATCAGTTAATATAGCCATTGTTATTTCTTTTTTGGGAAACAAATCTTTAAACTTGATATTCTTTTCAAATCCTCAGGTAATTCCAAAATAGGAAAAAAACAACCTCACATTGTAATCAAGGTTCCCACGCTTGCCTCGAAAAAAAATTCCATGCTACCTCCTGATTGTCCAGGTACCATATTAAGTGATGATCTATAGGCCCCTGGAGCTTTCTGAAAAACTAACAATTTGTAGCACCTAAATGGCACTTACTCATAGCACTTTGTAGTTTTGCTCTATTTTGGAAGAAATTGTACTTTCTTGATTCTTGTTGTTCCTGGTTTGTACCCTCGGGTAGGGGAGCGCTGTGTAATGCAAGACATTTTTTACATTTGCTCCCCTCTAGGCGAGCTAAAATTATATATCAGTACGATTTACACATTTTCCATTAATTAAGGATGTTTCCTAGCAATGGAAATGATCAGAATGTCTTCAGGACAAAGGGCAGTGAAAATATGATTGTTTTTAAAAAAGTGGTCTTGTGTCTCACTTTACCCCAGCTAAGGGGTAAAGTGGGATACAGGGGGTGGCTCACATTACCCGTTGTCTCACATTACCCCGCTCTCCCCTACCCTTGAATGCACTGATTGTAAATCGCTTTGTAACGTAATGGACTATGGCCCTCTGTTTTGTACTTCTCAGTTTTTCCACTAGGTGGCGCCCAACTCACCCCTGACCTGACAGCTGTCCCTCAGAACGCCGCCATGCCCCTCACCCTAAGCAACGCGATTGAGTGCACCGTCAACAGTCCGCTCCCGGGCAGGGGGGGCGTGGTGGCGTGAGTGGCCCAGACCTTCGAATTTTTTCTGCATTTGGCCCTCGGGATTAAAAGCTTTGACAACCCTGCTCTACAACATGGGATCATCCATTTCTATCTACAGTAAAAGCTGTTAACAAGTGTTTTTATAAACCCATCTTAATTCTGTGCTCAATAGTTTCATTTTATTACTATTTTACACATCATCCAATACAATTTTCCAGGACAACTGTTTCAATTGCCACGTAAGTGTTCACTTTTGCTCAGTTTCCATGACTTTTCCAAACCTGGAAAATAAAAAAATAATTCCATGTTTTCCATGGTTTCCAGGTACCGTGGGAACCCTGGTATTTGTGTTGTGTTATTATTATAATAGGTGGATGAAATAAATATGAGATAAGTATCTTGTAATTATGAGATTGTTGTGAGAATGTGTACATCGCTTTCTTTGGGGATGTAACCCACTTATATAACAAATGCAAGTTTAGATTCTAGTGCTGTGTATTATGTGACATTCCTAGTTTTCACCTCTTTCCGTTTCATTACAACAAACTGATAACATTAGTTGAAATTTTTTTAACAGTATAATTGCACAAATGTATCCATCACTTAAAGCTAACCAACACTTTACTTGCTTTGATATCAATATCATGAATCTGTTTTATTGCTGAACAAAAATAAGATTACTGAAATCCTGAAGTCTAAACTGTGGTCATGACATTTTTCTACAACAATTATTTAGCAGAAGTGTTCCTTTTACCTATAAGCATGTGGGTATGGCATTACTCTGCAGTGCACTGATAAGACATGGTCCTGAGGAAGACATGTAAACATCATAATAACTATGGCAATGTAAAAAGCATATATAATAATATGTAATTTTCTCTCTCTCACACACGGACACACACACACAGCCGCTGATGCTGCTGCTTGCGGGACAGCTGGCGTCAACATTCCACATGGCTTCACACATGATTAGCAGAGTAACAGAGTATTAAATTCATAGATTAGCTGAGTTGCAGATGGTGATACCGCAGTATACTGAAACCTGCAATGCAGTTATTAAGTAAGTAGTGAGTAAGTAGCACTTTGTGTAAAACCATCAACATGGTAATAATTTGAATTAAAAAATAAATATATACATAAACATAATATTTGATTTAATTTCCTGTCGTTATTCTGAATTTTAAACCAGTATTCAGGTATTTGCGGTGATTGTTCTTTGGGTCAGTGTCATTTTTTAAACCACATAGCTTGGCATTTACAAATTAGCCTAATTCAAACCCAATACCCTAAATATGTACTACTGAAGTAAATTGTACATTGTCCAATACATTGTGTGTAACACATCACAGACAACTTGTACACAGTCTGCGGTTTTCCAAGCTGGATGGACATCGTTATCTGGCTACTTTACAGCAGCATTCTTGGACTCAGTTCTGTTCTTGTACGATTACATCCAGATCCATTTGTAACAGATTCTAGCTTCTATCAGGTTGCTCTGGATTGGGGTTTTAATTGGTCCACCGGTTTGTACTTGTGACCCACAGTCTCATTACAAGACACACAGTCCATGGCTGTCTGCATTCAAGCAGATGAGAGGTAAACTATCATCGGGTCCGACGGGTCTTGAATGTTAGGATGAGGTTCTGTTATACCCTATTTCTACATGTTTCTCCAGCCACAGCTCTGCTAACTGTATTGTCGACGCAAACGTACTTGCTTTTGACCCAAGGCACATTTTGTATTGTTTTTGCTCAAGACTTGTGTTGCAGTGGACGGGATGATAAATATGGAAAATCCCTGGGTCCTGACTGCGCAACACCTTTAAACCAGAATTTATTACTTTTGTGAACAAGTCCACATCTTCCAATCCCCAGCCGAGGATTGAGGTGTCGAAACCTCCTGCTTTGAGCAAATCACTCTTGAAAACACACGTGATTCCAAAACCATAATCCCTCCAGAAACCACTTTTCTTGTTGAGCACAAATTGGTTTTCTCTGTGGGACTTCTCAGCATACACTATCTTGGGGTTGTACTGACTAAAGACAATAGGGAAATAGACCTGTCTCCCTTGGACAGTGTTGTCTCTGCAGCGCTGCAAGGCATCGCCACTAAATATAAGATCAACATCACAGAAAAACAGCAGGGTGTCGTTATCAAGCTTTGAGGAGCCCAGCTCCAGAGCCAGGCCTCGGGAAAAGTTGCCTGGGACTGGGATTACAGAGAGGTCAGCTGTGGGATACTTCCTATAGTAGTCATTGATTAACTGCAAATGTTTTCCACTGTTCTGATTGTTTTCACTGTCCACAATGACAACGAAGAGCTTAACATTTTGTTTGGTTATCAAGCAGACCTTCTCAAAGTTCTCCATGAATTGGACAAAGGTGTCGTAGCGTCCAGACAATGGAACAACAATGTTGACCTTCCTCTGGCTTTGCTTCCACATTTCCCTGGTTGACTCATAGAACTGGAAGGGGGACAAGAACTTCAGGGAGTTGGACAGAAAGGACAGGGATTGGGATTCTGAGTTGATTGCAGCCACAAGTTCAACCACATCCAACTCTTCAGTTTCAGAAAAGAAGGGTTTGCTAAAGGGCTGCTGAAGGTAAGCGTGGCGCCTCACAGGCACTGTGATTTTGCGTCCCTTATGTTTCTTGTACAGAAGCAGTAAATCTAAGATGTATTCAGCCCCATGCATTGGATCCACCCTGTAGTAGCCATATTGAATTTCTTTAAAGTCAATTATACGGCCGCGTGTTTTTGAATTCTTATTGATCATCTCCATGACTTGTTGAATAATGTCTTCGAGTGCAGTCCAAAGCAAGTTCCCAAGGCTTTGTCGCACAATCTTGTTCTCAACAGCAGAGTAAATGTGGCGTCCTGTCAGGAAATCCCACTCAATGACATCATTTCTCTCATTGGGCTGATAGCGCATGTAGGAAGGTGGCGGACCAAGTTGTTGATCCTCCCACAGCACTTCTGTATCACTCAGGTAACTCATAATCAAACCATCACGATGGAGCAGGATGGTGCGATAACGAAGCTCAGAGATCTTACCGCTCAGCGTGAAGCTGTGCAGACGGTACTGGTAGGCTGGCTTTTTGTTGGGGTGGAGTGTAATGGCATTGTGGATCTTGCTACTGTGAAGTTCTTCAATGAAACCTTTCTTGTTGTGTTCATAGTTTTCATAGAAGAGCTGCTGCATCTGTGAAAAGAGTTTGAACACCATGAGCATGGGTGATTTCCAGGTACAATTTAAAAAAAACGCTCATGACTACTTGTGACATTTTACAAGTTGATAACTCTGATAAACAGATGACCTCAGTTTAATCAAAGCTCTTTTTCATAGCAGCAACAGCAACAGTTACACAGGCTCACAAATGAAAAACCCAAGGACATATACAAATAGAGATGTGAAAAAAAGGGATAAGAGTATGCGCCATGTTCAGTCATTAACAGCAGTAAAACACAGCCACAAAGCACCTCTCTCCATAACAGTGGTCAGTGAGGTGTCAAAAGGTTAATTAGTTCTGTTGCATTATTTGATGCATATTAAAACACATGCACAGCTTGTCATCCAGTTTACACGCCCTACACTGTGTTCGATTTTGGAAACTAACATCTAGTATTTTAGAAAAATACTAGAGTGTTGCCACACCGGTACAAAGTGTTTTTTTTTACTCTGGAAAATTAAAGATTACCGTTATTAATATCTTAATTCGACAGGTCTGATCAAGAAAACCTCACTAACTAAATACTAAATACACACTCATATTCTATGAGCCTGGCAGAACAGAAGGAACACTAGCTCAATCCATACCTCATACGACCACACACACTGTGTTCCACCAAAGCGACGCACACAGCGGCCCACTTCCACATCCTCATGGGTGGTATACATCTCCCTTAGACATGTGCTGATGTGAGGGACCATCCTGCGCAGCACCTCTCGACTGAAGATCATCCCAGGGCCTCCCATGCAGAAGTTCTCTCCAGGCTCTAGAGCCAACTTGCCCAACTCCTCAGCCATACCGAGGCCCGTCTGGCCAAGGTAAAGTGGCTTGCTGCTGTTCAGTGAGCGCAGGAACAACTCCAGCTTCTCACCTGGAAAAGGGTGAACAATTAAAATTGCCTTTATACAACATGTCATCCTGGGCTGGATAAGGCTGGATGTGTTTAAATTACTTCGCTCAGGAATAAAGTCCCATGCCTACAAAAACCAAAGAAGAGTAGAGCCACTAGGGGTTCCCTTCCAAATCCACAGCTCATGTTTCTTTGAATAATTCATCCATCTTAAGAGTAGTAAGAATAAGGTGGAGTCTCTCTATGCCAAACATTATTTTTCTTTGAAGAAAAAAATAACCTGCCTCTACTGAAAGTTCTGAAATTATTATTAATCATTAAATGTCAATTAAAATTGTTTAACTACTTCAATAGTTCAATATTCCTAGGTAGTGTCAATCAATCATTAACAAAGCCATCAATTTAATTAACTACAATAACACTAAATTAACTACAGAGATCAAGGAACATCACTACAACAAAGTGTGACAGGATAAGAAATCCAGCAGTCAGACGACCACACAGGTAGGAAACTAACTAAATGTTTATAAGGTAAAACTAAAATTTAACTCCCCTTAAATATTGGTAATAATAGTTCCTTCCTGTGTTTACAGTGAGTAGCCTATATCAGGAGAGATTTGACCCATTAGGAAGCGAGGGATTTACCTGATACCTTTTAAATCCAACCTGCATTTAAGGTCAGGGTCAGGTCATCAGTTATTTAAGATTAGATAGATTAGACATTTAAGATGAGTTACACACACACACACACACACACACACACACACACACACACACACACACACACACACACACACACACACACACACACACACACACACACACACACACACACACACACACACACACACACACACACACACACACACACACACACACACACACACACACACACACACACACACACACACACACACACACACACACACACACACACACACACACACACACACACACACACACACACACAGTGTGTTATCTTACGGTTTTTTGACTTTTGTTTTTATCTGTCCCTTATATGTTTGACTTCTGTCACTGCATTCTATTCTACTATATATTGTTGTGAACTGTCATCTAGGAGCAAGCTGGCACAAGACTTTCCTTCGGGATGAATAAAGTTGTATCTCATCTTATTGCCAGAAATAGCTGAATTCTCAGAATAGTCACCTCTTATATAAACATCATCATCCGCTCGCATGAACCACTCGTATTTATCCAGGTAGTGGTCGTGGATGTACTTGAGCATCATGAATGACTTCTTCTGTGGCGGGTACGAGTCGTCCACACCGGCCAGAGAAATCACCGGGACGGGGGCGGGCAGGTGGATCGTCCCGGAGCCGGTGCTGGAGAAGAACTCCACCTTCCCGGGTACGGAGCTCGTCCAGGTCCGGTACGCGGCGACGGCGCGGGAGCCCAGATACTTCTTGGCTGTCATCACACCGACGTAGAGGAACCGCCTCGGTGTGCTGACGGCTCTCCCGGTGTCCCCGCTACTGTTTCCCCGACTCAGAACGAAGTCATCGTCCGGACTTAGCTGCGGGCTGTCCCGGGCTTTGCTAGCCGCGCTGTTACCGAGGATGTCGTCCGGACCGTTACCGATGGAGGAGTCTCTGTAGTAACACGCGGGGGACTTCTTCCTTTTGCTCTCCAGCACCTGAGGCACGATGAGCCACGAGGACGCAGTGAATCCCAGAAAAACGCCAAAAATCACGGTGGTCCACGGCCTCCTCGGTTTCAGAGCCATGTCTGTTTCCCCTGCGGAGAGCTGAGCTCTGCGGTGCCTGCGAACACATGAATGCTACCGCTGTCTGGAGCTGCTGACGTGTACGAACACCCGGCGGCTCCGCGGAGCTCTAGCGAGGCCTGGGTGTCCTACTGACGTGGAAACGCTTCCCAGCTTTGGACGCTTAACGCGCGGGGCTGAGCAGACACGGTGTCCGCTTTAAAATGTCATCGTGTCCCGTCTGAGAGCGTCCTACAGGCCCCCCCCCCGCTGCACGACACTGACTTACAGCCAACTTCCATGACTGACAGCCGGGCTGCACCTCCGCATGTCCCGCCTCCAGTCCAGTGCCACTTTCTCCTGTCTCGTCAAGCATCCTCCTCTCCTTCATACTTTTTACTCTATTTAGGGCCCGACCACCGATTTCGATGGGAGGCCCTTTTGAAATTGAAAGGATTATTAGGGCCCGAGCACCTCCGGTGGGAGGCCCCATTGAAATTGAAAGGATTAATCTGAGCGTTTTTCAACGTGCTCAAAAAGTTGTAAAAGTTTGCAGTAAATAAGGAATGTGTGAAAATGTACGTATTCTGGAGTATTTGGAAATGGGCGCTGAAAATGGCTCAACAGCGCCACCTTTTTTTTTAATGATGCAGATGCATTTTATCCCACACACATGCACAGACATGCAAACGCACACTCATGCAGGTATGGAAAATGTAATCTCTGCTTTTGACCCATCTGTGTGCGGGACACACAGAGCAGTGAGCGACTATGTTGAGCGCTCGGGGAGCAGATGTTGGAGGAGTAAGGTGCCTTGCTCAGGGGCACTAGACAGGGTCTAGAGAGACTCTTGGATTTTTGGGCAGATCAATCCAGGTTCGTCTTTTTGTTGTCTTTCCGTGGAATCGAAACCAGAGACGAACCAGAGACCTTCTCTGCCCATAGTCCAAGTTTCTGCCACTAGACCACCGCCTCTCCTAAAGCCCCTCATTTAGCATTCGCTGATCCTTTCAAAAATGAGGATGGTTGAGTATCATGACTAGATGCACAAAAAAGCCTAAAGGAGCATTATGAAAAACGCAACAGGAAGCTCGCCATTTTGGATTTAATGGCCATTTTAGTCATATTCCAAATTTTTACTTTGATGTACTTGTTGTAGAGCTTTCATTAGATCAACTTAAAATTAAGACGAGTGTCGACACAACAAGATGGAGATCTAAAGTTATCAAAAAAAATCCACTTTTCGTCATACCGTGTGACCCTGACGTTGCGTCAAAGTTTGATGATACGCCATCAAAACACATGTGACTAGGCAGTATTCTTTCATTAGCAAAGCTCATTCAATACAACAGCTGGAGTGCAGCTGTTTGGTCACAGCCATGGAAAACTAAGTAGTGATACTGATGTGTTATATATTCTCGTTTCCCAGGTTTGTGCTGCAGAAAGTGGCAATATAGTAGGTTGTCCTGCTGATAACGGTGAATTAAACTCTCTTCTTTTTTTTCTGTTCATTCTGAAATAAAGTGGATTGACTTGGTCTGACGTTTTCGATCACATCTTTATAAAACACCTCATCAGCTTCACACTTCAAAACCCCTTGAGGGGGAAAGGTTTTTTGAGAGAAAATTCCAGATTCATTTACTAGAATGGCACCGTATAGGTTCATCTCTGATCCATGCAGCTTCCTTCTAGCAAGTTTTGTGGTTATTGGTGTAATGGGTCAATTCTTAATAAAGTTTTATATTTTAGCAGAGTCATTTTCCCCGTTCTGGATGTGTTAATTAACCTGACAGGACGGCAACTCCTATAGGCTGCGGGGAGGCGGAGGAGTTTATTTAGGGACGCCTTAGCTCTCCCCCTTTTCCTCTCTCTCTCTCCCCACTGCCGGTCTTGTGTCTTGTGATGAAGGTTTAGCGTGGATGCAGCACATGTGGTCAAAATTGTTTGTCTCGGTAAGTCGCTGAAAATAATGTAATGTTCACACAAAGAAAGCGACTGCAAATAATATCTGAAGTTTACCCCTAGAGCCCAGCGTGCGTGTGTGCGCGACGATCTTGGCGTCGCGGTGGATGCACGCTGTCCCTGTGTTATTTTAAAGAATTAAAGGTATGAGCAAAGGATGTGTTTTATGTTTGTAAATGTTTTAAATATTATGATAAACGTGTTTTAAATTGTGTGACCTAACTATAACATGTCTGTTTTATAGGTCTGCCTACCAGCAGAATAGTTACAGTCACTGTTTTTCCCACATTTAGATTTAATTTAGTTTATTTGGATTTCTTTAGATTTAGTTTCTTTCTTATTAATTGCTTTGATTATTTGTTTCTTTGTTTTGTTTTATTTTATTTGGTTTTATGGCAATGTGCAATCTGGTGGACTGGTACTGTGCAATCCGGCTTTAAGGACTTGAATATTGAAGATTTGTTAGCTCCAAATACTATAGGCCCTCTTTTGTCATTTTATTGTACTTTATTGCTTGCAGTGTTTTATAAAGTGTGTTGTGTTTATTTTAATGCATGATATTTTAGCATTGTAAAGTTGGGTCTGGAGCCTTTTATTTCTCTCCTTTTAATCTGTGATTTGTATCAAGTCCAGGCCAGTGAGTCCACCTTTGCACATGTCATTTTACTGTTTGAGCAGTCTGTTTTAAATCATTTGCTCTCATTGAATAAATTGTATATTTTGGATATCTCAGCCTCCCGTCCCGTCTTATTCTGGATATAGGTGATGAACCAAATTGACAGTGATTTTACATCACTACATTGGTCAAGTAGTTTATTACATAAACCTGTTGACTGACGAATCAGAGATGAAAATATAAACTCCTTAGCAGAGGTAATGATGAGCCGCAGGATGATGTGATGATGTGCGCCGCAGGATGATGTGCGCTGCAAGATGATGTGAGCCGCACTATGGTGTGCGCTGCAGGATTATGTGCACCGCAGGATGGTGTGCGGCGCAGGATGATGTGCGCCGCAGGATGATGTGCGCCGCAGGATGATGTGATGATGTGCGCCGCAGGATGATGTGCGCAACAGGATGATGTGCGCCGGAGGATGGTGTGCGCTGCAAGATGATGTGCGCCGCACGATGATGTGCGCCGCAGGATGATGTGCGCGCAGGATGATGTGATGATGTGCGCCGCAGGATGATGTGCGCCGCAGGATGGTGTGCGCCGCAAGATGATGTGCGCCGCAGGATGATGTGCGCCGCAGGATGATGTGCGCCGCAAGATGATGTGCGCCGCAGGATGATGTGCGCCGCAAGATGATGTGCGCCGCAGGATGATGTGCGCCGCACATGATGTGATGATGTGCGCCGCAGGATGATGTGCGCCGCAGGATGATGTGCGCCGCAGGATGATGTGCGCCGCAGAGATGATGTGCGCCGCAGGATGATGTGCGCCGCAGTATGATGTGCGCCGCAAGATGATGTGCGCCGCAGGATGATGTGCGCCGCACATGATGTGATGATGTGCGCCGCAGGATGATGTGCGCCGCAGGATGATGTGCGCCGCACGTGATGTGATGATGTGCGCGCAGGATGATGTGCGCCGCAGGATGATGTGCGCCGCACAATGATGTGATGATGTGCGCGCAGGATGATGTGCGCCGCAGGATGATGTGCGCCGCAGGATGATGTGCGCCGCAGGATAATGTGCGCCGCAGGATGATGTGCGCCGCAGATGATGTGATGATGTGCGCCGCAGGATGATGTGATGATGTGCGCCGCACGATGATGTGCGCCGCACGATGATGTGCGCCACAGGATGATGTGCGCCGCACGATGATGTGCGCCGCACGATGATGTGCGCCGCAGGATGATGTGCGCCGCAGGATGATGTGCGCCGCAGATGATGTGCGCCGCAGCATGATGTGCGCCGCAGGATGATGTGCGCCGCACGATGATGTGCGCCGCACGATGATGTGCGCCGCAGGATGATGTGCGCCGCAAGATGATGTGCGCCGCAAGATGATGTGCGCCGCAGGATGATGTGCGCCGCAAATGATGTGATGATGTGCGCCGCAGGATGATGTGAGCCGCAGGATGATGTGCGCCGCAGGATGATGTGCGCCGCAGGATGATGTGCGCCGCACTATGATGTGCGCCGCAGGATGATGTGCGCCGCAGGATGGTGTGCGCCGCAGGATGATGTGCGCCGCAGGATGATGTGCGCCGCAGATGATGTGTGCGCCGCAGGATTATGTGCACCGCAGGATGATGTGCGCCGCAGGATGATGTGCGCCGCAGGATGATGTGCGCCGCAGGATTATGTGCGCCGCAGGATGGTGTGCGCCGCAGGATGATGTGCGCCGCAGGATGATGTGCGCCGCAGGATGATGTGCGCCGCAAGATGATGTGCGCCGCACGATGATGTGCGCCGCAGGATGATGTGCGCCGCAGGATGATGTGATGATGTGCGCCGCAGGATGATGTGCGCCGCAGGATGATGTGCGCCGCAGGATGATGTGCGCCGCAGGATGATGTGCGCCGCAGGATGATGTGCGCCGCAGGATGATGTGCGCCGCAGGATGATGTGCGCACAGGATGATGTGCGCCGCAGGATGATGTGCGCCGCAGGATGATGTGCGCCGCAAGATGATGTGCGCCGCACCATGATGTGCGCCGCAGGATGATGTGCGCACAGGATGATGTGATGATGTGCGCCGCAGGATGATGTGCGCCGCAGGATGATGTGCGCCGCAGATGATGTGATGATGTGCGCCGCAGGATGATGTGCGCCGCAGGATGATGTGCGCCGCAGGATGATGTGCGCCGCAGGATGATGTGCGCCGCACGATGATGTGCGCCGCAGGATGATGTGCGCCGCAGGATGATGTGCGCCGCAGGATGATGTGCGCCGCAGGATGATGTGCGCCGCAGGATGGTGTGCGCCGCAGGATGATGTGCGCAACAGGATGATGTGCGCCGCAGGATGGTGTGCGCTGCAAGATGATGTGCGCCGCACCATGATGTGCGCCGCAGGATGATGTGCGCACAGGATGATGTGATGATGTGCGCTGCAGGATGATGTGCGCCGCAGGATGATGTGCGGCGCAGGATGATGTGCGCAACAGGATGATGTGCGCCGCAGGATGGTGTGCGCCGCAGGATGATGTGCGCCGCAGGATGGTGTGCGCCGCAGGATGGTGTGCGCCGCAGGATGATGTGCGCCGCAGGATGATGTGCGCCGCAGGATGGTGTGCGCTGCAAGATGATGTGCGCCGCACCATGATGTGCGCCGCAGGATGATGTGCGCACAGGATGATGTGATGATGTGCGCCGCAGGATGATGTGCGCCGCAGGATGATGTGCGCCGCAGGATGGTGTGCGCCGCAGGATGGTGTGCGCCGCAGGATGGTGTGCGCCGCAGGATGGTGTGCGCCGCAGGATGATGTGCGCCGCAGGATGATGTGCGCCGCAGGATGATGTGCGCCGCAGGATGATGTGATTATGTGCACCGCAGGATGATGTGCGCCGGAGGATGGTGTGCGCCGCAAGATGATGTGCGCCGCAAGATGATGTGCGCTGCAGGATTATGTGCGCCGCAAGATGATGTGCGCCGGAGGATGATGTGCGCCGGAGGATGATGTGCGCCGCAGGATGGTGTGCGCCGCAGGATGATGTGCGCCGCAGGATGATGTGCGCCGCACGGTGATGTGCGCCGCACGGTGATGTGCGCCGCACGGTGATGTGCGCCGCACGGTGATGTGCGCCGCAGGATAATATGCGCCGCAGGATGATGTGCGCTGCAGGATGATGTGCGCTGCAGGATGAAATGCTCCGCACCATGATGTGCGCCGCACCATGATGCACAACCATCATCATCATAATCATGTACATCCTCTTCTATCGCAGGCTGAATTCACAAGGCTGCATCAAAACTGTAATCCTTTGCTGTGCATACTGAAGGACAACAGGCTAAAGCCAACAGAGGGACTATGTGTAAATCATAATACTTGAAAAATAAAAAACCTATAAGCGCAATGTAATGTTGTCTTCAAAGCATATACCAGTCATGCCTGTACTACGCAGATAGTAAGGGGTGTGCACAGCTTATTTATGTTTTGTGCACAAGATTAAAAAATATATTGTTTTCCACATGCATCCTGATAACATGTTGGCCCTAATCACATCCTTTTATTGGTTGCATGTTTATTCCTGATGGTTAAAATGTTTATGTTCATGTCATACTCAAGACAGAGCAGATACATAGTAATTCAATAAAGTAATAACATTGTCATGAGTCTGGTCAGCGGACCTCAAAGATCAGAGAACAGTAACAATGACAGGGTTGTAAAAAGTTCAGTGTGTAAGATTTAGGTGAAAGGGATCTATTGGCAGACATTTTATATAAAATAGTCCTAGTCATGTGTTCATTAGTGTGTTTCATCTAAATTGATCACTTGTTGTTTCTTTACCCTAGAATGGGCCCTTTATGTTGAAATACTTTATATGTACATCGGAAGCAGGTCCTGTGACAGTGTCACTCCTGCTAGGTTTGCAGTGGATGATCCCAGAGCCTGACCAAATGTTCTGATTAAGAAGATATTAGTCTGGTTATTGGGCAAGTGGGGTATTGGTGGTTAATGGATGCTTCCTCTTCACACTCCTGACCCCTGGAGGGAGCAAGAGAACTAAGCAAGAGTGAACATGAATGACAGGACACAGAGAGAAATTATAAAGATAATGTATGTCCCTGAACTGCTGGTTCTATAAATTAGATTTTAAGATTGGCAGGACGTGATTCCTTTACACATCGTTGGATTATGTCGATTCTGTAGAATGTGTGATGATAAGAATTGAGGAGTTGATAGACCAGCAGATGGCAGCAGTTACAAGGCTCATGGAAGAAGGGCTTCTTTTGCTCTTTCAGCAGGGCTGAATTCCACATGGTCGCATACGACACAACTTGTTCAAAGGTACAAATGCGCAAACTACCTTAAAGCCATACTGCAGGAGTAATCTAACCATTTCAGTTAATGTCAGTGCCTTTTTGTACTTAAACCAAAGTCAAATGTTTTCAATACGGGACGGAAGCAGAGAGGAAGGCTGGGAAATGGCTACAGCGCATCTGAATACAATTATTATTAAAATAGCATTACTGATTATTATTATTATTGCCATAAAATTTGATGTCACAAAGGTGTTTGCTTGGTTCTAACTTAACCTGGTAACCCAAAACATGTTCTCACTGATGGCTTATGAATCATCTTTACACAATTGGCAAATCAATTTAATAAATAGACTGGAGCGTTGCTTTGTTTTTAGCCCTGATAAGTCCCTTATTTAAACTGAAAATGTTCAAATTGATTCAGATGATCAGGCACAAAGGAAATTGTTTAATTGTTTCAATTGAAAATGTATTGTTATTGTCTGTCCAGCGTGACACGTACCAGAACCACGGAATAAATAAAGCAAACCTTTGAAGAAACACACAGTCAAAATGTTTGTCAATGAAAACGAAAAAGAAAGAACTAATAACAATGATACAAATATATTATTTTATAATATTGTTGTGGACGTTTCTCTTTAGCAGTTGTTATTTCAAATTCAAAATAAAACCAACGATAAAACACCACTTATATGTGATCTCATCTGCTGAGTTGTGTGTGGGCTGAAAGTGTATTTTGGTACAGTAAACATTGACATATTGAAGTTTGCACTAGAAGACAGAAGCAGTTGAGATCAGGAGGTCGTTCTCCGACCGTCCGTCAAGTCATCGAAGGAGAAAAGAGAAGCAGCCATTGGCGGAGAGGCTGGTGACGTCAGCAGCCGCCGCACAGTGTTTTGAGGATGGTGAAAGTTTGTCAGTGTGTGGACGACTCGCTGCTGGAGACGGAGCACTGAGAGAAACAGTGAAGTGGATGAGCTCGGCTTTGTTTCTGTTTATCAGCTGTTGGACATATCAGCATCACCTCCACAGCACGGACCCTCCGCTGCGCTCACACCCGAGGTAAGAAGCTCATCTACACAAGAGCTGAGCGCCACAGGGAAGTGAAGCTGCAGCTCAGTGACTTCTCACTCAACACGCTCATCTTCTTCACACTGGTCACACACTTATCAGCCTCCGCGAGTAGAAGTACAGCTGTTACCCGAGGGTTAATATTCGAAATATATGATATTCATTTATTACTGTGTATGTACATGTATGTATACACAGATATATTTAAAAATGTTACATTTTTATCACAGGCTTTCAAATCAAATTACACACAGACACACACATTGCCCATGACTTCAGAGGACATAAAATCGATTCACATTCATTTCAAAGACACTTCTTCTGACCTTAACCATAGTTACTGCCTAACCCTAATCCTAACTTAAAGCTAAACCTAAACCTAAGGCAACGCTTCAGGATCAACGGAGGGATCCCTGATAGCCTAAGATGTTTTGGCTTAAACCATTTGATGAGTGAGAGAATAACAAGTAGTAAAGGTTTGCTGGACCTCCTGCACCGGGTGCACACCTCACCTGACAGCTGCCTTAACGAACTGATGATAATCATCCAGTCAGAAAACGAAAGAGTTTTACATTCAAGGGATTTTTGGTTACCCATGTTCAGAGTGAGTTCAGTTTACTATGACTATACGGTATGTATAGTAAAGCGTTTTCTATTTTTTCTATTTGAGAGAAACAGGCTTAGCTGACAGAATCAGTGGCCTGTTGGTTTGTGTGAGGTTGGTTGGTTGTGTAGTTTATGTTTGTTATGCTCAGAATTGTGAGATCTTAATTATGAATATAAATATTAATAACTAATTATACTTATTCAATAATTAATTCTGATTATGTACCGTTTCTTTGTGACTTTCGTGCAATCCGGTGGGAGGAGATGTGTGGTAGAGTGTGTGGCAGTGGACCAGTGACTCAAATGGTTGAACTTGTATAAAGTTTTCCTGCATCTTGAATTTGTATGTTCCTAATAAAGTGCTTAATCAGACTTAAACAGAAAATGGGATGCGAACGAACGTCAGAGAATAGATTGTAGTGAGAACAACCGGAAAACTGATTTAACTCCAGGTCAGAATGTTCCTCAGCAGAGTCGGATCTATCTCAACAACAGGGTTTTTCCAGTGCAGCTGTTAGCATGTCCAATCATGTCATAGGACATTTTGTGTCTCAATAAACTTGAGTGAGTTGTTTTCAAGTTCATATTTAATCTGACACTCATTTTCTGGTCTTACTGAATGTCTAAAATTCAAGGGGATTGAATCTTACTTTTCTTTGAAATGTGTAGGTAGGCATTGGCTTTGTTCCGAAAGGATGCCTGAGAAAGTTTGGACAGAGTTTGGCAACATAAACTTCCAGTTTAGGGGGATGAATTCTAGAGCTACAATGAGAGGAATATCGTTGAAGGTGGAACAAAAGGTGAAAAAAACAGATGTCTCCATAGTTCTTCCACCATCCATTGACATCAGAATAGATCACAGTGTATGTATGGAAATGTATGTTATTGACAGAAACCTGGAGGAAACATTAATGTAAAAGCTACCTGCAGCGAAATGACAACAGATGAAACCGTGTATTTACAGAACAATAGCTACAACCCCATTTGAAGCCGAAACTAGGCTTTGATGGCACATGCCTAAGACTCATGTGATTGTTGTTTCATTTATCAAATTTAGTTAAAACCTGAAACAAAAATCTGCATCCTGTTTGGTAAGTTAAAGGCCTGAAGATCAGTTTTTGCTTTATTTCACCCATTACCAAATAGATAGGCTACACTTATCTAATTGCAGAACATATAGGACTTGATTCAAAAGAGAACATTCTTGTTTTCTTTCATTTGAAAACAATATATATGTCTGGTGAATATAGCTGCTCGGTAGGCGGGTTGCCTCACATATAGATTCCTATGCTGTTTTTCACAGTAGACATTTTGTCCTATCATTGTAGGAAAAGCAGCAAAGTTGATAACAGATGGAAAAGCTATGAGCATAACACCAATGTTGAAAAAGACAGGAATTTTTCTGTAAGATGTTTCATGTCCTTCCTTCCTGCGGCTGTCAGTCTATTCAACCAGCTATGAAACCCATTGAACACACAATTTGTGCAATTAATTTAGTTATTTAATTTAATTATTTTATTTAATTGATAATTATTTATTTGTATTATTTTGTTGTTCTACTACTTATAATAATTTTTTTATTTACTATTTACTATTTTTTTGCTCATTGTTGTTTCTTATTATATTGCATTACCTGCGCTGCTGTGTAAACCCTCAAATTTCCCCACTGTGGGACTATTAAAGGAAATATCTATCTATCTATCTATCTATCTATCTATCTATCTATCTATGATAAAAATCATAGTGGCAGATTGTCACACATCTGTTGGATTTCTACTTTTCGCTGATGTGGTTTGCATCTCTTTGAATTTATGAGATTTACGTGCAACTGGGGTCGTATTGTAATCTTGAACCACAGACCATGCATTTCAAAGGTGCAGTTTACATTCTGCGCATCAATCGTGTGTCTTCTCATGTAGCTGTTCCACATATGCCACCTGTTACTTGTAAGAGTAGGAAGAGCCTCATTGCTGAACGACTGAACAAATAGTCTTCAGGGCCTTGAATGGGTCTAATAAGTTGCACCTGCCAAAACCATCTAGACACACATTTCCATTTTTACCAGACCACCAAGCACAAATGTTATGGGATGAATGGTGAGGAGAAGTTCCTTAGACACAGCCAGGTAAACAAGGTTGCAGCCCTACATGGTTTATTAATCATATTATAATATAATATATTTGCTCATGTTTAATGTCTTCACAGTCTTTGGGTAGGCTGATGATTTATGCTTGCCAGTGAAATTAAGTTTGTAGTTTTTTTTATATATAAGTAACCCATATTACTTTTTAAAAAATTGACGAAATTCTCTTTATTGTCAGCACAACAGTTCATTTCACATCCAAATTGCACTAATACAAATAACACACTTCATACACAGGTCAGAATCAACTCTCGTACCAGAACACATTTGTCTCCAATTTGTCACTCAAAACACACTAACCTGAAAAAATTACAATGTGTAACATTGCAATACTGTTATCACTGTTCTCGGTGTAGTAGCTTATCTGGTACAGAGCCATCATATTGTTATAGGAAGATGCTGAGAGACCAGCCACTGGTGGATGAAGGCCTCTAAGGCTTAGAGCCAGATGCTTATCCGAGAGCATGTAGCATGTTGGGTTCAAGCATCTAATGAAGAAGGGTCACTAGGAGATTAACCATTGAGCAGCCAGAGGACATCAAGCCGTATGCCAAATTGTCAATGACTAGGAAGAAACTGTTTGGCACTGTTAGGTAACCAGGAAAGAATAGTGACCTCTGGATGGACTGCTGGCACCTGGGAAAACACAAATATGGTTCCAAGGGGGGAGGATATGGACTAAACGTGACTTTGACACATGAGCCAGCAACACATAGTCTTGCATAGTCTTAGTGAGATTGACGCAAAGTTGAGCCAGGAGAAAAGCTTCAGAGCAAGGAGCCTCAAGGAGCTGGTTGAGCTAAATTCAGATCACTCAGAAAGTGTGGGGAATCAAAACCCCGGGCAGAATACTTCAACCTCCACATCCACACTAAATGACTTCCACACACAGGCAAGCACAGTTGCAGACATTACCTCCAGACAAAGAAAGAGCCAGCTCAATGCAAGATTCACCGCCTTACTTGTTTCATAGTTGTGAGATGGACAAGGGCAGTGCAAAGACAGTCAGGATAAAGTGAGTCAGACCAGTGTTATTCAGAGTCCCTTCATCCTGTGGGTTCAAAGATGGGTGTAGTGAGTATATGAGGGCAATGAAGGCCATGGCAGGTCAAATCCAGGACCAAATAGTATTTCCCATGGGGACTACAATAACTCCCCCCCATCAACAGAAGGGTTCCTCAGCAACCGGAAGGTTTCTTGGACTTATATGGAGGAAGCAATGCATGCCAAGCAGCTGGAAGAGAGCTGAAGCATGAAGAGGATCAAGAGACCTTCACAGTTCCACACCATCTCTCTGCTAAAGGGGTGTACAAGATATTCCTGACCATACTTGCCTTTGGAAAGACATTGTACATGCTGGAACACTAGGTGTTGATGTGAACGTTTAAAGTTCGTTGTATAAAGATTTAACACTAATAGTTTGTGAAATGGAGTGCAAATACTGTATATAAAGATGGACGACCAAAGTGAAGTTAGTGAAGTGAAGTTAGTTGGCTGCAGTGTAGGAAGTAAATCCAGCCTCTTCCTATTTTGTGGATGGAACATGGTTCAAACTAAAATGGCAATGTCTATGTCAAAAATTGTTTTCTGTCATTTTTGGAGGTTCTTTTCATCGCTGTCCTGTAAGTGTAAGATTTTTAAGAAAAATTAGTTTTAGTTAAGTAGTTAGTTAGTTATATATCTATTTTAAAAGCTGTAATAAGGGTCTGTTCATAGGTTCATTATTTATAGAGTCAAATTCATTCTTGTGGAGGCCAACATCAATCCAACTGGCAAATATAATCCACACTGACTGAGCAGCTGACTGTATGAAGAGTTTGATTCACTCATTTAGAAAAGAGTGTCTGGAATATATATTGTGGTTTGTCCATACAGAGAGCTGATTCATTTATCTAGCAATCAGTAGCCTATCAGCATGTCCTGTGTGCTTTAGTTTTACTGCAGTAGTGAAACAGTGGCTGAGAGGGCTGATGGTGGAAGGTCTGTCAAACACGCTGCTCAAACATAAGTACAAGTAAACAGTAGCCGTGGCAAAACTGGACAGAGGATTGTAGCAACAATTATTAAGGGCTCTTTACTCATCCCTGTGCTGTGACAACATTCATTGATTTATTTGTAGCCACCACGACAATATCAACTTTGACCATCATATATATTTTTTTATCATATTTCAAATGAGTAAAATATTTTTCCACTGCAGAGATGTGTGCAGTTGCTTGATTTGTATAAATCCTGTTTGCTGCGCTCTCCCACGACACACATTCTCGGACATGCTAATGGTATTTAATAAGATCATTTGGTCTTCCTGGACAGACATGATGTATAACTATGAGCATATGACCATAAGTGGTTACTGTTGGATATTCATTTCAAGATGCATTTTCACACAAAGTATGAAATGACGCACTTAAAGCTGCTCACTTGTGACACACACGCACACAAACACACACAGACAAACACAGGCAGAGCTGCTTCTGCTTCATGGACGGCTGCACCATAAATTGGAGTTGAACATCTTCTTAATGTTAAGGGCATGAAATATGTTGGAGAACTTTAAATTAAAGCAATTTAGGGAATTTAAGAGTCAATTGAAGTGCTGAAAGTAGCTGAAGTATCATGTACCATCTGACTGTTAGGAGAATTTTCTCTAACTGTATATTATTATCTTAGTCTAACATAATAATATGTCCGCATAACTAATTATTAGCTTCCAGCAGGATCAGGAAATAAGCAGTTGAGCAATAAAGGATGAATGCCGAGTATTGTAGTTTGACTTCAGTCACATTGTGTTTACAAGGGTTTGTTAGTTCAGGGCTTGAACAATTTAAACTGATTGATATCGTTGTGTGATTATCTCAATTAATGTGAGAAAAACCAATGGAAATATATTTTGCATGGATGTACAGTCCATTCTGTAAATGTTCATGTGAATGAACAGAAGCAGATGACTGCTGTGTTGTGTGCATGGAAACACACTGTTGGATGAAGCATTCTCTGGGATTTCAGTGAACGTGAGTGAGGGAAAGTCAGCTCACACTGCAGGAGACTCACTAAACGGGCTGCAGCTGTGCTTTCTCTGAGGTTTCAGCCAGCCAACCAGGAATGACGGGTGCTTTTGAGAAAAAGTATTCAAAGATATTTATATCTTAGCTCCAGTTGAGACCGTCACTGAATATGATGATGGGTGTGAGAGTCTCCCAGTCAAGGAGAACATTTTTCTTTCTATAACACCGCTATTTGTTTCTTGATGATCATTTTAGCACATTACAGGCTCAGTTTGTCAGAGTCAACATTATGTGGTGAGAGTTGTATACTATAATCAGTCCGAGCTGTGCTTTGTCAGGCTTGCATGACGTACGTGAGAGTCAGCTGTAGGCCTCCTTCTTCAGCCTCAGCTGTTGTTTTGCTTGGTGAAACCATTGAGTCTTAATGAGAAAGTAAGAGTGCTGATTGGGCCTGCTTCAACAAACCTTTAAACAAAGTAAATGCAGCAATAAACTACATATTGTGCTAAAATAATCAATGTTTAAAAGTAATTGTTTATTCTGTTATTAGCCAGATCAAAAGATGTTGGTGTATAATACATAAATTAGTACAAAGTTTGTTGTCAAGTTTCAGTATCTTTAGTTCAGTTAGTTAGTTTGAGCAGTGCAAACTTTGTAAATAACTATGTTGATGCTGTCTCTGAAGTAAACTGCTGTGTACTAGCGTGTGCTTTGATATGGGTAAGGATTTCCATCTGTTGCATTGTGGGACAAAAGTGTTTAGATGTACTCCATTGTGATCATACTATGCTCTTAAGAATACCCATGGCCATAGCACAGCTTTTGTTGGTGCTGGAGGGACCTCTGACAGGTCTTGGTTCCTGCAGTCCTTAGTGAGCGGACAGAGAGGCGTCAATACCGTGCTGCCTGGAGCAGTGTATCAAAGTTGGGCAGCCCAGCTTAATCCGCTCCATTAGGATTTGTGTCTGGAGCCCTTTCACTCTCACAGCATGGTCCTTGTTTGTGCAGCAGTGCAGTTGTCTTGGGGTGGGGAGTGTTTCGGCGTTGGTGGCTGCAGCTGTGCCCCTCTCAGCTCAGTGAAACCAGAGAGGACTGGCCCTGCTGGCCCGTAAACCGCCGGCACAGACACACTGTCAGCAGCCATGCAGCCACTGGAGACATCTGATGGGCTTCCTCCATCAAACAACTCTTTTGAAAGGAGGCTAACAAGAAGACACAGGTCTAACCCTACTGGCCTCTTCAGATTCATCAAGCAGCTGGAGTAATAAAGTTGCCATCATTTCCTGAACTTGCCAGCTGTTTCTGTACCATTAAGGAAGTTGACCAGACATACTTAGTGTGAGTAAATTGAGAAATCCTACAAATCGCACCAGAGATTCAACAGTTACCTTTCATTTCAAACAGAGAACATGAGGTTTGGCCATTTCAGTGTTTAAACACACATTAATACAGATTAAACTGGAGACAGGGAGACTAGTCGGTAGAGAGGAAAGATGAATACAGCCAATTACAAAGAGGTCCTTGATGAAAACCTGCTCCAGATTGCATGCGACTTGAGATTGAAATTTCGGTCACTCCTGTCCTTGAATGGTCCAACTATAGCCTATAGCTAAACCCTATATGATATCAGTGGAGAAAATTGAACTGCAGCATTTAGATTCTGACCAATATCTTGTGAACTATGAGGCACAGGGTCTAGAAAATCTAGAAATGTTTTGGTATGGTGTGTAGAGTCTGTACTGGACTGTCACTGGGTAAGTACCAGAGAGAAACACATAGGGAGTGAGGTGTATAGGACACACACAAGGATTTGGTGTTCTGTGTCCCGAGTTAAACTTCTACAATCCTGCATCATGGACTGGCAGGTTTCTCTCTACCAGTGGAGGTTGTACAGACAAAATGATTTCAACAAATCTGTTATTTTGAATTAAAGCAAATGCCCAGACGCTCCCAAAGACAGCAAGTTTGTTTTTCCAGAATCTAGTGTTTTAGTCTAAAAGTAGATGAAATCTGATTTCCTAACAAAGTGTGGAGACTTTGCTTCTCAGACAGAGACTGTCTTTGTCTCATTTAGGTCATCCTTATAATTAAAAGAAGCTTTGAAATAGTTGAATAACAACAGAATGCGGGCAATCACCAATATCTTACTGGGGTTCTGTCAAAATAAAATATCCCAGCTGTGTTAAGATGAACTGACCGTTTTCATATTTGTACGTCCAAACCAGCCAGTGAAGATAGATTAAATGCTGTTGATTATATGACTCAGATTTGTTTTATTCAAACATTTATGTTGCTATACTAAAGGCACCACTTTGGAAATTGAAGGTTCCCATTTAATCTGTATGTGACTAATGTGCTGAGTGGCTAACGTATGCTGCGACTTGCAAAGCCAGCAGGTCCTCTAGAATTTCCATTCAACCAAATTGTGCGAACACGCGCTAAGAATGTGAATGTGGAAACATAAAAGTATAAAAAACAGACAATAACGTGTTTCAATCTTTAGACTTTGTCAAAGTCTGACTGCAGGTAAGCTTGAGTCAGCACATGCAGCATGTGTATTATCCTGCACACAAGGCAGTTGCAGGGGGAAAGAATCAGATCACTTCAGACTCGACCTGACAGGATCATAACGACTTTGACTTTAATAGTAATGACTGATGACCACACTTGGCCTGAAAGCCCAAAGATTACCGCTAACACAGTGAAATCACTTAGGAGATGTTGAGCAGGTATAACGTTGACCATGTTCACTGTGATGATATAGTGTTATAGTTTGCTCGCATAGCACTAAAGGGGGATGCAATTAATTTAGCAGGTATCATTAACCAAAGTATTGATAAAAGTAGATTTGACCTGATGATGATGATGCTAGAAAAAAACTAAGTGATTAGAATATTCATCTTGACTGTCCATATGCCGACTTGGGAACTAAGTGGTGAAGTGACTGAATAAAAAGGATTACAGCTAATGAAGCAGATCCACCGTCTGACAGCAGCCTATCTCGCTGCAATAACAGACCAACCGACAAAAACAGCAGATGATACCTCAGATGATCTCATTAAATTGGTGACTATTTGATCTCCAACAGTCACAAGTTTGTTGCCAAAAAGCCAAATGAAGCATGGCTGTTGTCTGATGCTCTGTGCTCTCTGTACTCAAAAGATCAAGTGTGAAAGGGGCCCCACTCTAAATTTCTGGAAGTTTGCAAATGGTATTTTATAGTTAAACCAGAGCAACAAAGTGACCAGTGTTGTCTGGTGATCTCGCTGTAATCAGTGTTTCTCCCACATCAACTTTCGTTACGATTATATCAATAATTTCAAGTTATGTTTTTAGTTATGATGTGCTGAAGTCAACTATATTGTCGTCAGATGTTACTTCAAAGTGTCAGATACGAGTTCAGTAACTATTCTATATGTTCAGCTGTTCAATCCTATTTTCAGTTTGTAGTTAAAGATTGTTAATATTAACTACATTTGAACCCTGTAGCTCCAAACTGCACACATCCCATCTTCAAGGTTTGCTTACCTCTGGTTTCTGTTACAGTGTTGAATCCCTAATTCGAACTGGATTTAAGAAAAATATGATAATTTCCCCTTATGAACGTCATAAAATGTATTTAAAAATAATAAATATCGATTTTTTGAGGTAATAATTATTAGTGTTAATTCACCACTGCGACTGATAGCCAAATAGTCACTTTGTCTCACACACAGAACACATTTTCTGATGTTTTTATAAATTATTTATCTGCTTATCATTGTTTGACTACTCATATGCAAACAGCTAACCCGTCTTCTCCTGTTACAGGGTGCAGCTCTTACAGAGATGGCTGTGTTACTGTGCTGTGACAGGACACTTCTATTGGCTGTGGTCATCAGTTTTCTGCCTTGCATCACTTCCTCCCTCAATTTGGAGGATCCCAACGTCTGCAGTCACTGGGAGAGGTCAGTCACCATGCTTCTGCCATGTTCTTTAAAAGCTCTTTGACCTCACGTTTCCATAGATTTCTGTTGCAGTGCTAACTGATTACGCATGCCACACATGCAGGAGCCGTTCAGACCATATGAGAGAAACACAGGTTGCCTTCAGGGAGCAGCCTTAGCCCTGTGTGAAAAAACGCAACACTTCCTTTACTGTAATGTATCCAGTTCATCAGTGCAGCAAGGCTGTTTATTCAGTGGGCTTTGGAATTACAATGCAGGTCGTCACGCTCAACATTTGCTGCAGCACAATCACATACATGTAATTGTACATTCCAGGTTGATTTCTTTTTAATGTGGGCACTTTATTTCTGCTGTTTACTGAGCAAACAACAAACGTTGCTTAAACCTTGACAGATTTGTAAAAAACAGTTATTATTTAAACAATACACTGTCACTAGTCACTGTCTCTGACAGGCCCTTTTGCTTTTTTAACACAGGGCTGTATTCAGTCTGAATCCCTGCTGCAGTATGAAGATGGAGTCAGAAACTAGCTTATCTTAACATGATAGGAAAGCAGCTGGCTCTCTGAAAGCTTCAAAATACTGCAACTACCAACAATGTCAATGTCAGAGTGTACAATTCAGTTCATTGTCTAATGTCTAATGTCTAAGGCAGCAGTCACTGGTATTTATCAGCTCCAGCTCCAATTAGCAGAAATGGCAACATGACACCAAGGTGGACACGCTAATTTCACATCCTTGTCCTGGAACGATACAAAGCCTCATGGAGGCAAGGAAGGATTGTCGCCTCCTCCTGTAAGAGCTTTGTCACTGGTGCTGTCTGTAAATTAAACAAATCAGTTGTTCTTTCAGTACTCAATCAGTACTGATCTAAAAGATATGAGAAAAATAACAAAGTTAGTGGAAAAAAAACCAAATAGACAGGCAAACTCATTAATTGAGGTGGGAAATGTGTTGATTGCTTACTTAGTAGGTTTATCTGCAATTACAAACCCAACACGTATTGTCTTCTTTTTGTTTAGAAAGGGAATGAAGCTCACTCACTTACACACTCTCTCAGTTTTGTTTAAAGTAATGTATACCATGGTGTTAGACTAACCTCAGTTTGTCAAACACATGACTCCTTTGACTCTCAAAATAAAGGTGTTAAAAAGGTGAAGTGAGGCTCTTGACAAACTTTCAAATAAAAAAAAAGCTTTGAAATCCATTAAGCGAAATGTAAAAGAACAAAGGAAGAAGCCGATTTCCCAGCTAGATTATCTTTCAGCAGCTAATCTGAGGAAACAGCTGCTGACGCAGTCAGAGCGCTCCTCTGTTATTGTCCCGAAGACTGACGGCAGAGAAAGATTTAGAGGGAGACAAGAGAGGAAAGGAGACAGTGTGAGACATACAGTGTTGATGATAATGATGTGGCTTCATAGGAAACTCTCACACCCGGTGTTAAAATCCATCTCCGCTGACTTGATCATAAGAGGTGAGCCAGGTGTCACTTCACCTTTTAGAATCAGGTCTCACTTCCCTGCTCTATATACAAATAATTCAAACATGTGCATCATATTGACTATAGAGATAGAGAGAGAGAGAGAGAGAGAGAGAGAGAGAGAGAGAGAGAGAGAGAGAGAGAGAGAGAGAGAGAGAGAGAGAGAGAGCGACAGAGAGAGAGAGAGAGAGAGACAGAGAGACAGAGAGAGAGAGAGAGAGAGAGAGAGAGAGAGAGAGAGAGAGAGAGAGAGAGAGAGAGAGAGAGAGAGAGAGAGATTTTACTCATTTGAAATAACTAGAACATTTAGGTATGGGAAACACAGATAGATGTTTATACCAGCTCTGAGCGGGGTCTCAGTCACAAATAGATCTTAGGATTTGTGGCAGAAAGTAAATGGACTAGCTGTTCCTTCATTGACGTCAATTTCTAAAATGTGATGTCAGTCAGTCAGCAAGAGGAAACAGAAAGAGATGCTTATTGATAAAGTAACTTTAAGGTAGAATATAGTAAAAAGTAAGGAGAAAAGTAAAAAGAAGAAAAGAAATGTAATTGAGGGGTAAACATCAGTTAGCAGACAGTAGTCAGTGCAAGTCATTGAACGTTGCTCATGTGAGGGGGTGAAGTTAGATTTGGTTTATCATATTTCAATACCCTGCTGAGATTTGATGTGGTGACTTGACCCTTGCTTTTATGTAATAATGATGGTGATTGTGTAGGAAGTGTTTAGTTATCCATGTATTGTTCAGTTGTATGATTAAACAATTACCCAAGTGTCCACCAGAATGAGTTAGCATTTCAGTAGTGTTTGTATACATTGTATGTATTAATGTCTGAAATGATCCCTAGTTTTGCTCACACAAGGCTTCACTCTGAGATCTGTCTGTTGACAGAAAATGTGTCAGTGACAAACAAGCATTCTAAATACATGATGTTCGGTGTAGCTTCTTATCATTTCTGAAGTGCTTTGGCAGACTTAATAAACTATGTGAAGACAAAACACACTTTTCACAAAAGGGCTGCTGATGTCTAACACACACATTAAATGGTAAAGTAAATAGATGTGTAAATCTTGTCTAATCTGAACGACCAAATTCAAGTGCCTTTTACTAAAAGTCCCTCACACATTCCTACAGCCCTTCTCTACCACACAAACTCTCTCTGGGTTGGATGTGGCCTGTGTGTTAATGGTGAATGTTAAACTTTACTGTACAGCATTTGTGTAGCCATCAAAACTAGATAAATATTATATAAATACAGACAATTTACCAAATGTGGTTCATAGTATTACCAATGGACAAATACACGGAGGAAACCACAGACCATCTGACAAACATACACACACATACACACAAATGTACACACGCACACACACACTGATTTCTCTCTTGTCTCTTCTCTTCCTGTGGTTTCAGTTACTCAGTGACGGTGCAGGAGTCGTACGCCCACCCTTATGATCAGATTTATTACACCAGCTGCACCGACATCCTGAACTGGTTCAAGTGCACCAGACACAGGTAAGGACGACAGCACTGGGGCCTGAAGCAGAGGTGTGTAAGTGTGGAGGGAATGGTGTTTTTTTTTAACCTCTCCACTCTGGAAATCCACAGTGAGGACAAACCAAAGGGAAAGACTGTTCAGTGTCAACTTAGAACAGTAGGTTGGTAGAAATTCGTATCACCCAAGTCCATTTATTCTGGGGCTTATGTAGTAGAGTATGTCGCAGCCACTGCAACTATTATATTGTGCCATGTGACAAGCACAATCCTGAACCTTTGATTCAAATATGATCACAACCAAAAGCAGCAATACTTTTTACAGCATCATGCAGCAGCATGGTTAGTTAATAGAAAAATAGTCACAATGAACATGCCATGGCAACTATATTTGTTTGTAATGCCCTGAAATTTCAATCCATGCATTTTTCCAATTTTCTGTTAATCATCTATTCATTATAAGTACCTGCTTATCCAATTACAGTACTGACATCCAGTCACACAACTATTAAATACCCTGCATGTGTCGGACTCTACATGTACATGCCGAACACTCCGTCAGGTCCCCTTGTAGAATCAAATACAGACCAATCCAATATCTCAGCCATACGTTCTGATCTCACAAAGATAATAATGTGTACACTTAAATGATTTAATTAGAAATTTGATCTTTATTTATGAATTTGACTATATTGAGAATTTGTATAATTTCAATTATGCGGCTAAGTTAAATATTACTGGAGAATACAACATCCGTAATAAACATGTGGTTTAATACTCGGCTGTTGTTTCCGATTTAAATCAGTTGTGAAACCAGGTGGTTTATGTTAAAATGTTATACAGGGCATAGACAAAGGATTCACTCACTATTTACTCAAGCAAGGTGAGTAGCTACTGTGAATTACAAACTTTATTCATTTCCTTTACAATTTTAAAGGTGCTTTGTATTAAATTCACTTGCTTAGTTATGCATGATTTAGTTTAATAATACAGATCTGGTTTGATCTCACAGGGTAGTCATCGATTAATCATTTATATTTGTTAAGCTCATATTCACAAATCACAATTCGTCTCATCCTCTGCCCTTTACCCTCATCAAGAATGAAAGAAAACATTTAACAGGGGGAAAAAGAGTAGAACCTCAGAGAGAGCCACATGTGAGGAATATGTCACTCAGGATGGAATAAGTGCAATAGAGGTGTGTAGCAAAGCACAAAAGAGAAATGACATAGGAGTGTAGTGTCAGGTACCAAGTACAAGTTATCATCTTTTTTGGACAGGACATCCCGTTTTTTTGCAATGTTATGTTGTTGAATAAACAACTTCAAATTTTGTACACATCAAAGATAACTCCTAGATTCCTGACAGACTGCTGGAGACAAGGCCGATGTCATCCAATTTAGCTATATCATTAAATAATTCATCTCTGAGGAGTTTAGGACCAAGTACAACTCCTCTTTAATAAGTCAATGAGAGAATATGACGGATCAACCGGGTTTTTATGTCCCTAAAACTTTGCTAAAACTAATTTACGGGTTCTCCTGGTTTCATAGGTAAGTATAACTGGGTATTGTCTGCAGCGCAATTCAAAAGTTCCTAAATATGTTTCCAAATAGAAGCTAATATTTGAAATAAAGATTTTTTTTAAAACAACAGTTTGTGTATGCATCAGGTAGGTTCTTTAAATGACTGTGTGACCCTGTGTGTCTGTGTGCAGGGTGAGCTATCGTACAGCATATCGCAGAGGAGAGAAAACCATGTACCGGAGAAAATCCCAATGCTGTCCGGGTTTTTATGAGAATGGAGAGATCTGTGCCCGTGAGTATTTCATTATGGTTAAGAAACAGTTTTTTTTTAGCACTTTCACTCACACCTGGACTATTCAAAACCGCGAGAAAAGATACCCAGCTATCCTAAAAAATTAGGTACTTACAAAAGGCCAACATTAGTTTTTGATGAATGAGGTCATTTTGGTACACAGCTGACAAATTCAAAGAAAGAAACCTGGATGAATGAGTAGAGTAGTACAACAAATTCACAATGCAGGTTTGTGAATGGGTTGATGAGAACGATATTCATGAACTCTACAGCGACCACAGCTAAAGCTCAACACGAGTGCAGTACTCGTTCTAAACCTGCCTGTTTGGAATGGGCTGGTTGCTCACTAATTACCACTTGTCATTAGTGGACTCACTAATGACAAGTGGTAGTCGTAGTCCTCAAACAGTTCTACAATATAGTCACCTTTTTTATTGTTAGTGAGCTGCACATTGTGTACAGTCTACCGTGCAGAGTGAAGTTAGAAAACATTGTGTTCATCCTACTTGGTTTATCTTCAATGTTTTTCATGGAATGTTTATGTCATATTATTTTTCACAGGTGTGGTTTATATCAACAGTTGAATGATTTACTTAACTGGTGTTATTTCTTAATACATTGCATATCAGTTATGTCAGAGGTGTGTTAAGCAATTGACACAATCTTCAGACCTAAGTTCACAACTTATCAAAATAAGAGCTCTTTAATTCAGCTCAATGTAAAGTGTGCAGCAACTAAACAACATTGTACTTTTACTTCGAAGAAAAATTTCCAAAAAGGAAGTGTTTCTATGAATGAATGTTGTGGCCATGATGGAGATCAGCATCAGTGACACGCGTGAATGTTTATGTCATTCTCATATGGTGAAATTAAAGAATAATATTGTTATTGCTGGCAGGCCAGTTGCTAACAGCTGCTGCAGTTTATCCGAGGATGTAAATCATATATGTTTGCCTGTTAATACACAATTTTATTTATATTGAACGTATCGTGATGAATTGGTTCAAACTCAAACACTGAACTTCCCTGGGCCCTTAACAATACATAAGTCAAGAGTGAGGCCGATAAAGGGTTTTCAAGATACACGTTCCACATACAGACGGTCAGGCAGTCATTCGTGGGATCAGTAGGTAGATTATAGATTATACAGCTGCTACATACTGAGGAAAAAGTCACGCAAGCCTCAGCTGAAAGACTTTCACTAGTCAGAAAAACAGACCCTGTGTCTTCTACATGTGTTGTCGTTACAGTGATTCAAGTCGTTGAGGCTGCTGTGTAACGCCAGTAGCTAGCAGTCAGTGACAGGTGTGAAGTCACTGTGGCAAAAACAACAACTGTTGTTCAGCAGTCACAGTAAAAGACAGAATTGTGTTATCACTAAGTAGTTGTTGATAAAATAAACTTTGATTCATGCAGGGATGTGATATTGCAGCCCTGTTGGTGTTCAAGGGGGAATTTATTTTGATGTGAAAAGACTCTGTTGTATGAGAAGACATCACATGCTGCTCTGTTAAACTCACTGAATTCCTGGACAAAACACTGCAGTGAGGAGGATCCGCTCCATGGTGTTTCCACACAAGGAACTATATTAAGGTTAAGCTTAGTAGACTTCATTTGGATACAGTTGATTTGCTTGCTGCCCTTTACATGTTGATTTAAAATATTCAGTCTTATTAACAAAATCTTGTTACAAGAATCTACGCCGATGAAGATCACTCTTACGCACACCTGACCACTGAAAGGCTTCTGTAAATATTAAATGATAGTGTTTTTTACTTTTAATTCTAAAGTAGTAAAATATGATTTAAAAAGGCAGACAAGTTTCAGTGCACATTATAATCTTTTTAAATGATGCATTGTTGAAGAAGAAGACACACAGAAATCGCATCAGAAATAACACCAACTCTGCACTTCCTCAAAAACCCAACAGGGATCTTTAGCCTCTTTCAGCTCTTCATTTTGGTTTTGCATTACACAGCTGGATACTTGGCTCCAGACAGGGTCGCTTGTCTCTCAGAACTAGTTCTAAAGATGTGCTGTCCGACCATGCTGCAAATTTAACGTGTTTATAGTTGCTGTACTGGAAATCAGAGTGGAAGGCAGCTGGGATAAGCCAAATTTGGACGATGGTGCATATTTCCAGTCTCACCAGAAAAACATTCATAGTCTTGCACTTGTTTATACGCACAACATCCCAGAGCACGAACCCTGCTTTAGAGATTTGCTGTAGCACTTAGCACTGAAGATCCAAATATTGTTCTCAGAGACGAAGGAGACCAAACCACTGTGAAAAGGAGAGTAAACATTTTACTTTGATTCATCGGGTGGACACAGAAACCTCTCTTAATCAGCTGTTGTTTTCTTATCTGAATTGGAAAACACTCAAGGAAGTCAAGGAGTTTGCTGTTATTTGCATCTACATACAATGAAACACTGTATACAGTAATACCATCACACAGTGAAACAATAATAAAAAACTTAAACAAATAGATTTAATTAATAAGAAGAGCGCGTACAGTGGGCTGAGTAGGTTTTGCCTTGATGTTGATGTTAGTGATATCACTTACCCAATGGTAGCTATGAAAATTAATTAAAATTGCTTAAAAGGTATATAGTTGCTTCAGGTCAAATTAAATCACAATAGTGAACTTCTTTTGAGAACACTGAGTGGTGCACTCATTGAAATTAACCACGTATTGGATCAACTAAAACAACCTTCTTTGTACCTTGTTGCTTTGGTTTGCAGTCTTCCCAGATCACTGATCACTTATTTGGTGCCATGTACAAGAAACTTAATAATATATCAAATATGTGCAGTTACCATCTTGTCTTTATTTCTGCTCTGCAAGTGGTCAAAAAGAAAAATAATGAATGATTAAAGACATTGTAAAATCAGTGTTTCCACCAGTTTATCTTTGAAGGTGAACTTGAAAGTGGCACTCTTATTAGATATGCATGACAACATTTTGATTGAAAATCAGTTTATATCAGCACTTTATGAAACATGTGGCTGTTGTTTCCAGCCAAAAGAAAGTGAAGATGAATAGCTTGAGTGGCAAAGTCTACTCCTAAACAAAGTGGTCCAAGTCCAAATATTTATGACAAAAATCATTTATACTCAGAAAGGAGAATAAATAATTTTCTTGTTTTACTTTTTTTTAAAGTGTTATTGTACCGCTGACTGGCCTGTCTTCCTGTCTCCTCCGTGTCCAGCATTTTGTGCAGAGATCTGTGTTCATGGCCGCTGTATGGCCCCCAACACCTGCCAGTGTGAACCGGGCTGGGGGGGCTCCAACTGCTCCAGTGGTAAGTCCTCCAGCTGCTGCTGTCTGTGAGCAATCGTGTCTTTGTGTGTGACCCTGTTTTTTTTCTGTGAAAGCACTCTGAACACATAGGAGAAAAAACAGATGGGTGTATCATCTTACTGACTGTTCCACTGTACCACACCAACACAGAACAGGAGCAAAACACTTTGCTCTCATGGATTTTTTTCTTTTGCCTCAAACTTCAAATAATTTCTGAAAACTATCAACATTTCACAGGCAGATTGTGAAGAATGTTGTGACCTCTTGTCAACACCAGCTTTCAGTTTGTGCTTGCTTCACTGTGGTCTGGCTGCGCTCAACGCGCCCTCATGTGAGCCTGATATTACTTTCAATTGAATTAGTGTGCATAGAAGCTCATTTACAGTTCTGTCTCTCAGACATCAACATGATCTATAACACCCACCGCAGTCTGTGCAGCCGTCAGCCACAGTTTTCACTTAGGGCCAGCTTAAATGGATACAGATTTACAATTTTGTTTTTCATGAATCTAAACTCAAATCTCTCATTTGCAAAACTATTCAGACCATTTGTTGTGGATCTAAATTATACGTTCGTTCTAATGACCCATTAGATCTCAGCAGCTCTTCGTAAATCAACAGTGTTGTGCAATTTCACACTTAAAAAGAGTTCAGTTCATAAAGATAAAAATGAACTAGGTCACAGTTTAGAATGTTAAACTAAGTTCACAGGCCCCAAAATAAACAATTTCACGTCATATCTTCCATTTTATTAACCTCTTGAAACCCACTAGGCCAGCGGTGAACAAAGCAGACACTGACCAGGCAGCATATGAAATGAGGTTTTGTCAACAGGGACGTGGTATATCTTTTTTGAATGAATAGAAGGTCGGCTAAATGGCCATAACAACCATTTCACCTCAACCTAACACAATTCATAAGCAACTAAATCAGTCTTGTCTACACACTGACAATCATGCTACTTCATGCCAACTAAACACGGTGCCCGACTCATTCAAACTTGTCCTATTAGGACCTTGATACTTGTGCTCAGCACCGATGTCCCTGTACCCTATCGTAGCCACTTGGTTATGCCTCCCAGTGTAAATGCTATCTTACACACTGTTACTATGAGTGATGTTGTTCAACTTAAGCCTCTGTGCATCCGGTGCTTAGGAGTTGTCAGGAGGCATGAGGAGTCTTGACTTGTTTTTCTTGGGATGTCACCTCATCCCATATGTCGTTTCAGTTTTGCTCGGACTCAATTCTCGGTTTTCCTTGTCAGTTCCTGTGTGTTTTGTTCTGGTAGCCTGTCCCAACAACTCACTTGAGCCTGCCCTGAGCAGGATTTGAACCTCCCTGATCTGCTGTTTCAAAGGCAACACTACCACTGTGCCATATAATATCATCATCTCAATCCAGATTCCATCAACAACAGCTACTACTAGTATGGTGAGATTCAGTGAGTTTTCCTGTAGCCATGTCTAAATCACATGAATAAATCACAGAACACAGCACTGATGGAACTCAATACAATTCCTCACTATCTCATCCATTCAGTGATCTGACAGTGCCGGTGATGACGAAGAAAAGTGCGACTCATGTCTCCTCCTCTCCTCTCATTCCTTTTCATTGTCTGGTTGTGCCCCTTCCTTTTTCGGTGAAGATTTTGGTTATATTATTGGAAATGTAGGAGCCAGAGTCTGTTGAGCTTGGCCCATACCAGGATCTAAAAGCTAACATTCATATCCACCTCTGTTGCTTTGGTGTGGATTGTTGTATTTTAAACTTTCTCTTTTGGCCCTTTCCCAAAGACACGGTGCTGATGTTGTTGCCAAAAAGCACAGCTCCACAGAATTTCTGTTACAAAAGTTGCAGTCGCTGTAGTTATTAGCTCTGCGAGAGGATGCCAATTTGTTTCCCCTTATTGAGAGAGAAAATGATCAAAAACAGCAGCTGTGACTGATAATATCAATATGAATATATAATAATATTATCTGTTATATTAACCTTCTACTTCTTATAGCACCAGTGGACCGAGAACAACGGTAAATCTGACAATGTTTTGGAAATCCCTGTGTTTTGAACAATGACGATGACTTAGAACTTTCTCTCAGCTGAAAATTCAAACTATAGTGTAAAGTGACCATGTGTTAATACACAGACTAACCAACTGTCAGAAGGAGATGAAATTCATCACATCCTCTTTGGAGATGAATAAATACAGAGAACCTTTTTCCAGTTTATTAATTATCACATTAGAATTACAAAATCAGGCACACATGAAATCATTAAACAGTAACACACTGCCAGTGGTTGTATATTCAGTGAATATTAGATATTCACACAATCATATACAACCGTATATAATTATTTATAATAGATAGCACCTGCACCATACTGCTGAAAGATGTATTTATTGATACCCTGGTTTCCTGAACGCGTCAAATTAAATTTGCATAGATTAAATTAGTCTTTTCCTCTGAACAGAAATATCCCATTGGAGATCATATGCTCAACATAATGTCTTCAGTGTAATTTCATCAGTTTTCATCAATATGCGTTTAGTGGTTGAAACACAAATTATTTTGTTTACATCCAACTTGCCGACATTGTCCACTCAGTGTTTGTGGGAGGTTATTTTGGTTTCTACTTATGAGCCTGTGAATCTGTCTCCATGCAAGTCTATAAGCTGATATGCATGAGGAGCCCACAGGGTGTGCCCCTGCTGTCTTCAGTTTCAGCCTGTAATAAAGAGGCTTATTGTTGTGTATTGGCCCCAGGGCTCTCCTGGGCCCAACTAAACCCAGCCAGTCTGTCTGCTCTCACACACATCTAAAAAATATCTCTTGTCACAGAACTTAAAGAAAGTATGGATGACTTGCAACTATAAATATAAATCGTGGAAATAAGATGATTGATTTTGGAACCATGGTTCCTGTCTATTAAGCAACGAGCAAAACTGGTTGCTAAAAGTTTGGTTAAGAAGAAATTTAAGAGACAACGGATGAGAAGAAAAAAAAAGTATCTCACTCTAAATTTTTTCAATATTTTCCAAGCATTCAATACAGATCTGTTAAACTGAACTCTAAAGATGTTGAACCTATCATACTGTTGCACCTATTAATCTTACTCTGCTATTCTAACCCAGCCAGTACTCACATGCATTGCCCCTAAACCAAGTCTGGACATTCCCCGCCCCTTCTCTATAGGTCATGTCCTGCTACTGTGTGCTCACTTAATATTTCTCAGCAGCTGTGCTGTGACAAGAAGCTCTGCAGACACCACTCATGGCTGGAAAACTACTTGTCTTGTACTTTGATTTACAGGGGTTATCACTGTCGTGTTTTAATAAAAGGACATTAGAGTTCATTCACTTCACTGGAGTTTCAGTGGCTAAAAACTTTAAATCCAATCTGTGTCTGATTATGTCAATAGATTTTTTTTTAAGCTCACAAATATATAAGTTTTTTTTTAAGCTCACAATTTCCCAAAACAGATGGACACTGTAGTTTTTATGAAACATTATTCTAAAAGGAGGAAATCATTTCAGTGACAAGCTTTGGAAAAAAACACACAACATACTGGACACCCAGTCAGTATGACACATTGATAATGATAAGACAAACAGATAAGACAACTGTTCTTTTGTGAACATCATTGTGTCATGGAACACGGGGAAGGACTTTGACTCAGCAGACATCCTCTGACCCATTACACATTTATAATAAATACAAATAAACACCTTCAGTGTTTTTACTAAATTCCTTTTCTATTTTCCACACATGTGAAAACACATTCTGCTGCCGGGTGTGAACTTATATTTTTGGAGCTCCCCTCTATTGATCAGATCTCTTAGGGGCAGGTATCTATAGCAGATGTGAACAGGGTCTTTCAGTGTGTGATACAGAGGCTGAGAAGCTCCTGTTTCCCCACTGACTGTTGTTCATGTTGATCATGACCAGTGGGGGATGTTCTCAGTCCATTATGAGATACAAGGTTCACTGGCACTGAACCTTTAGTTGGTTTTGTGTTATTTATATTTTGCACTTTTAGGTGATACAAAGGTGTGTATTTTCAGTACGTATAGTATAGTATTTATAGTATTAATATTAAGTAATAGTAGTATCAATAGTATTTATTATAAATTATTGAATTTTCTACACTAAATGGTTGATTAAGTGGAGACCTATTTTTGTGTAAACACATTTCTGTGATAAAGCAGCAAATATGTTCTCTTGACTCACATGAGTCGCTACCGGCATTCAGCCACTGTTCATTCACGACCCCCTTCAGAAACTGAAGTCTAATAACCAGATAAGACTCTGACGCATTGACTGTGTTTTACGGGTCAGTGAGCTTCAACAATATGTCTGAGGATCAATTTGGGGAACAAGAACAGGAAATGGCAGGAGGTTGTGTTCACTGGTGAGCAGGAATAATAGCAGGAGAGAACTGTGTGGTAGCAAATAACCTGAGGCACTGGAGCTCGTGATTAAAAGTACACATGACAACAGCACAAGATGTTCAGGAGGCCTCAAGTTCAGCTGTGGGAATATATTGAGAAACAGCACGACTGTATCGGCTACATCGTTTGTATTTTTCCTGGGAGTTTCAGACTGCTTGGTCTCCGTATTTTGTCGTATTTATGTCACCAGCTTCTCTTCCCTCACCTCAGACAAGTGTTGAAGTGAGATTCGATTATAAGATGGCACTGGAGTCACACTGTCTACTCTTGGTCGGATCAACCCTGTCACATGTTAATTCTGTATGTACAGGTTCTTAGGCTACGTCCACGTACACTACTACCTTTGAGTTTATTAAAACACATTCTCTGCTTTGTATATGCCTGGTTTCAATAGTCACCCATCTTCACCCCTGATTGTTTCTGATCAGTACCAATGTGACTTACCAGTGAATGCAAAGCGTAACTGTAAACAGCTCCACCTTGTTGTCTGTCCCTGCTCCTACTTTCACCATTGCTGTTCTTCATTCGTAGTTTTTTTCTGTACCCAAGCAACCAAGTGCAGAGAAGACAATCAGCTTCCTGTTTGCGTTACATGACCACTGTGCATGAATGGTCTTGTTTTTTCATGTGTGTCAGTGTGGACTGAGAGAACAAACTAAAACTAAAACGTTTTTCGGGATTTTAATCGCAAATACGTATTCATGCAGACAAAGCCTCCACATGAATGGATTTTACAGAAACACATAAGACATTATACAAGACAGGATGAATATTTCTAACCAGGAATAATCAATTGGTCTTGATGTGTAAAACGATGTGTCTCTTAATTTAGTGTGTGTGTGTCTCAATGGAAAGACAAAGAGGGACATTTAAATAAGCAAACTACTGAAAAGCAGTGTCTTTACACATATATATAGACACCGTGCTATATATGTGTAAAGACATTGCTGAATGGAGTGTTAATTTTATTGTAACATGATGATAAAACTCTGGAGGATACACATTCCCCTTCAGCATGGGAAAGTGGAAGAATGCTACAGATGTTTTTTCTCTCTGAGAATCCTCCGTATCAGTGCGAAAGGCGTTTTCTGTTCCCATGAGTGCACCATGCCTGGTAGACTGGGTAATCACTAAATAGATGGAAAAACATTTCGGCCCCAATCCCTCCTTAGTGAAGAGAGTTAGAGCTGAGCCAACCATCAGCAGCTCAAGTTACTGGCTCAAGACTTTGTGTTACTTTTAGGTTGAATTGTTTTATGACTTGTTGTGTACGCATTTACTCAAATTAAAATGCATTGATGATGAAGTTTTAATCTCAATCAACTTTTGTTCAGATATCGACACGTGGACTGTGGCGAACATTAAGAAGTCTAAGGATAAAAAAAAACATGAGATCCTTTGTAAGACGTAGTTTGCATCCAGCCTTGTGACCAAACCCTGGCACAGTGCAGTCTTTTTTGTTCACAACCGTGTTGAATAGGCCAGTGAAAGGGAACAGTCTGTTCTCCAGAGAGTGGATGAGGAGCCCCAAGCTCCTGGAGGCTGGCCTTTCTTCAATCTAGGTCAGGTTTCACAAAGGTAGCGGGATGGGCGAGTTGAATGCAGGAAGGATTTTACATGTGCATTTTAGTATTTCTAATCTCCACCTCCCCTTTATTCCCCACCCAACCCCCATCCTTTTCTCACAACTGTTTGTCACACAGGACCAGACTGCCTGAGGAAATGGAAGTATGCACTTTTATCAGGGAAAGGAGAAGTAGGCTAATGCAGAAGGAATAAAAGGAGCCTGTTAATCACTTGAACAACCTCAGAATGGTGGAATGGTTCGAGGTGGCTGTGTTGCTTTGCATGCTGGTCACATAAACACCAGACTGTGTGGGTGTAGTAGAATGGTGGAGACCACCTCAAAGAAAATATTTTTTCATTTAAATAAACAGTTGGTGTAACAATTCTGGCCTACAAAAATAATCTAGATGATCAAAACTGTTCTTTGTTCATAACATTTTCTGTTACGAACCAACCAACTGCAGAAAGGTTATAATCTGCTTCCTGTTTACACCGGTACATGCATGACAAGTGTATGAATGGTCATGTGATATGTGTGGATGGCGATTACTTCTGATACAGAGCAAAAATGCTCATCTAAACACAGATTGTTTTCATTTCAAAACAAGAAAATATTAGAGTGGAAACATCCTCCGTTTCAAACTCTGTGCAGCTCTCAATACTATAGATTATAATATATCTGAAATCCTAACTCATGACTTGGTTTCATGGAGACTTGATTATTGTAGGTAATGTCTTTTCTGTCCCGCCACATGAGAGTCTTTAAAAAGGTTAGACCATGGATGGTGGTTAATGATGCTGTGCTGAGAATTTTGACTTTATCCAGAATCCATATTTTTTCACATGACATGACATTTTGCATGTCAGATTATATATTAATGTGCTTTTAATGACATTTAAAATTTTTAATTTAAATCCAAACTTAAAGCTCATCTTTATGCGTTATCTTTGAATTCGCAACTTATTCTTTTTTTATTACAAGCTTTGTACCTCTTACTATTCTACAACAGGCAGGTCTGTCTCAACTTGGTCCCTATGCCTGATTCGGCCAATGGGGCACTGTTAGGCCCTGTTCATGAATAGAACATCCACCTCCATATATCCGAAAACAAGTGAGCAGCTCTGGCAGTTAACAACTGTACTTAGAAATGTCCGCTTTTGATCACTCAGGACAGATGTTAATATCCAGTCTTTGCCTTCTGTCTCTTTAAATAATATTATATTAGGAGTATACTGCTCAAAATGAAAAGTTGTTTGACTAACCCATTCTTCTGAACAGGGTTAATGTCACTTCACAAAACATTGTTTTGCCTCGTGAACATGTTATATTTTGCTACACATGTGCATGTAGACTTACAGGTGAACTGATCAGATTTGGGTGGCCACAGGTCACGGAGGCCTCACAAACATATTTTGGGCCTCTTGAACATGCTGTCTCAACCACTGTGTTGCACATAGAAAAAGATTCCACCTTAAATGGCACTGGTTGCTTGCCTCTAAACAGCACAGTGAATTAATTAATATTTTCCAATGGCATTTCCATGAACTATTAAAGGTGAAAAGGCAGCAAAACATTGTTTCATTCATCATCCACTTCTCACAGTTTCTATATTTGTGTTGCATTTATATAGAAACACTATAAAGCCTGTAAAACTGAGACAGCTTGCACTGCATCACATTTTTTCTGAGAATTAAAACTAGTTTAGCTAAGTTTTCACAGTCTAACTTATTAGATGAGCCTGACCGCTGCTACGGCACTGCAGCTTCAACCTGTGTTTCTTAATGTCACACTTATAGCAACCTACTGCATCACATGGTCTAGTACTGAGTTAAATACACAACATATATTTGTTAAATGTACTGTATATACTTGAAGACTGCAGCTCATTTTGCCTCAGGATCCCCCTTGTGAACAAATCCCTGGAAATCACGTGTCTTTCTTCAAGAATATTCATAACTGAACTCAAGAAAACTGTGTTAAGATATATTGTAAAGATTATAAAACCATGCCTTTGAATTCAATTACTTTTCTATTTCATTGGTAAATGTATAAACATTCTATTCTCTTTAAATATGAAGCCCTTATGTCTTGTTTAATGTCTTTATATGTAGAATTTGGTTAAAGACAATTTAATATGTCACTACTGCATTAATTCATGGATATTCTACTGCTGTAGGTAATGAGAGACAGTGCAGCTACAGTATATTCTCTGAACTACACAAAGAGAAAGAAAAGGAACGGCACATGTATCCACGAGATACTGGGACATTTCACACAAACATTTGCATTATATCCTTTATATTCTGTGGGCAGTCACAGCCTCAGGAGTCAAGACAGCTGATTTTTAAATTATTATTTAACAGATACATAATTTGATAAGGATCCGGGGTGAAGCTTTGTCGTGAACCAAAAGATGAAAAATAAAAACTTCAGACTGAGGATTATCAGGTGACCAAAACTCCCCTCTGAAAGGTTCGGCCCCTCCTGCAGAAAAATGCTGTAGTTCTCAGATTATTCTTGACCTTGTAAGCTTTCGTCTAATGCAGAAAAAACTAAGTTATTGGAAGCTCCATCTGCATGAACCTTCACTAACCATCAAATTAGTTAAATGTGGAAGATGATACATGATAATTTTTATTTAGGCTCTAAAAGTCCATCACAGCCAACTCACGTGTGTTCAGTCCTAATATTGGGCATCGAGGCCCTGACCACATCACTCTCACAAGGAAACACCGAACTCAGCACAGCAGGGAGTGACGATAATACATTTCCCAGTGGGATATATTCTCAAAGCCAACAGGCGGGTGCTGGGTGGAGGTGGGTCATTTAGAATGAGTGCAAATCATTGAACAGAGCGCTGACGGCATCAGTTCACCACCATGATTAAAGGGTGTTTTAAATGTTGCAGTGAGATGTGTTTGTCATGCTACTTGAACACAAATTTACTCTGTTGTGTTTATTTTTGGACAGAAATAATCAATTATCGCTAAACCTGCTAAACTAATAGCAGACTGTGATAGTATACAGTAGTATACAAAGTGTTCTTCATGAAATCAATGGTCTTTTTCCTAGTGTAAAATCTCACTTGCCCATGGACCTAATATAAACCTCCATGACGCACAGTGCCATAATTACAGGTCTGGTAGTCACTGTAAACGTCCCTGACTCTCTCCTGTTTTGTCCCCAGTCATTACCAGACGCTGAGAGGGCAACAGTCTCTCGATGTGTCCTCATCAAGATGAAAGACATCTAGAATAAACATGTGGTCCAACACATTGTCAGGTTCATCATGTGGCTAAGGCTTCCATTACAAGTTGTGATTGGAAAGCCAGATGCATGTTAGAAATCATTCTTATGAATGAGGTATGGTCTCATTAGGGATGGAAATCCAACTGCCAAAGGTTAATGAGGTGGGGTTAGGTCATGGGCTGCTTGTAGAATCTGATGGCTTTCATGACAGTGATTAGAGCAGGCTTTGGTTTCAGCCCTAAGAATCACTTCAAGTGGTTGACTTTACTTAATTGTGTGGTGGGACACAAGTCCCCAGAAAATCTCTATTTTGGTTCAGGCTGCGTTTTGGCTTTGCGTACACAATGTATTTTGACCCCATTTACTTGCTGTACGTTGATGTGTTAACGACTTATTTTCAAGTGGATAAAAAAGCTTTTTTTCTCTTGAACCTACACTCAATAACCAATAATGGCAAGGTGAAAAATGAAAAAATATATAATTGAAAACTTTTATTCACTAAATGTCTTTGCTCTGGCTGCATATCATGCATGTCAGGTTCATCCTGATTGATTTCCTTATCGCAGAGATGTGTCTAGAGCTTGACCGGAGTCCACTTGTGTCCAATCTTGATTTTTGATTTTCAGCTTGTGACAGTAACCACTGGGGACCCCACTGCAGTAACAGATGTCAGTGCCAGAACGGAGCACTGTGTAACCCCATCACTGGAGCCTGTATCTGCACTCCCGGTTACAGGGGCTGGCGCTGTGAGACCCAGTGTGAAATGGGTACCTACGGAAACGGATGCCAACAGAAATGTCAATGCCAGAATGGTGCTGCCTGTCACCATGTGACTGGAGAATGCAGGTGCACACCAGGATACACTGGAGCTTTGTAAGTTGAAGAGAATGTGTGAGCATCTGTTTGGTGTTTCTAGTCTCCGAAAGTGGCACCATAGCAAAAGCCAGTGTCTTCAGTGTTATGCTTTCAATAAGGTGACCTAAGCCATATATGACCAACTAGAACAGAAAACTAACACATCTGAAATAATTGATTTTTATGGTCGGTCAAGTTTTTGTGTTTCTGATGTTGAAGACAGTACAATGACCTTCTGCTTTAAACAAAACACACACACACACACACACTCCATTACCTATTATTACCCCTGAAAAAGTCTCCCATGACCTTAAAAATCTTATTTATGTAACTTAACACTGTGACTGAAATCTATGAATATGCTAACTTGGCCTTGCCTATGCTCACCTGCATCTGCTGATTGGTTTCTTAAGTTTGTGACATCACAAACCCTGGCTGCCTGAATCCATTTTTTTCAGATAGGCATTTGTTTACTGCAGTGTTAAGGTGGAAATACTCAGTCATACTGACATGTTTAAAAACTTACAGTACTGTCAGAGGGTTACATCTTGTTAGAGCCCTTACATTTGATTTGTGAATATGGGCTATACAAATAAAATTTTATTGATTGAATGATTGATTTAGTTTGTCACTCTAACTGAAATTCTAAATCTTAAACAAGCAATAATCTACCCACATGACCTTAACACACATATTAAACGGAGGTGGTTTCCTTTCTCTTCATAGCTGTGAAGACCTGTGTCCTCCAGGTAAACATGGGCCGCAGTGTGAGGAGAGATGTCCTTGTCAGAATGGTGGAGTGTGCCATCATGTGACTGGAGAATGCTCCTGTCCTGCAGGATGGATGGTAGACACCCCTAATTGTTTGTGTAAACTCATAAGAAGAATGGCTTATTGGCACGTATTGCCTTATCACTGTTTTTGTCGAAATACAAACAGTACGTTGCATCAGCAAAATCACTGTAATAAAAAACAAAACATAGTTTTAATTATAATGTTAAACAGAGAAGCTGTAACTATTGTTATTAAAATTATACATTTTTCCCTCACCAGTAACACACACCCGCAGGCCTAGATGTCATGAGGGTATTTTTAAAGTTTGAGGAGAAAAAGCTGCTAACATTGTTAACAGCTTCCAATCTGTATGTATGTTCCTGTTGTGGCTGCTGTCTGTAGGGTACAGTGTGTGGCCAGCCATGTCCAGAGGGGAGATTTGGACAGAACTGCTCCCAGGAATGTCAGTGTCACAACAACGGCTTTTGTGTGTTGTCCACTGGACAGTGTCTTTGCACCCCTGGATACACAGGAGAACGGTAAGAGCAACTTTTACAGTATTGTAGCATCCCTGCGGTAACAACAGCAGCTTCTGGTAAAATCACTATCCCTCAGGTGCTTAACCTGGATTTTGTGAAATTAGCACAAATCAAACCTGTATCCTGTTTCACACAGTATCCAGCACTTATTTGCAACAATACAAAATGTGTGTGCACAGATCACCTGACATGTCTTACCTTTGTGGGGTTTTTAGAAGTTTCATTGGGTCTTATCAACAAAAAGATTTTGTCTTTATAGCCCGAAAGATAAAATAGCTTGTCACCACTAGGTTAAGACGCATTATTCTTCAATAAACAGGTGGAAGCTAAGGTCCTCAGAATTTCTACAGAGAAAATTGTTGGGATTAAGGAATGATGCTTAATAGAGACATAAATTATGTTGGACCCCGTTGCCCCTGCTAAACTGTGTAGCTCAGGGAAATTCAAGTCTGAAATTCGACCCCTATAGTACAGAAGAAGTGTTTTGTCCAGATTCTGACATGGTGAAATATCAAATTTACAAAATCCAAATTAGATTATCTGTGTGCGCTATATACCTCCCCCACATCCCACAGAGAGAGGAGAGAAGCACAAGCAGGAAGCGTAGTCAGTATTTTCACCGACAAATCTCAGCAGAGCACCACACAGGGCTTCAGGCCCATATAATTAGCAATATCAGAGAGCATGCACCATATACTTAAGCAGACCAGTGACGAGACAGGAATAACCTTTCCAAGTGCACTTTTATGACTAAATGAGGGTTTGAGAGAAGCTGAACATTATGGTATAGCACTGTTTGGAACTGGGCCGCCATGGCACACCCAAACCCACTGGAAACCATTAACAAGACGATAAAGGGAGAGGGTGGTTGGGGCGGCTTGCAGTGCTTATTGACAATGCTCTGCAGGAATGTAGATGACAGGATTTAATAAATGTTGAGACATGACTGATCACATGTAAGAAACAGCACATTGACTGTCAAGTGAAGTGGATCCCACAGCGTTCATGTCCTGAGTGGTAGCTGTTTGCCACATTAGCTGAGGCTCTGTGTTCCAACAAAGGCAGAATGAGCTGTGGATTCACCAGAGAGCCTTTTCACTGCAGTCAATGTCGTGGATTTACTTCTGCTCCGCTCATGGCTAGATTGAATGGTGTTGTACTGTTGATAGGTTTGTACAACTAACACTGCTCCAGGACAAAACACAGATTCATGATCAGTTAAGTATAGAATCAATAGGGTATTATAACATGTGTACTCTCGTTTGAACTGCTTGTAGTACAGTGACAGTTAGCCACTGATTGTTCATTATTTTTTGAGATCGGAATTAAACTATAAAAAAAAAGTACCTGCATGCATGTATACATACCTTCATATTCACTCTTTTTTTAAATCAATTTGCATTTGGCACACCTTAGGGATGCATGACACAGGGACTGTCTTATACAATTTGTGTATGTCCTGTATATATGTATGGTCAAATTATAATACAGGCATACATTCATCCATACATTTCGCATGGGCAATCAACAATCATATGTGAGTTTCAGTTCATTTCATTAGAGTTTAGGCTGTAGTGCTCCCTTTTAACAGAGACAAGTTACATTTGAGCTAATTGTGAGGGATCCCTCTCCCAGGACAGACAGAGGTGCAACAGACGCTAAAATAAGAATATTCATGAGAAAAGACAGCATCTAAGAGGTGTGTCAATGTTTGAAGTATTTATGCAAAAGAAAATGTCTGACAGAGATGAAGGGAGCAGTAGTGCCAATTGTAATGATAGCCATATTGTCAATAATAGTAATTCATATGAGTTGACATATTGTATATCATAATCCATGATCACGAAGCTCTGGCTCCTACTCTACTTTTAGAGACTTTAGGAATGACAAGTAAGCCTGAATTCTGGGAGCACAGTGTTGTAGTAGGGCGATATTGTACTATGAGCTCTTCCAGTTATGATGCCATATAATTATGGGCCTTTTCAAACAAAACATTTAATATTAATCCATATTAATTTATGTTATGAATATTTATGTTGTTATGTTCTTTCTGCTACTATATTTTTTGAAACAAATGTGTTATTTAGTATCTACTAAACTAAACTAAGCTAAGCTTTCTAAGTGAGAAGGAGAATTTTAATTATTTTTTAAAATTTAACAGGAATTCAGTGAAGCTAATACAGGAGAAATGTAGTCTCTTTTCCTGGTTCTCGTCAGCACACGTGCTGCAGCAATTTGGTCAAGCTGCAGAGTTTTTAAAGACTTACTGGTGGAGCCTGATAATAAGCAATTACAATAATTAAGTCTGGATATAACACAGGCCTGGATGCTGCATTGAATTACTTAAAAACTATAACATTTAGCTTAAAAGTTGAGCATCAAATCCCATTTTTTCATTGTAATAATCCCATGTAAAAATGGTATAGACATGTTTAATATGATTGTCAGCATACTTCGATCTTTATTAAAAGACATTTCTTAGGAGAAACAATTAGAATAACAGGATAAACATAAACGGATATTTGATTAAGGTTTTTAATGAAGCCTTGACATTTTCTAATCCACTATGCATACTGCTCTGCCTTCTGGTTTAAACAGGTGCCAAGACGAGTGCCCTGTTGGAACTTATGGTGCTAGCTGTGCAAAGACCTGTCGCTGTAAGAACAACAGCAAGTGCTACCACACCAACGGAATGTGTCTGTGTGAGCCAGGGTACACAGGCGAGATCTGTGATGTGCGACTGTGCCCTGAAGCGCACTACGGCCTCCGATGTGACAGGAAGTGTCCGTGTTACCCCCAGAACACACAAAGGTATGCAGGGAATAGTGTTAACACTGGTTCTAAATGTAGTTCATAGGGGTTTTGTATTATTTCCATTCAAACATATTGGGAAAGACAATAGAAAGTTTTCACAAGTCTTCACCCGTTTTTTAGTGTGATCTTTGTTCCTTGAGACAGCAGACTGTGAGCCTGTACTCAGTAAGATCTGGTAGGCTGGCACAGCTGGCAGGCTGCATGTGTCCGGCCAGAGAACAGCTGATCTGCTGATCATCAATGGGACTGCTGTGTCACAGAGACCAGCTGTCAGTCAAACACAGTCGCTGATAAAGACAGCCACATTCCACCTGTCGCACTGGTGATAACCCCCACTCTGCTGGCGTGGAGGGAAAACCTCATGGAGACCTCCAATCACATCCAATCAGCTTCTACACCGTTGCAGTTATGTTCCTCAGAAAAAACTTGACGAACTGAAACATCTGGGTCCCAGTTTGACTCAGATTTAATTGATTGAAAAGATTTCTCTCTTACTCTCTGACTTAACCTATGGTCTGCAAATGTCTATATTATAATGAGTAAGTAGGTACACTACAGGCAGAGCATGAGAAACACGAGTGAGCAAATGTGTTTCATTGTAGGATAACTTTGGGGCCTAATTTCCCATGTTGTTGTGATGTTAAAATTGACAGGGGCAACATACATTTTGCATACATGCTTTTTAAATGCATAGAGGAATTGCACATTCGTTATCCAAATGTGAGCTTTATTACTGTACACTTTACAACATAGTCTGTGCTTTATAGTACTGTCAAACACTAATAACAATCCTAGGGGATAACAAGCACCTTATTGTATGTACTTCAGCAACAGCCCTGTCGGAGTCTTTGGGTTTGGTGACTGGCTACTCTCTGGAATGCCATAGCAATAAGGGAGTGGAAACATGGTTAAATAGGGTTTAGGTGGCATATGAGGTTACAGGTTAAATGTTGAATCCCTCATCAGCTGATTGTCAGGTGGAAGGGATGCTGTGGTGAATTAAAATCTTTTCAGTTTTTAAGTACAATACCTTCTCTGATGTCAATCAATAGCTATATTTGTTGGTATTGTTCTATACAGTGCTGCTTTGTTTATTTTCCACAGAAACCCATTGGTTCATTCAAATCGATTCAATTAAAATGGAGTGAAACCCTGTCCACCCGGCACACATGAGCACCGTGCCAGTCAGGTGCCCCCACTCAAAATTTGGAGAAACAGAATTTTAGATGTTGTTGTATAATATGTTTTATGAAATGATTATTTTAAGCACACTAAACCTCCTGAGGCATGGAAGGCCAGCAGTGATTCACTGATTGTTTTCAGATATGCACTGAACTCCAGATGTCCCCCGATCTCTCTTCAAAGTCTGTATGTGTGAACGTGAACGTCAGCGTGAGAGCCTTCTGAGTTTCTGCTGGTTTTCTCTGTGTGGCCCCCCCCAGTATAACGTCAGCAGAAACTCTGGAGTATTCGATGTGAGAACACAAATCCTCTGCAGGTTTCACCACGAGCTAGTGGGGGTGTTGAGGGGCGCAATTCTAAGATTTACTCTCTCTCGACGAAAAAGCTGTGTCATACACACAGAAGAAAGCAACGAAGATGTCAAGTGAATTTGTTGAGATGAGAGCTAAGACGGTTGTAAACAAACATCTTTAAACGACTTTACTGATACGTAGGAACAATACATTTTCAGAAGGAGCTGTATGAGCACCACTAAACAATCAAAGTACAAACACAATCTGTAATGGTATGATCCTCTCTCTTGTCCCCAGCTGCCACCCAATGTCAGGGGAGTGTACATGTCAGCCTGGCTGGTCCGGCCTCTACTGCAACGAGACGTGCACCCCTGGATTTTATGGCGCGTCCTGCCAGCAGGTGTGCCAGTGTCAGAATGGGGCCGACTGCCACGGTGTGAGCGGACAGTGTATCTGTGCTCCAGGCTTCACGGTAAACTGTCCTCTAACATATCAGGGAAGTGAATGAATGCTTTAGGTCACAGATGATATTTATTTATTTGGCTTATACAGCGCAGCATGTGACAGACTGTGACGTCATCTCCTCTCTGCCGGGCTGACTCTCAGCCAGACACTTTATACTTTACAAAGTGAAAATACACAAAAAGATTTTTATTTTTAAAATGTCAGTTTGACAGTCAATGTTCCTTTGCTAATTCACGGCAGCTTGAAGGTGCTGTCAATCCAAATATGGCTCTTTAGTCACATCTAGTGGCAGTAGACAGTATTGCAATTTCAGCAAATGTTTTTCTTCTATCCCTTTTTTTCTTTTGGTGTTTTCTAGCAGGCATGAATGAACTACATTTTTTAACTGGGCACATATTAGACTCTACTTCCATTATATACACAGATATGGGGAGAAAAGCAGGTAAACTGTATACAACCTTCATGAAGGAGGATTTATTGAAGGGGTGTTGCATTAGTGTTAGCTAGGTCAGTGTAATATGTATGTATATGTCACGTGACCTACAGGCTCTGAGCTTTGATGTCAGTCATACATACATACATACATACATATATACCTGCATACATACATACATACATACATACATACATACATACATACATACATACATACATACATACATACATACATACATACATACATACACAATGTGCGATAAGGGAGAAGAGATGTAGAAAAGGCAGCTTTGATACTCTTATGGGTGGAATACAGCAGATGAGTGATCATGTGTCTTCGGTGCTGTTGAAAGTCGAGCTGTGTGTTTGAAGAATGTATGGTATCGTCGCAGTCAGCCGTAACCATGTATCTGCTGACCTCCTCAGGGTCCCAACTGCTCGATCCCGTGCCCAGCAGGGACACATGGAGCGAACTGCTCCTCCAGCTGTAACTGTAAGAACAGAGCTCAGTGTTCTCCTGTGGACGGATCGTGCTCCTGTAAACCAGGTGAGGAGAGAGCTGAACAAGGGCAAAGAAGACAGCATATACAGGACATGTGATTGATATGACATAAATATGCATGATATAAATCCGAATGTGAAATGAGTCAGTATTGCATTATTTGATATTTATTCCAGGTTATTCTTTATTTCATTCCAGCAGTTATTATTTTAAAAGTCAGTTTTTTCTCACAACACATGATAACCGTGTACTTTAATGGCCTAAGTTTTATTATCTTATCATGGTTTCCCCTCTGTCATCAGTGATCTTTCTTTATCTCTATTAATCAGGGTGGCATGGGGTGGACTGCTCCATCAACTGTCCCAGTGGTACCTGGGGTCTGAGCTGTAACCTCACCTGTATGTGTGGGAATGGAGGATCATGTAACGCCCTGGATGGTCACTGTACCTGTGCTCCTGGCTGGAGAGGAAGGAAGTGTGAAGTCCACTGTCAGGTGAGAGGAGGTGGATTCTCCCACAGCTTAAAAAAAGAAATGGCACTCAGTTTAGTTCAGTTATGTTTTGTTGCTTTGCCCACATTTGAACACATGAGGAGTGGAAGTAGAAGAGATGTGAAAAGCATGAAAACGTTCTCTGTGAAGGCTCAGTTACTGCTGCTCATCATGTGATGTGTTACTGTGATGGTGCTCTTCCTCCTCCTCAGGATGGCAGCTATGGTCTTGACTGTAAAGAACATTGTGACTGTAGTTATGCCGATGGATGTCACCACTCCTCTGGTCACTGCCGCTGTCTGGCTGGATGGACTGGTAAGGCAGATTTTTTACATTTCCATATCGCTGTTTTCTCTATGTATGTGCAGCGTGCCTAAAAAATCAGTTATCATTGAGCCCTGCTCTCTTTGTGGTTCAGGTTTTATATCTTAAGGAATCTATTGTATCAAACTGTTATGTGAATGAGCCAATGAGAGATCTAGGATTAGCAAAGATAATAATTTGAGCCTAGAGGACAGAGAGGATGTTCACACATTAGACTTACTCTCTCCTGCTGGCGGAAAGAGGTCTACATTTTTAAATAAAACTGAAAATTCTGCATTTCTGGGAAGACACCTTCTGCTTTTTCAAAAGGACAGATAACTCTTAATGTCAAGTGTTAAGTAGGGAGAATAAATCAGGACATTGTTATTAACTAAAAGACTGGAAGGCTCTGTCCACTTACCAGTTAGTCTAAAGCTTGCTGATGAACTAGTTTTATCTCATTTGAGTTTAGCACTGGAAATATTTATTTGTAAACAACAGCTGTGTTCAGAAGTACAGAAGTACCTGGCAGACATTATGCATGTGTACTGGTTTATTACTACTCAGTGTTCATGTATAGAGAGAATACAGTCAGTATACAGGTATTTCAGTACAGACTTTCAGGGTTTTTCCTCTGTCTTCATGGACAGCACGCTGGACTTCCTTAGAGAACATGCATACAGTCTCCTTGAAGAGGCCTTTGTCCTTGCCACACTGGGCTCCTAACTGTTTGGCCCTGTAGCTGGATATAGAGCAGGTCATCCACTCACCACAAGGTCTGCGCTTCGATTCCCATCTCCTCAATTGCGAAAGTCTCATTGGAATCAGAATCAGAATCAGGTTTATTGGCCAAGTAAGTTTGCACAAACAGGGAATTTGACTCGGTAAAGTGGCTCTCAATTGCTTACACAGAATACACATCACAAAACAAACAAAACAATACAAACAGTCCGAACAGTGCGACGGTCTAAGAAAAGAAGTGCAGGTGTGCGTATTACAGTTACAGTTATACAGTGAGGGTGAAATAGTAAACGTAATTAAATATAATTATAATATATATTATATATAATATAATATAATGACGGGAGTAACTGTACAGTGATTATTATATAATAATAACAAATTATAAAGGTCCAGAGTTATTGCACAGTGCCACAGTGGGTTGGCTGTTCAGAAGTGAGACTGCAAGGGGGAAGAAACTGTTTTTGTGTCTGGAGGTTTTTGTGAACAGAGCTCTGTAGCGCCTACCAGAGGGGAGGAGTTTGAAAAGGTTGTGTCCAGGGTGTGAGGGGTCAAGATACTGAACCCCAATTTGCTCCTGATGGTTGTGCCGGCAGTGTGTGAATGATGTATGACAGAGAAAGTGCTGCACATAGATGGTTATCAAGACTAGACAAGTGCTATATCCTATTTAACTCAGAGACTTAACAGGAGAGCAGAGGGAGGAGAGTTGTAGATTGAAGGAGTGCACAGAAGAAAAAGGGGTCTGAGCCACTACAGAATAGTAGTGTCGACAGAGTGATGTAACTGGATCAGAAGAGCCTTTTTAGTCAGAGCTCCATGTAGTGCAATATAAATGTGTTCACTGTGTTTACATGTGTTTACGTGTGTGTGTGTATTTGTGTTTGTGTGTAGGTATCCATTGTGACAGTGTGTGTGCAGAGGGCCGTTGGGGCCCAAACTGCTCCCTCCCCTGTAACTGTAAGAATGGAGCTTCCTGCTCACCTGATGAAGGAACCTGTGAGTGTGCTCCAGGATACAGAGGCACCACCTGCCAGAGGAGTAAGTCCTACATCATCACCACATACTGCTGCATCCTCACAGATGAAAAACTACCTTATGTCAACTTCAGCAGTATTTCCATTGTTCTGTCTATTCTCTGCTATGGTTAATAATTGAGAAAACAGTGACATCAGACCATCAGACATTCTGTAGACGAGGTTTTCAATTACTGACATGAAAATTGTGAATGTGTAGTCTGATGTCTTTGTGTTTCTCCCGGTTTTGCTGCAGTCTGCTCCCCTGGTTACTTTGGTCACCGCTGCAGTCAGACCTGTCCACAGTGTGTCCACAGTAACGGACCGTGCAACCACATTACAGGACAGTGTGATTGTTTGCCAGGCTTCAAGGGGGCACTTTGCAACGAGGGTGAGCATTGCACTACAGCACATTCTCCAAGTTCCCCCACAGAACAGTTTCTACTGTGTTATAAAGGCTTCAGGGTTCAGTCCACGTGGATTTCGAAGGGCTGATTCTAGTCAAAGCTCTCTGTTGCTATTGGTCTGAAAAATGCTGTTCCAGGGAAAATCCTCAGGTTATAACGCTTTCTCAGAAAAACAGCCAGAGCTTGAATGTGTCATCCAACCTGTACACAACTAGATCTCTCTTCAGGCTATGCATGTTCTGATAATGTTTGTACAGAACATGTGGTCCTCTGATGGAACACTTTACTTAAAGGTTAAATGTGTAAGATATAGGTGAAAGGGATCTACTGGCAGAAAGTGAATATAATATAATTCTTGTGATGTTTTCACTAGTGTGTAATCATCTCAATTGTTTTTCTTTACCATAGAATGAGCCCTTTGTCTTTAAATACTTTATATTTACATCAGGAGAGATTCCTCCACCATGTTTTTTACAGTAGCCCAGACTGGACCAACTAAACACTTTTTGAGTTTTTATGACTACAGAAGTCTACCACAGGTTCTGTTTCATGTTATGAAGGGGAGGGTGAGGTGAGAGGTATTCAGCTGCAACATGAAACTTCACAACTAGATTCTTCACAATTTAGCCTTTGACAAAGCTCGATAGCTTATCTCAAGAGAAAGATCTTGACCATTTTAAAATGTCTCAGTATACCCAATCATCAACCACGATGGCAAATAAAATATAAAATAAACACACCCATGTCTTGTGAACAGTGTGTCCCAGCGGTCGCTATGGGAAGAAGTGTCTATGGAGCTGCAGCTGCACCAACAACGGCACTTGTAACCCCATCGATGGTTCCTGTCAGTGTTACCCAGGATGGATCGGTAGTGACTGCTCCCAACGTGCGTATAATAGAATTATAAATAATATACAATAGTGGTTCTGTTCATTCATGTACTTGTTTCTTTGTGAGACTGTATTCTGAAGAGAATGGTATTTAAAAAAGGGATATTTGGCTATGAACTGATCAAACTAAGCCTTAGCGTTGGGTGTTTTCTGTGTTCCAGCATGTCCGCCTGGTCAGTGGGGACCCAACTGCATCCACACATGTAATTGTCACAATGGAGCCTACTGCAGCGCATATGATGGAGAATGCAAGTGCACCCCAGGATGGACCGGCCTCTACTGCACACAGCGTCAGTCACAGACACTTACATACTGACTCATTATTTAAGGAACATATAGACAGTTTAATGTGATGTTTGATGAATTGTTTGCAGGCTGTCCTTTGGGTTTCTATGGGAAGGATTGTTCTCAGACCTGCCAGTGCAGGAATGGAGCTGACTGTGATCACATCTCTGGACAGTGCACCTGTCGCACGGGCTTCATGGGACGTCACTGTGAACAAAGTATGTCACTCTCTTTTTCTCTCTTTCAACTTTCAAATTCAGGGTTTCAGCTTCAGCAACACTTTTGATTTAGAGGCATCCCTACTCCATTTGCTTTCAATGATCACCTCTTTCTTTATCTCCAGAGTGTCCTCCTGGTTCGTACGGGTATGGCTGCCGTCAGGTCTGTGACTGTCTAAATAACTCCACCTGTGATCACATGACTGGTACATGTTACTGCAGTCCAGGCTGGAAAGGACCTCGCTGTGACCAAGGTGAGGAATTACCTCAGTACAAATGGAAGCAGTCAAAGTAAAGAAACAATCACTGGCAGCCATCTCCTTTTGAAAAGACAACTTGGTCCGGTTTGTAGTTCCTGTAGTTCAATATGTGCTCCTCCTTCTGCCTTCAGCGGGTGTGGTGGTGGTGGGCAGCCTCAACAGTTTGACCAGTGCAGCCATGCATGTGGACACCTACCAGATCGGAGCCATTGCAGGAATCATTGTGTTGGTTCTACTGGTCCTCTTCCTTCTACTCCTCTTCATCATCTACAGGAAGAAGCAGAAGGGAAAAGAGCCCACCATGCCAGCTGTGACCTATACTCCTGCTATGAGGGTCACTGCTGATTACACCATCACAGGTACAGTACAAGTTGAACTGTTTGCATCTGTGACCACCTCAGTGATGGGAATATGTACTCCGTTATCTGATCCAGCAGCTGAAGAAGAGCAAAAAAGTAGCAACACACATTAGTTATGACTTACCTCTGATGTTTTGCATCGATGTGCTTAATCTAAGTCCATTACTCCAGTAAAACCGGCTAATTCAAAATGGGGATGACAGTGCTAAAGGCACGAGCACCCTAACACACCAATGTGTGGAGTTGTGAGATCTGAGTCACGTACAGAAATTAGCAAGAGGTCTTGTGGGCAATTGATTCAATCTGCTGACCCAAGTTCACCACTTTTCTAAATATAAGTTCTGTAACTGTACCTCTGTAATGCAATCAGCACCCCCCACACCCATTAATGTGTGTTGGTCTGATATGGTGAAAAATTAGGTGATTAGCAGTGCCTGTTGTTCACTAGACAGTTTCTGTAGTTCTTCCCAAACATTTCACTTTTTGGGTCAAAATTTCTAAATTCTAAATACATATTTTCACTATTACCACAAAGAGCTTGGGCCCCAATAAAAAACTATAGTATGTTACTGAAAGTGGGGCGTTGAGTAGATTACTTCTAAAGGAAAGGAAAAAGATTGAATAATAATATGTTTCTCAGTTCCTAGAAAGGAGACAAAATACAAAGAAAATATTTAATTTGTACCATACACTGAACTGCATCTATTGAAACAGTTTAGTATTAATAACACGTGCTGTTCAACACTTGCTCCTTTGACATTACTGAATGAGATGATTTTCATTTTAGCACATCAGGCTCTGAAAGCACTGGTAGACTGAGTTGTTGAGTGCACCCTGGTAAGTGATGTCTTCACTGTGTCATTTTTCAGATGCCCACCCACCAACATGTGAGGGTCACCCCAGCAACTACTTCTCCAACCCAAGCTACCATACTCTGACCCAGTGCATCAGTCCATCTCATGTTAACAATGGTCCTTATGGAAAGGTATGGAAGTGGACTCTTAGAGATCCTAAAGAGGGTCGAAGAGCATTCAGTATGGAACAAGCCTATTAAAATTGTTTCTGACAACTGATGTTTTTCCCTTTAACTCAATTAAATTTTGCATGCTTAGACCAAGAACAACCAGCTGTTTGTGAACCTGAAGAATGTAGATCAGCGAAAAGGGAATCCTCTAACTGATCACACTGGCACACTGCCCGCAGACTGGAAACAAGGGGATTGCTTCAATGAACTGGGTGAGTCATGGCCGCAACAAACATGCACTTCTCACTGTGTAGTGGGTGTGCATGATAGTGTAATGTGTGCACGTTTACAGGTAAACATACATTTTCTAGCTAATCAGATTTATTTGCCTTTAATGGGCAGAGATGGGAGAATTATTTAAATTGTACTGTTGTTAATGTTTTATTATATAAGAATGATACTATTGAACATTTAAGCATAATCTAGCCATAATATTTCCCTTTTACTTCATACCAGGAGCCTACGGAATTGATAGAAGATACATGGGCAAATCATTACGAGGTAGGATATGTAATTGTACAAATGAAAGCAAAACAGTAGAAGTTTGATACTGGTTTTAAATTTTCTCTGGTTCCTTTGTTAACCTCATCTAGATCTGGTGAAGGGCACACCCTATCATGCCAGTTCCTGTTCCCTAAACAGCTCTGAAAATCCATATGCAACAATAAAGGACCCCCCCCTACTTACAACCAGAAACACTGAGTGCGGCTATGTGGAAATGAAGTCACCAGCCAGACGGGATTCACCATATGCAGAGATCAGCAACAGCAGCCCCAAAAATAACAGGAATGTCTATGAAGTTGGTGAGGTGCTTTAGTTTACGTATGTTTTGTTGGCATTGAGAGTGCTCGACTGAGTACTGTTTCACGTGCAATAACTGAATAATGCAGTACTATATCCAGTTAGGGGTGAGGCTGTGGCTCTCTAACCAGAAGGTCAGCGGTTCGATCCCAGTCTTCCCCATTCTGCATTCTGAAGTTGGGCAAGATACTGAACCAAATTGGCCCTTCTCATTGAGACAGTGCTGCACATAAATGCACTTTATGAATGCGTGTTTGAATGGGTGAAGGTAAAACTGTACTTCGAGTTCATCAAGACTAGAAAGAGCTATATAAATACAGACAATTTACCATTATGGATTATCACTTCTATCAGAATTTTACAATACTGTTGAATGTTGATATGCTGCCCTATGGAAATAACATATATATAAATGATCTGTTACTTGCTGGATTTGAAAAAAAAAGTATATTGGACTAGAATCGCTGACAACTTCTCAAGTTAATTAGTGTGATGCAAAAAGGGGTTTGATGTGTAGTGATGAATTCACATAAAATTATCATCAACCTATTTGAACTTGTTTCAGCTCACAAATTGAAATCTCTTTCACCGAGTTTCCAACAACTGACCTAAAAAAGAGTGAATATTGGATTTCGACAGATAGACACATACATGACAACAAATACAAACTTTCAATGTGTATACTGCTCTTTACAAAACAGTGAAAACTACACATGCCAGTGTAGTTTTCACTGTTTTTGGTGGTGGTGAAAGTTATTTAATAAAGAAACTTCTGGAGGCTTCATTTTGTCAGAACTGGTAGTTCCCCCTGCTTGCATTCCCTGTGCTAAGCCAGACTTAACATATCCTGGACCTATTTCTTAATTCGATTTACACAGATGAATGAGTGTGATCACACTTTCCAAAAATGTTGGACTGTTCCTTTAAGTTTACTCACCCCAACACAACTCACTTTAATTTCAGAGCCGACTGTGAGCACCATCCCACCCACTGGAGACGGCCACACACAGTTTGGTCAGGATCCATACGATCTACCAAAAAACAGCCACATCCTCTCTCACTACGACCTCCTGCCGGCCAGAGAGAGTCCGTCATCTGAGGTCAAGGAGCTGGACAGTGAATGATGGCTTGGTGACTCGGCGCAGAGTTCAGGTTCCACCTCCAGTCCCAGCTCCAGCACAGGATGTTCTACAAACAGACACTTTATACCCACATCATCATTTTACTTGTTTCTAGCTGTTATACTTTGACATTCTCAATTTCATTATGTTTCATGACTTCAAAGTGGGTGTAAAGTGTTAGAGGCACAGCTGCTGTATTTTTACAACAATATTTAAACTGCAACAAAGTCTTCGTAGGTCATTCCATAAGTCTGGGAGGTAAGGTTTGATTGAAGAATGCTTTGAACAAAACAGTTTGGATGATGTTTTGTCAGACCTTTACTTTACAGGTAAAGCCTTCAGCCTCCTTCTGACTGCCGATCCAATTTTTCTCCAACAACCGTATTGTTTGCATGCTCCTCAATGCAACAAATTGCACTAGCGGGGATTTAAAAAAACACACATTCAGCTTGTGGCAAAGCATTTGAGATGTTGAACTTGGTTGCACACACATAAAGTTGTCTTCCATCCTCTCATACCTCCATATACCTGGCTAATTGCTGCCAAAACAAGGATGTGATTGTTGGATTGGGTTATTCCTAGGCAGAAGTGGCTTAAGATGCTGTCAAATGTTCAGAGCACTTCATTTCAAGAGGATATTCCTTTATTATGATTGTGTATAACATTCAATACCAAGATCTCTATTTTGCTCTCTATCTCTATTTTTGTAGTTACCGTATTAAAAATGGCTAATGTGGTTGAATATTAGTTGTATCAAATAATAGATTATTCTTGAAGTTGGAGTGACGAAGGGTACCAGAATCAAGCTGCTGACAGTGTTGATGTTTGCACATAGTAATGACATCAGTTGTAGTCAGTCAGTGTTGAAATAGTATTTAAGTTAACCAAAGTTGCAAGTGCCATTTAACATTTTTATAAGTGTATTTCAAAGCTCTGCAAATCTGCTTAATCCACGCAATACTGAGCCCATTTTCATTTTTTGGTCATTTCCACTATCTCCTGTTTAGTTTATCAAAACATCATATTGAATATGTAGGAGACATTGATTAAATTAAATAAAAAAAAACTATCATAATTCATAAATACCAGTCATACAGCTCAGTGGTCATGATCACCTTTCTGTGGTCTCTGTTGCCAATCACAGTTGCTCCTCTGACCATCATGTTCTTCTATAAAATAGTACTTTGCATCAGAAACTTCCTGCCATCTCCATCTGCCTGTTAACAAGCTACAGCTAAACCCTGCCTCTATAATAAGTAGAGCCCATACAGCCACATTGGTTGAAGAGACTCTTGCACTACAACAAGCAAGGTGAGGTTCATGTGACAATAGCTGACCTTCCTTCCTATGGCACCTAGACTATAAGATTTCAGCAATCGAAGAAGTGTATTGCAATCCAAACTACCAACCTTTGTAAACTCAGAGGTTACAAAACAATATACCAAAATAATGATTTGTGTGTGACCATCAGCACGTCCACAGTGGTGAACTATAAGCAAGCCCTTGCAATATTGATATTTATATGTAAGGAAACGTAAGTTGAAGTAGCAGTTACATTTTAAAATGGTCACTCCAAACTTTATCCGATGACCATTTTGGACCCACTGATTTTGGAGCCACAGCCAAAGATAGTGCCACGTTTCCTTCACGTCAGAACAAGGATTCAAAACTACCCTTTACACCTTGAGTGTTACCTTGAGTATAAGAGCGTTAGGTTTGTGCCCCATTAGTGAGCACGCAGTGGGACTTTTCTGAGATCCCACTGGGACTCTCGCAAGCACATGCTTTATATTTTGAACCGAAAATGTTAATCTGAGCACACACTTTTGTCCCGTGCATACCGTAGTATAAGCCTGTTACATGACAAAAATCCCTTTTTATAAATTTCCTCACTTTTTCTTTTTTTTGTTTGTTGACAGCCAATTATTGGAAAATAAAGACTTCAAATTGATATTTGTATAAAGTTGTCCTGGCAGAATTTAAGTTTCAGGTTGTGACACTAAAGTTTGTGTGTTTCTCTTAGAAAATGTCCAAACGCTTAGCTCAATTTCCCTACACATTATTATTTTTTCTGATTGCAACATAATATCAATAAGATGTTTGTTAATTGTGTTGATATAATGAATAACCTTGTGTTGTGTGCTAATGGAGTGTTATCTGATCCATTATTTTAACTGTGTCAAAGCATACAGAACATGTAACATGGTGAAAATGACCAATATTAGATAGAACATCAACCAGAGCGTAGGTCAGCCCATGGTGTTCAGAAGGAACCATAATCTGGGGCCTGACAACAACCTTACAATACCTTTTACAAACCAGCATGTTTCAGATAGAGCCATCAAGTAGGTCAAAGTGACACAAGCTCCAGAGCTATGTGTCACAATGAAAGTGGACTTATTTTAAATGGCTTCCTTTGGTTTGTGCTCTACACTGTTCTTCTGTTTGGTTGTTCAGCTCCAGACAATTGTAAAAATTATGGTAAAGGCACATGTGCTTGACCATTCACTGACAGCACTGCTATAACCCATTGAAGTGCCTGTACCTTTCATGTAGTTTTTGAGCAGTGCCCATAAATAGATCTGCAAATTGTGGTAACAAAAGCACAGATTTGACTATGTTACATGTTATACTATATCACATTACATTCAGTTTCAACAGTGTTACTTTGTCCAGTGAACATTCTGCACTGGTTTTTCTCTTTTTGTTGTAAAGTATTTGTTATCCTGCTGAATGCAGAGGTAACATTGTGGTTATTGTGTTTCTTGCTTGAACAATGACAATTGACAAACTTGACAAACCCTAATTAGTATCAGGAGCATGTAGTAGTTTAACCAAATTTACTGAGAGCTGGCAGTCGAAACAGGCAACCAGTCCACCACCAGGATTCATGACCTCCTGTGTGGAGCATTTCCACCACTCACTATATTAATACTGAAGAGCCCAACGCGATATCCATGCTGAGTCATCACATTAATTCCACCTCAGTCATCTGCACTTTAACATCTAGTCAATGATGGTAAGCTGATCTTAAGTTTATCAGTTTAAAGGGCTCAGCATGTGAAATGCAAGCTTAAGCTGGACTTTTGCTTTTTGGAAGGATAATTATAATCATTTACATTATTGTATTGTACTATAATAAAAATTGTCATATTTCACCTACAATTGTTCAGTAAAATGTCACATCTCAATTTTAGTTTGATAGTTTTTGTCTTTTTATCTTTCTTGTACTCTGAATGGCTTAAATAGCAGTCCAAAGCTATTCCGAGTCTATTCTGAGTCTATTCTAAATGCTTGTAAAATAATGTACATAATTTGATATGTTCTGATGTAAAAATGTTGATATCACCCAGTGTCTTATGTCTGCAAAAATGAAAACATGAACAAATGTGGCATTTGGTTTATGTTTTTATGTAAAGAATATGTGTTCTTTGAAAATCTATAGATTCTGGATTTCTTTTGTAATCTCTTCCCTTTCTCTTCTGCCATAATACTGTGGATTTGAAAAAAACACTAAATATGTTTGCTCTGAAAGGATTGTTTGAGTTTTTCACAAGCATCTTGTGTTTCCTGGCTCTTTGAACCTTTATTCCTCCATTTGAAAGATCATTTCCACGCAAGCTTCCACTGCACATTTCCACATAGGGTTACAGTGATTTGACCACTATCATCAGATTCTATATATTATGCTTTTTATTTTTTTTATTTTATTCATTATAGAGCTGTTTGTGCGAATGCCCTGGAATAAAATGATAATATCATTAAATACTTCACCTTCTTGTGGAATCTGTGAGCCCTTAAACACCATACCCTAACCCTACCCTATCCACATGTGTATTTTGTATTCTGTGTAAGCAGTAGGCATCTAAAAGGAAAACATCACTCTTGAATTCTTACCAATTTACAGCAACTGCTCAAACTGAGTCAACCAGCATACACGCTGATGGATAAGTCTCCAAAAACCATCCACAGTGGTAAATGTCATAAATAAAAGTGATTGCCAGCCAGGATGTATAACTCATTTGGATATTCATTTACGTGAGTATTTTCCATATAGTGCATGATAATGAGATTTCTTTTTCACATTGAAAACAAAAAATTCATCCCATTAAGATAAAGACAGTTATGCCCCTCGCCTTCAGGCGTATTAAAAAATGCCCCCCAAAATTCTGCATTTGAATCCTTAACAAGGTTATATATAAAAAACAAACAAAAGAAGTATTATTTTCTGTATAACAAATACTAGGGGGAAATATATATTTAATTTTTGAGGCTATCACAGCCTTGGATTTGTCAATGACTAGCCACAAAACAAACAAACACACACACAAACACACACAAATACACACACACTGAAAGCTTAGCTGTAACTCATACACAGAGATTCCTAGCAAATTTTGGTTTAATTTGTTATATAGTATAGACTATGAGTGCAGCTGGACTGCTTGACATATCGTATTGAAGGTATCCTTCAGAATGTTGCTAAATACTTTAATCGTGATAATGTTTTCCTACACGTGGCATCTATTGCACTTCTGTCCGTCCTGGGAGAGGGATCCCTCACATGTGGCTCTCTCTGAGGTTTCTATGTATTTTTACCCTGTTAAAAGGGTTTTTAGTAGTTTTTCCTTACTCTTGCTGAGGGTTAAAGGACAGAGGATTTCACACCATGTTAAAGCCATATGAGACGAATTGTGATTTGTGAATATGGGCTATACAAATAAAATTTGATTGATTGATTGATAGTATTGAGATCACATGTAGACGTGCACGTCATGTTTGTGTGTCTCAGTGGAGGGATTGGTGATAATGTGTGCAAGTGTGTGAGAGGGAGTGAGGAATTATAACATAAACCAATATTATTTCTCTGATTTCTTTACCTCGTGATCCTGTCATAAATGCACACAAACACACCCACACACATACACACATGCATACACAAACCCACGTGCACATAGACATCCCCCTCACACACATACAAACAAACACACACACACACAAACCCACACACACACCTTTAAGATCAGCGCTCTACTAATCATAAACAGATATATACTCAAATATTTGAGATGTGGTTTATTATATAAACATGCATGTGTAGGCCCTCATGCATGTTGAGGGCCTACACACAGAAAAAAACCTGTTCCCACTCTATGAAGTTCATATCAACACACACACATCATATCAGTAGAAAACATTAGGTTTATAGTTTCCATTATACAGAAATAGTGCCACTAAAGGAGAACAGGATATAGTGTTTTACCTTTATGCCAAATATGGGAAAATGGGTCAATATGATGTTAATTAGTATTACATATCAATTTGAAGCCAGGGGCTCAGAATGAAAAGATAAATACAAGGAATGCATGTTTTTATGTTCTCGTGGTAGAGGTCTTAAAAAGAGCACTTACAAAGGGTTTCAATTGGACAATTTTGGCCTTGAAAGTGCTAGAATATTGTTTTTTCTTTACGCAGTGCTACAAATATCCGAGGAAAAGAGGTTGAAATGTTCAAATTCCACAAAACAATACACATCTTTGGTGTCATGCCAAATGCATTAACACAGCCATGATGATCCAAAAAGGCAAAAATGTCACCAAGGTCCCATCAGGGGCTCCAGTGTGAAGGTCAGTACAAGTCCTTATCTGTCAGTAGCTGCCTCAGACATGCCACGCCTTCCTGATCCGGATCAGTCGCTGGCAGATTTGGACAGTAACACTGCTCCAGGTGGTTTTGCTGCAGCGGCTGCCTTCCAGAAGCGTCTCAGATCAAAAGGAAGTGTATTGCGTAAGCACTGGAATATGAGCTTCCAAGTGTGAGCTCTGTTCACGCCTGTTGTTCAGCTGTTGTGGAATTTAGGTAAAGAGTGAATAAAAAGACTGTCTGACTGTGTGGGTAACCAGTGTCTCCCCAGAACGAGTACACCAGGCTCAGTCTTCTAGGGAGATTAGGTAGAGCAAGTTTTGTGTATGTCTGTGTGTGTTTGTGTGCATGTCTGTATAATTTTGGTTGAATACCATCATTGTGAGAACATTTTGGCTGGTCCTCGAAAATTCAAAGTGTTGTTTGAGGGTTATGACTTGGTTTCAGGGTTAGGGTTTGAATTCGGGTTTGGCGTTTACTTATGACGGCTAAGTTTTATGTCAATAAGTGTCCTCACAACTATAGGAAGACCAATTGTTCATAGGAAATGTGTGTGTTTGTGTGTGTGTGTGTGTGCGTGTGTGTGCGTGTGTGTGTGTGTGTGTGTATGCGCGCGCGCCCGCGCGCGCGCTATCAGCTGCAGGTTTCCTGGAGCCCAGTAGCAGTACAGCAGCGGACCAGTGTAGAAGTGGGATCATGATGGTGAGCGTGGTGCTGAGCAGCCTCCTGGCAGCGCTGCTGGCTCTAGTTTTCTACCAGAGGCTGACTTATCCCTTCTTCTGGGTGGATTTGATTTACTTCTTTAAACTTCGGAGCTACCGAAAGACGTCGCAGGCTCGCATGCAGCAGGGGATCATCACGTACCTCGACTCTTTCCTCTATCAGGCGAGAAGGAAGCCGAACAAACCCTTCATTATCTTCGAGGAGCAGACCCTCACATACCGGGACGTGGACATCAGGAGTAACCGCTTTGCCAACGCGCTGCGGACGGAGATCGGTGTGAAGAAAGGAGACATTGTGGCTCAGTTGATGTGCAACGAACCGGACTTTGTGTGTGTGTGGTTGGGATTATGCAAACTGGGCTGTGAAGTCGCTTTTCTCAACGTCAACATTAAAGCCAAGTCTCTGCTCCACTGCCTACAAAGCTGCGGGGCGAAGACGCTCGTTGTCGGGGCAGGTAGTGCACGTTTCCTCACACGTTTCCTCACACGCAAGGTGTTTAAAGTCATACCAAAAACAAATGGAAGTGCAGAGCCGTACAAAACCTTTTAGGGGCCTCTTTCCGCTCGAGTGTCAGGGTTCCCAGAATTTAAACAGCACACAGATTCTGAGAGTATAAATGTACAATGTATATGAATACAAGTTGATTCATGAAACATTATTTATTGTCTTTGTTAACAGCAATTCAAAAATATATATCTTTTCCTTTTTTTAATGCTTTTGACCAATTGGCGATTTCGTTGCATATACACCGTATCGGCAATTATGGAAAAAGTAACATTTTAAAGTAGCTCACTAAAGCTGTTTTCAGTCATGACCTTTCTCACATGCTCAATGCAGCGGGAGGTTCCCTGTACAGATGTGTTTACAACAGCAAAAAATCATAGGCAGGAAGTAGCAAATGAACTGTCAGGAGAAACTGCGGAGTGCAGTCCATATCTGAAGGCAACTTTATTCTTTATTAGAGATTAAAATAGAGTTAATCACACACAAATAGTGTGCCATGACTTTCTAAGGCACTGTTCACATCTGGCATTAGAACACATCTTGACCGATATGATGGCAGTGGCCAGAAATAAATCAATGTATGTGAATCACAGAATAAGAACAATGTTTCAGTATTCATTATGAAACTGTAGCAGATCAGAGGACGTCAGCTATAGTTGCTTCTTCAATGGGGCCAAGGACGCATTCACATGCGTCACAGACCACCTCTTCATATGATCGCACCTTGACTGCGTTGTGTCCTAGGTACATCCACTTACACCAGTACCTAGAGCTGACCATTAGTGATTGGAAAACTCAAGACGCATCTTTATGCCAGAGCTGAATAGGGCCATAGTTACATCCCCATCAATTATATAGAGAGCAAGTTTAATTATGAAAAATTACTAGATATAAAAAAAGTCACATTTTAAAATGTAGACAGGAGAAAATCAGAGAGTATTCACATTGCAGTATGTATGCAGAACATGGGCTATGAAATATGGAGTAGTAGATAACATATTACTGCTGAATTAATGTTACATATTTGAGTAAAAGCTCCAATATTTAGTGTTAGTGTTATATTACTGGATTTTCATTTAATATACTGATGGGTAGTTAAACTGAACCAACCATTATCTTTTTAAAGAGGATCAGAGGTTTTGTATGCCAAATTTGTACCAACTACAGTAGTACAGTGTTGCTGTCAGATAGTATGGATGTGGTTAAGTTAAAGGTAAACTGATAACTGACAGTTTACATGTACAGAGCAAAGTGCAATGCCATGACTTCTCCCCTCAATAGTCACACTGAAAGTATGTACATGACTGGTGTGCAGTCCCTGAATGTGAGGGTTGTGTCTATATTGACCAGGGGCGTCACAATTCTCCAAATCCACGATTTGTTAAAGAGATTATGTAGATTTGTGAATCTCAGTTTTTGTTTTTTTGTTGTTTTGGGTTGGGGGATAGAGTTTCCCGCGCTGCTGACTTGAACGTTGGGTCAGCAATTTCAGGGTTGTTATCTGTCTTGAACAAAGCAAATTGTGTAATACTGATAAAAATACAACTGGACCTGACTTTGAATAGAATGAAGTAGATTGTGTCATAATATACATGTGTGATATTGTGCAATAAGTTCTGTTACATTAGTAGGGGAATGACAGCTCAGTAGGTTGCACCTGCAGCTGTGGCAGTGGGTTTGGGTTTAACAGTTCCAAAAGATCCTGTATGTCAGTAATAATATTGGGAGTTTCAGTCTCAATGATTCATTTATCATTTCACTGCTACTTTTTACCTCGTGTCTGTGTCATGGTTTGACATATAATCACATCTTTGAGTAAGGAGGACAAAGTAAGTGGAACACTGTGGACGAGTGTATTTAGTCTGATACAACATTTAAAATGACCATTGAGTGGAATCAACAGCTCTCTGGACAGGTGTGTTTACTTGCTGTGGTTCTGTGTGCTGAAGCCGCGCTCAGATGTCCCAATTTGTCTGTTTATCCAGATTTAGTGCATTTGGTGGAGGATGTGCTACCTGATTTGAAGAAAGACAACATGGCTGTGTGGGTGGTAGATCACACATCACCATCCGAGGATGTCAACAGTTTATTGGATAAGGTGGAACACATGTCTGGGGAAACCTTAAGTGAACTTCCTAAAGTTGACATCATGTCAAACTTCCTCTTCATATTTACTTCGGGCACTACAGGTACTGTGTGAGTTTTGTTTTATGTTATTACCTATAGGTGGCCAGCAACCTTACAATGTGCAGAAATGACAGCTTAACAACCCTAGTTGAGTACCTTAAGATGAAGTGGCAGATGATAAATTAATTAATGAGATAGGATCAAAAACAGAAAAGCACACAATGGACATTGAGTTGAAAATGTGTTTTCAGCACTGATTGTAACTCTGACATTTTTTATTATAAAATGTATTTTAATTTATTTATAATATCTGCAATCTCTGCAACGTTTGAGATCAAGATATCGGATATTGGTCTCATGATTGTAAAGCTGAGAACAGTCAATTCTTCTGATATAAGTGTGTGACATGTGTTTTGAATTTGTTACATGTATAACAAAATGGGACAAACTACAAATTGGTGAGACTGTACAAAACATACAGCTTGTGAACCATTTCTGGTGCCAATCTGTCCCAGGTCTCTCGAAGGCAGCCCGCATAGGACACCTGAAAGCCATAGTGAGTATGGCCTTCTTCGCAGTGTGTGGAGCCACATCTGATGACATCATCTACATCACTCTTCCTCTTTACCACATGTCTGCTTCCCTGTTGGGAGTTGGAGGGTGCATAAACCTTGGTAAAAACAGCTATACTTCAGTCATTGTAGATTTTAAACTCAGTCTTTGGTTTGTTTACACATACAATGCTCTGTATTTCACCTTCAGACTGAAGCCTTGACATGAAAATGTAATTATGCTTTGTGAACTAAATTTTTTACACACATTTAGCACTTTTCCAGAGCAGCATCTCAGTATAGCGATTTCCCTCTGTTTCCAGTATTTATGCTAGGCCAAGGCTACACTCTGAAAACACTAATAGTGCAAATGTGCAACAAATGCCATCAATAATAAACACAATCACAGTTACAGTTTCATGTGACTTCTCTAACAAATGCTTAAGGAAAACAACAGGAGGAAGAATTTCAGTTTTATAGGTCCATAAGGAATTCTCACTTCCTCACATTGCAGGAATAAAAGCCTGAAACAAAGAAAAGGAAGTTTCTCTCTTCAGCTATATATGTAAATGTTATGTTAACATTGTTAAAATGTAAAAAAAGAGAAACATCTGAGTTTCTAATGCATATTGTCTTACATTGCTGACTGCTTGCCTTTCCATCTTCACAATATTTTCTCTTTTGGATCTAAGGTGCAACTTGTGTGTTAAAAAAAAAGTTTTCTGCCAGTCAGTTTTGGAAGGACTGTGTGAAACACAATGTGACTGTGGTGCAGTACATCGGAGAGCTCTGTCGATACCTGGTCAATCAACCTGTGGTAAGTCTATAAAACGTAGATCTTTTTTCTTGGTAAACTATAATATTGGATTTCAATATTTTGACATAGCCTTTCTATATTATCTGGCGTAGATTTTCTAAATTGTTCAGCTCTGTGGCCCAGGAAATTCACAGACGAGTATCCCATCCATAGTCAGTGAGTGACAGGATCTAGTATAGAAAGTGAGAAGTGAGTCAGAGAAAAGAAAAAAAAGTGTGCTCTGAAGAGAAATTCTTAAATTTTTCCAGTGAGCAGGTGAAAACCAGTACTTTTAATAGTAAAATGCAGAAATGTAAGTCGTCCTAATGTCTGGAAATTCTGGCCTGATGGTGATGACCAGAATCAAGGTCTGGAATCCTCCTCAAATGGCCAGGAGTATTTTTGATGGGTGATGTTGGGTTATGAAGCTTTGAGAATCTCCCTACTTCTGATAAAAATATGTTCAGTGCCCCAAAACCATTTTGAGAGTATTTCTTGTCATTTGCACTAACAAGTACATCGTCATCTTTCCCAAAATGAAGGACTATATTTGTGTTCAGTTAAATGCTGCTTTTACCTCTAGATTCCAGAGGAGAGAGCTCACAGGGTCCGGCTGGCAGCAGGAAGTGGTCTCAGATCAGATGTTTGGAAGAAGTTTACCAAGCGCTTTAAAAGAATAAAGATCAGAGAGGGTTATGGCCTGACTGAGGCCAGCATCGGATTCCTCAACTACACAAATGAGGTCGGACCGATTGGGAGGGCAAGCTATTTCAACAAGGTCAGGAATAAAAAGTCCTCTTGGACTTTGTCACACTCACACAGTTTTGACACAGATTTGTGTTTTTGTGGTACAATATATTCATAGTTAAGTGAAATACTAGATAGGTAGATGCTATTGCTTGCATTATGAGAAATGTAGGATCTGGAGCCTGGAAACCAGGTAAATAAGAAAGCTATGGCTCAACCAAAACAGCAAAGTTGTAGGTTGTAAAATAAAACATTTAGCTGAAATATTCTAAAAGGCTTTAGAAAGCTATAAGGTGGTTATAAGCCACTGCCATACCACACAATCTCCACTGAAATAAGTTTTATCTCATTAAGAAGTACACAAAGTAAATGTAAAAAAAAAGGAAATGTGAAATGTAAGTATAAAGTCAACATTGAAATGAAGTTAAAAATCAATCAAGAATATATGATATGTTGTGTTTTTTCTTTTCCAGCTTTCTATGCCATTTGAGCTCCTTCGATATGATCCCCAATCATACGAGCCAGTCAGAGCAGACTCTGGAATATGCATACGAGCAGAAAAAGGTAAATTAATAGCATGCCAAGTCTTTTTACATGACAGAGATTTAGTCTGTCGGACATAGCTGTATATACAGAAGAAGAGTTGATTTGTCCTCTAAATGTGCATTGTCTTTCTGTGCACAGGAGAGGCAGGGATCCTGGTAGCCCCCCTGACAGCTATGAACCAGTTTCTGGGCTATGCTGGAAACAAGGTCCAATCAGAGAAGAAGCTGCTCAGGAATGTGTTTAAAGCTGGCGACGTCTATTTCAACACTGGAGACCTACTGCTCCATGATCACAGGGACTTTCTTTACTTCCATGACCGCATCGGAGACACCTTCAGGTACCATGACAATGTGTATGATCAAAACTGTGCCAATGCAACCTTGCTCAAGTATTTGTTTTTAACTTTGTTTTAGTTAGTCAAAAATTATGATACACAATGTTTTGTTGGGGTCATATTGAATACCATTACACTGCCAGCCAGCCCCTGAGTAAAAACTCCGGAGAAAGTCTAAATGACCCCATGTGAGACAAAACAGGATATCCATGAGCAAGTGGGTGTGTTGATAATGCAAAACTGACAAAAGAAAAAGGGCACAAATATCTCAGGATGAAAAAGGGCCGCCTTGACCGATAAGACGCAAACAAGAAAGCTTTTTTCAGCTACACTGTTTACCCCTGAAACTCCCAAGTGTTTTGTCTCAGGAGTAAACAGTGTTGCAGCCAAAGTGACCCCTTCTTCAGACCTAATAAAACAACAGAAAAAAAACACAACATAGCCTCCCTACTGCTTGTGAGGTATCATCTAAGTGCCCGGAAGTCGAGACATTGAAATTTGAGTCGAAACGGATTCATTTATCCTGTGCGTGCCCTTGGGCCAGTGTGTGTGTAGTTGTCCGGTGTGTTCGTGAGCAGTGCTGTGCCAGTTAGCAATTTAAAAGACCTGGTCCAAAGCTCAGTTCATTTAAATGAAAATGAACTAGTTCACATTCATAGTTCATTTTAGTGTTTATTAGTTCAAGTGATACAGAGTGGAGGAGGTTACAGAAACTCCGGCTCGGTACAAACCAACTGCAGCTTCTGCTATGATCTTGACGCATCGACGCTGATCTCTGAGCAGCTGTGAACAGAGAGGAGAGTCAGTAGCGCAAGATATCATCATATGTAAATGGCTTCATTCAGTTCAGTGTTAAAAAAAAGGCCATTTCTAGTTGATTATTAATGTTGGGGCTTGCCGACACTTGGATGACAGCACACGAGCAGTATGGAGGCATGTTATGGGTTTTCTTTCTGTTGTGTTTTTCAATCTGAAGAATGGGTCCCTTTTACTTAAATTGTATTGGATTTTGCTAAATTACATTTTACACATTTAGTGGACTCAAAAACATCACCCAACCCTCCAGCGGCTTAGTGGTGAGTAGACACAGTAATGAGTGAATCAACATTTTTTGGTGAATTATTCCTTTAACAGTGATACCTGAAGACAATGAATTATAATTAGAGAGCACCACAGACATAAATAAATGCTAACAACAGCGTAGGCTACTTGTGTAGGCTATGGGGATTCTACACAGAAGTATAAAACAGGGTTAGTGCTATAGTGTCTCACTCCCATTAGAATTATTTTTCCCCTAGCACCTCCCCTTAACCACTATGACACAATGAGCACAGCATGGAGCACAGTGAGGCCTCAGACTGACCCACTGGCAGAGGAACTAAAAGATTTCTGTCAGTCTCTTTTCTCACTTTTACTTTGACTCTGAAGTTATTGTTTAGCTGCATCTAATCTTGTGTTCTACAGGTGGAAAGGAGAGAACGTGTCCACCACCGAGGTGGCAGAAGTTTTAGGTCTTGTTGATTTTATCAAGGAGGCCAATGTGTATGGAGTCACTGTACCAGGTCTGTGGAATCTGTGTTACTCTATAATATGTATTACTGCTAAAGTCGTTTTTTGATTTTGTTCATTTGGTATCAAACAAAACCGAATTTGAAGATAATAATAATATTCATAATAATCATAATAATCATAATAGTTATAGTCATAATTATTATTATTATTATGATTATTATTATAGATTAAGTATCTGCACAAAAACGGACAGAAATAAACAGTACTATTGCGGCTGTGCCTGAGGGGTAGAGTGGTCGTCCTCCAACCTGAAGGTCGGCAGTTCGATCCCCAGTCTGACCCATCTGCATGCCGAAGTGTCCTTGGGCAAGAGGCTGAACCCCGAATGGCCCCCCATAGAATAACAAAGTGCTGTGAATAGATGCACTGTATCAATGTGTGTGTGAATGGGTGAATGTAAAACTAAACTGTAAAGAGCTTTGAGTGGTCATCAAGACTAGAAAAGCACTTTATAAATACAAAACCATTTACCATTTACTATTGGCAGGGTAGAGGGTTAACTGAGGCCAAAGGCCTAAGTGTCCAGGCAGTGTTTGAAGAGTTTTTTTGAAGCTGTCCAGAGAAGCAGCATTGCAGATTTAGAGTTACAGATGGTGAGCTCTGTCTCCGAGGTTCACAGTTTGGTGTTGGGGATGGAGAGCAAATCAGTTAGATATGGTGGGGCTCGGGCATGAAGGTATTTATAGGGGAGAAGGAAGAGTTTTTACTTGATGCGAGACAGTGGAGGTTTATTTGCTGTCAGAGCTTAGTGCGGATGAGAACCCTGTCGTCAGAGTTCAGCACAAACTGAAGGCTGTTCAGGACATTCTTTGGCACACCGGACAGGACTCCAGGTGTTTTCATTTATTTTTCTCACGATCAGTCAATCAAATTTAATTTGTATATACCATATTCACAAATCACAGTTTGTCTCATGGGGCTTAAGAGGGTTTGACATCCTATGTCCATAACCCTCAGCAAGTCAGAAAATACTTCAAAAAACCATGTTGTCCTGGGAGAGGAATCTCCCAGGACAACAAAATAACAATATTTAAAACATTCACAAGACAGTATCTGAGAGGTGATTCAATATATTTTTATGTAAGAAAAGGAGATGAAGGAAGCAGTAATGACAGTTGTAATGATAGAGGTGTTGGCAGTAATGGAAGTATATGTGTAGAGGTTATATAGTACATCGAAGCAATCAGTTCTAATCATAATCTACGATCAGCTGCCACCACGATCACCATCCCTGATCTCGATCCACCATCAAGATACCATTAAGATCATAATCCACAATCACAATCGATCATCACAGTCACAATACACAATCATGATCCACAATGACAATCCATCATCACGATCAATCATCAAAATCCATGATGTGGCCGCAGCAGCGATCCTGAATTTGCAAACAATAAAGCACCAGGACTCCAGGGAAGAATTCAATTCAGTAACATGTATTGATCAGACATTAACGTGATGAGGAGGAAAGAGAAGTTCCATGGGTTCTGTGTCCCCTGACAATCTAGGCCTATAGCAGCCTAACTAAGAGCAGGTCCAAGAAAGGTTTAAAAGACCCATCGTATGCCCATTATACCGCAGTTGATATGGTTCCTTGGGGTCTTAATGAAATGTCAAAATACCACAAGGATCATTTAAAACAGCACCTTTTTACCCTGTCTAAAACAGCCCTCCTCAGATTGACCTGTTTTGAGTACCCCGCCCCCCTCTCCCCCCTCTCCTCCTCACCCCTCCTCCCTCCTTCACGAGATAAAGTCGCCCAGATTTTTAGCTATCCATTACCTCTGTAGAAATATGGCTACTGGAGACGAAGATACAATCTTGCAACCATATCGTTTTGAACCAGAGTCCGGTGGGCGGAAGCCTGGCTGCAAGAGCCCCAGTGCCCAAGCTCCCCAGCACAGCCCCGCAGTGGGAGCAGTGGGAGCTGTGTCCCGGGGGTCTCCGCCGGACCGTCTCTCCCCAGAGCCGGTGAGATGATGGTGGGGGGTGGTCCAAGGCCATGTAAGGAGACTCCCTACATGGGCATGGTTGGACCATGACGTATTTTTCGGTCGTAATCCCATTCAACGCCAAACCTCAACAAATCGCGGGAGTTGTTCTTTTCCAGAGTTTTTGGGACGGTAGACATGCCAGATACCCAAATTAACGTGTAGAAGTACTACAAAAGTTGAATTTTCCTAAAATGTTCCCTTTAAACCTACTCTTTATCAATCATTCAAATTGTATCTGTTTAGCCAATATTCATATTGCACTGGAGAGGAGCTCATGTACAAATCTTGATGATGTTTTCCTACACGTGGCATCTATTGCACTTCTGTCCGTCCTGGGAGAGGGATCCCTCACATGTGGCTCTCTCTGAGGTTTCTACATATTTTTACCCTGTTAAAAGGGTTTTTAGTAGTTTTTCCTTACTCTTGCTGAGGGTTAAGGACAGAGGATGTCACACCATGTTAAAGCCCTATGAGACGAATTGTGATTTGTGAATATGGGCTATACAAATAAAATTTGATTGATTGATTGATTGACTATTTGAATGTGATGCTGCTCAAGTAAGTAAAGTGGTAACACAAATAGGATTTTTTTTTATCAAACAAATTGTCCCTTTGGAAGATACACCCAGTATTTTTTCTAATTTAGAAGAATGAACCCTTGTATTAGGCTGAAATGAAGAGAATCGGTGTAAAGGGACCATCAGACCAAAAGCAGCCTGCAATAAACAAAGGATGCACTTTATATCTCAGAGCTGGGTTGGTTCTACACCATCTGAGTTTGTCACACTAAATGCACATTCCACCTTCTATTAACCTGAACCGACAGTTCTTTGTGATAAGTTTATAAAATGTCACTGATAATAATAATATAGACTAACAAAACATATTTTTCACACAGCTTATTACCTTTTAAATGGACAGAAATTGCCTGTTGCATATTTGCAAGCACAAACAAGTTGTTAGAAGTTTTTATCTCCATGTACTGGAAAAGTTTTACTCTTGTTGAGGGTTAAGGGCAGAGGATGTCACACCTTGTTAAAGCCTTATGAGACAAATTGGGAATTGTGTACTATGGACTACACAAATAACATTTGATTCATGATTGATACTGCTGATGTTTGAATATCAGCCAATATAAATTACACATCATAACTACATTCATTTGCTGCCTGAACACTATGTAACCTGGCTAAATGACGTTCTGCCACAGAGAACACTGAAGACTACCTCGAAAGAAAACTTCCAAAGGCATCAGGTCCTTCCACTTTTCAATTCCTTGACATGTTGGACGTCAGGGCCTTGACTGCATTATAGCACAGACTAAATAAAGTAAGGCCATGGAAGCACTGCAGCTGGTTTCCTCTGATTTACTCAATGTGACTTAATGCATTTTCTCAATCTGTGTCTGCAGGATACGAAGGTCGTGCAGGTATGGCGGCTGTTGTCCTGAAACATGAACACAAATTAAATGGAGCAGAACTCTACCACTGTTTAGTCAGAGCACTTCCTGCATATGCCTGGCCATGGTTTCTCAGAATACAGGTAAATCATACAGGTATACATTGCCTTAACTATATTAGGTGTAAAGTTATTTTCTTCATTTGTTTCCCTTCCTGTGTTTTCAGACATCTCTGGATGTGACTGAGACGTTCAAACAGCAGAAGACAAAGCTGGTCCAGGACGGCTTTAATCCTGATATCACTGAGGACCCTGTGTATTTCTTAGATGTCTCTCAGAAGGACTATATACTCCTGACTGCATCCAATCATCAAGATATTGTGTCAGGAAAGATCATTTTATAAACATTTTAAGACAATTTACTTGAAGAGTATTGATCACCTGTGTCATGGCCAGATTTCAATTGGTCTCTGCCTTTAAACCGTATAAAGGATGAGTGCCACACTGAGTACTTTCCGGTATTTTGCGACTGCAAATAATATATGAGGACCCCTTCTCACATATGTGAACAATTGGGGGGGGCAAATCATCCAACGATTTGAAGTTATTTTTCAGAGTTTTCAAGTAGCCTTAAAAGATGAAATTGATCAGTATTTCAAGGGAAAATACTTTTATTAATAATGGCACATTTTATATATATTGGCTACAGCCTTGTTGAACTCGACACAAAGAGAAGCAGGCCGTTCATTTGATGGAGCATTTTCTATTTCTATTTCTACTATTTCCTAAGTAAGCCTCCCTGCGCTGTCTCTCTATTTGAACTGTTAACAAAGTTTCTATGTCTTGATAAATGTAGTGTCATATTTACATTTCCACAGTAATAACTCAACAACAGTCATGCCCTACTGTACTTTACTTACTTTCTCTTTTTAACCGAAATGCTGTTGTCATTTATGGATACCTATACCTATATTCACTTACAAAATGTGCATGTTGAAATACAAAATTTATAATTTGTGTGTGTGTGTAATAGTAGTAGTAAGTGATCACGCTCTGTCCTGGTTGAGTTTCATTGATGTGGTGTACGATGCTAAAACAAACAGTCATACAAGCGAAATCATCGTGATTGGAGTTATTAGCAGAATGAAAACAGTATTTAGGTTCAAATGAGAAACAGAAGAAGTATGACTATTGTTGTACTGATGGTGCTTTGGTGAATTTATCATGAGCGCTATTATACTCTCATTCCCTCCAGGGTATTTGACCCACGATTCATTTAGGTAATAGTCCTACTGGCCATGACCATTATTTGAATAATTTTTATTTTCGGTGCAGCCCTTATTTAATTATTTATGCTATTAACATTTTCAATTCCTAGGCTGATTTCCCCTTTTCTGAGAAGAATGGGATGGATATTTGTACTTATTTAGTATAAAATAGCATCAGTATATATAATATCTTATCATAACAAAAGAGTAAACAGAACTAATAATATGTGAAGTCTAAAGCCTTAAGTTTAGAAATTAATCATTGATTACAAATTCCCCATAATTGACCACTACTTTGAACAAATTCTAAAGGAAAATAGAGTAGAAAGACTGATATCTCTCACTAGTTTCACCTGAATCACTGTGTAAGTGTTTTATTATATATGATTACCCATAACAAAAATGTCTAAGCATGTTTGTTTTTTTTACATTATCACAAAAATGTAATTAAAACAAGGACATACCGATGGTGACAAGATAAGTATTATTCATTTTATAATAACTAGAAAGGAAGTTAAACAAACAGAACAGACATTTTTGGTATGTTTTGTTGCTTTCAGATTTTTACTGTAGTATAGTGCAAATAAACAATTTAACTATTTACCCTCCTTATTCACATTGGTAACCATGCACATTACAGCTGTATCATCCAGTAAATTGTGATCTACTGGACATTTAACTTAATTTGTACATCTTTTGATTCAAATTTCACCAAATGTGTCCTGTTATTTACCTGCACATGCAGTTCATTGTTAAATTTAAGATGATTTAGTGGAATAAACTCATGTTTCATGGCAAATTCTCTGTCTCTATCAGAAAGTTTCTGACCCTGACCCCCAATATGGATATCTTCTGGAAACAGTAGACAAAAAGAGGAGGCCACAATGTTCTTGTATCTCTGTGTAGAAAACGTTTGGAGGGATAAAAGGGATGACTCAGTTTGACAGTCACTTTCTTGATCTCATTCACAATTACATATTTAGTGGGAAGGCACCAATCCTTCTTCTAGCCCAGAGCAGAACTTGACAGGACATTCCGTTTGGAGTAGAGATCATCCGGGAGACGGTCGCAGACGTGGCAGCATGTGACGTCATCAGAGTGGGTCGGTGGGTCATTGATGGCAGCAGAGAGTCGCGTCAGTGCAGCTAGCAGGTGAGTTGAGAGTTAAAGGAGCATATAGCAATGTACATCACAGGCGATGGGAGAAACAGCTATTAAAGGCCCTTTGTCCATATTTAAATGTTAATGTTGCTTCCGCTGACAGAGAGAGTGTGTGAGTGTCCACGTGTACAGCTGAGCTGTGAGCTGTGTGGTAAAGGAAGCTAACTGTAAAGTGTTCCAAACTAAGGCACGGACATGGTCAGCCTACCATGGTTTTAAAGAACTGGACCATCCAGATGGGATTAGGTGAAGCCGTTGTCGTGTGTTGTTCTTTACCAGACTGAATAAAGCAGCTTTCAGATTAAACAAAGCTACTGACATTTGAATCAGGAAGCAGTGTGTGAGTTGGCAGTGTTGTGTATGTGTTGTCCGTCATGTTGACATGTAGAACAGGAGTTTCTACTTGTTGTGTTAAAGCATCTAAACCGGAGTGGTGCATATCCTCAACACTGGAATAAGAACCTGAGGGTTCATGGTGGTCGTACTCAATCAGTGTCTCTCCCACAGCCTTGTGTTAGTATGAGATAATAAGAATAACTGGTGCATGATAATGCACAATACAAGGAAAGTTCGAACTGAAGTGAAGATTTTAATATGGGATTATGCCTTAGGTAAAATAAGGTCAACATGTAGAAAGAACTAACCTTTTTACTGCTGTCCTGTGTGTGAGTTTATTTATTGAAATCACATCAACCTAGACACGCAGGGGCCCTGGGGCAGTCATTGACTACGTGACTACTTTTTGTGGCACTAAATACTTACCCTGTGGGATTTAATTATTGTAACTGATTGTGGCAACACCAAATTCTATATGAATATTAAGAAACTATTCAATGTAAATTATCTAATTTGCAGTCTACGGTTAATTTCACTCTTCACAAGGTTTAATGGTTTGATACATCCTTAGGGACTGTCTGCAGGCTTTAGAACTGATGTTGAACACATCTTAATTCATCTGATCTTATTACAGCTATAATCAGGGTTGAATTGAAGGAATACGGTATAATAGAGAAGATGATGGAAGAGAGTGGGATTGAGACTACACCTCCTGCCAGTCCTACACCTCCTCTGAGTGTGGCTGCCCCAGTCTACACCCCACCGATGACCATAGGTAAGACATGACCCATCAAGTGTTGCTATGTGAGCAGAGGAGGTTCCAACTGCTGCAGCGAGAAACCTGCCATTGTGTTTCATTTCACATCACTATAAGAGTCAAATTGTTGAGACCAATTTTAGATTGGTGATCCATATCATATTCAATCGTTATGAAGTTGTCATTCTTATATCCCAGAGTATAGAATACCGGTAGGTTACAAAAAGCAGAACATTGGTGTTAAGAAGGAATCCACCGATATGTATTTCAATATAGAAATATGGATTTTAAGAAGAGGATAATGTGAACAATTTCTTTTAAGAAAACAAATAATTCACCTGGAACTTTAGTTATTGAGAAGCAGGACAACTATATTTTGTGTATATATAATCCAGTTAAAATCCAATCTGGATATGGAACACATTTTATTGCCAGGTGTAAATGCAGTGTATGTCTTAATTTAGTCCTTTTAATTTCAGGTTTGTCCAGCCCTCTCTCCGTCCCAGGCGCCGGCTCCATCTCCATTGGATCCACCTCAGTCTCCACCACTCTCCCTCCTAATCCTTCCTTCCCTCCCTTCAGCAGCCCAATGACTGCGCCCCCGTCACTCTCCTCCCAGTTTCCCCCTCCCTCCACACTCACCTCACCCTTCTCCAGTCACTCACCCTTCCCTCCCTCCACCTCCCCCTATATGCCACCTATGGCCTCCCCCATCAGACCACTTCATCCCTCAGCTCCAGGTGTGTCAGCCCCTCCCGTAGGCCCCCCCATGTCCAGCTTCTCAATGAGTGCAGGATATGATATCACACGCGGTCACGCTGGTCGAACACCACAGACACCGTTGATGCCAACTTTCTCTGGTCCTACTGCCATGCCTGGTAAGAGCCACTGTATGGTCAACATGTGGAGCCATGATATTATTTTATAGCAATTTAAGAAATGGAATATAGCCAGAATACAGGGAAACTCCCTGTATAAACAGCAGGGCTGAGTGAGCATATACTGTAAATATAAAAAAGTGCGCAGGTGATGTGTGTGTCTGTGTGCATAACGAGCAGCAGACACATTATTGCTGCTATGTGCAAAAGCTTTAGGGTTCATTTATTTTAGCTTAAACATTACTTTAATTTCTTAAACTCACTGATGAGATAGGTCGGCAATGTGCATGGAGCAGAGCAAGTCCATTCTCGGCTTTATTTTGGAGACGGTGACTAGGAGATCATTCTCCACCTTTAGCTGTGCTTTGTGTTTATTCTTTATGTACATCAGAGCTGAGAAAGTCTTTTCGCAAAAGTCCGCCGGTCAGCGAGCTGGGATCCATTCTCGATCGTATGCCACCAAAAATCCACTATTTTCCAAACTCTACTTCTAACATCTCTAGATGAAAGTTTATCATTTTTGTGGATTTGTTGTTAGAATTGTCCCATTATATGTTCTAGGTGTCGTATCCAATGCCATGGTTCAGCAGCCAGCCATGACAGGTGGACTAAATACTGGATCTCCAATAACTTTTCCAGAGGAGCAGGAAGATCCCAGAGTTTCTGCAGACATAGGCACTGGTGGGGGCATCTGGGGCTTCATCAAGGTAATCCGACTCTAATTAAAGGTGGTTTCAGTATCTTTCAGAATACATTCAGCATCTCTGGCTGGAAGTAGCACCAACCACAAGATAGCACCAATAAAGAATTACTAATAACCCTGCAGCTCTAGAGTCAGAGGTACAAGCTATGGATGAAACAAAAAAGTGAATGACATGTGGTAATGTGAAATGCATGCATGGGGGGAGAGAGAAAGTGATCAAATATAAAATAACATCCACATATGAAAACCCTGAGTGCAAGCAATACAACTTTTTGTCTGTTTTTTCATCTGTGACACAATTGGAAAAAGATTCTCACCTGCTGACCTTAAAGGAAAGGGATATTTACTTTTAAGGGTTCTCTGGCAAACAGATGCCATCATGGCAACACTTTTCCTAAATAACATTATTTTTCATCATACTTGAACACTGGAAAACAGTGTTTACTTCCATGATTCTTTTTCACATTAGTCTAGTAGAGCTCTAGTTTACTCCAGGTAATTACATGGATACAGTATTGTCTGTACTCTGTATTTTTTTCATTAAGAAGAAATGACAAGATATCGTAAAAACTGAAATATGTAGTAGTCTTACTTTCTTTATTATTTGGTGATTAATTTGATCTTGGATTATACGCTGTGAAGGTGATCGTTTGCATTAAACCATTTTTTAAATTGATTACAGCAAGCTCTGCTCTGACAGTCACTTATTTTGCTTTGTCTGTGTGTCCTCAGGGAGTAGCAGGCAACACTGTAGTAAAATCAGTCCTTGACAAAACCAAACACTCTGTGGAGTCCATGATTACCACTCTGGATCCAGGCATGGCTCCATACATCAGTAAGTCATCCTGCTCTCATCATCACTACATTCCTCCATTATGTTAAGACATTTTACTAATAGTCACTGTATTGTTGCTCCACAGAGTCTGGTGGGGACATTGACATTGTGGTGACTTCAGATAAGGAAATGAATGTAGAGGCAGTCAGAGATGCCTTCCAGGAAGTGTTTGGAATGGCCATGGTCACTGGAGAGCCCGGTCAGTCCAACATTGCCCCACAGCCAGTGGGCTATGCAGCCGGTGTCAAGGTTAGTTTGCTGCCAATACTCCAACCTAATGTGGCAGAGTTCTAATTTAGCAGGTTCATGCTTCATCATACTTCATATTGCAGATCATATCAGTTCAGATCCAAACCTTTTCTAGAACATGGTATAAAGCTCATTATTACTTACGATCTGATATTCATGGCTTTAACAGTAGCAACAAAACAGTCTTTAGAAATACTTTAAGGGATAACGTTTAGATATAAATGATTATACATTTCAGAATAATATCTAAAGTTTTAATGATATATCAGTAAAGTAGGTTGCGCTGAAAAGTAAAAGTTGCATGTTACTCTTCAATTATGTTAATTAGATTACAATTTCCTACAACATTTCCTGACAGTCCCTGCGGTAGCCTGTAGTTTCCTTATCAATTGTAAAGGATATGAGTGAACTTTCCTGCAGCTGGAACTGTGTATAAGTGTGTGTATATGGGCGGCTGTGGCTGAGGGGTAGAGTGGTCGTCCTCCAACCTGAAGGTCGGCGGTTCGATTCCCAGTCTGAACCATCTGCATGCCGAAGTGTCCTTGGGCAAGATGCTGAACCCTGAATGGCCCCCCCTTAGAATAACAAAGTGCTGGGATAGATGCACTGTATGAATGTGTGTGTGAATGGGTGAATGTGAAACTGTAATGTAAAGCGCTTTGAGTGGTCATCAAGACTAGAAAAGCGCTATATAAATGCAAATCCATTTACCATTTACCATTTATTTATCGCTGTCACCTCTGGGCTCCTCCAGAGGCCCAGGACACTCACTATGCTGTCTAAAGACAGACTATCACTCTGTATTCCTCACTTTTGAAAATCTTCGTGCTGCACTTTAAGAAGGAACGGTCACAAAGTTAACTTTTGTATTCACAAGAAGCACCTCAAAGATAAGATTCATGCCGTATCAGCATTGTAAAAAACTAATCCAAAAGTAGAGGTTTCAAGGATGAGGAATCGGTTCTCCAGAGAGGCAGTATGTGAGAACGTAGAATAATTTATACATTACCTGTATATATATATTTATTACGTATGAAAGCGTAGGAGCGGAGAGTCTCCTAGTGTGTTCTCCATGTGTGGAAATCAAACTTTGGAGAAAGTCTGAATCCAAATCTGTGAACATCCTCGGGAGTTCATGTCTGAAAACAATCTATACGACAACTAATGTTCATTTATAAGAAGCTTCAACTGTGTTGAACAATGTATTTATTATCTTATTGTTTCAACTTGAGACCTCACCCGGCTGAAAAGTCCAGTGTTATATTTTTGTTTAGGTTACTGTGTTACATAGACAAACCATCTTTCATTCTGGTCCTGTTCTTCAGGACAGAATAGCCAGGATGTAATACAACGTGTGTATTTAAACATTTTTTTACTTTTTGTATGAGAATTATTTTGAATATATTAAGGTCACTTGAAATCTTATCACTTCTTCAAGTACCTGACAATAGTTATTCCCTCAACCCTCACATTTCCCAACAAAACAGATTCAGTTGATCAGTTCTGAGTAGCAATGAATCGTCTTTGGTTTCAGTCTTGCATTCGCTCTGTCTGTGTTCATGTGTACAGGGGGCTCAGGAGCGAATCGACAGCCTACGTCGTGCTGGTGTGATCCATGAAAAACAGCCAGTGGTCTCATTGGAAAGCTTCATCGCTGAACTCTTTCCTGACAAGTAAGAAGAAAACATATCACTGACATTACACACACACACACACCCACACACACCCACACACACACACACACACACACACACACACACACACACACACACACACACACACACACACACACACACACACACACACACACACACACACACACACACACACACACACACACACACACACACACTGAGTCATTAGCACAGTGATGTCAATTTTTCTTTTTGTGCAATTTGATGTAGCATTTAAGAGCTGGAGCAGACTTCATCTTCAAAACTCAAGTAGTCATGATATCTGCTGTGCCGCGGGAGGAAGAGTGGGCATCCAGTAACCAGAGTGTTAGTGGTTCGATCCCCTACCGTGTGCCATAGGGTCCTTATTTTAAATAGCAATTTTCAAAAAATTTTAATATTAATTTACCTACAATACACTTTAAAAACAACTTGTATTTCTTTAGCAACTTTTTTGAATTTCTCCATTTAAAATGGGCACAGATGATGGACTTCATTGATCATTTTACAGTTATCACTAACATAGGTTTAATACAATTATTTAATCAGGTAATAATTAAGTTGTTGTCTATCTAGCTGAATATGAATTGAGTTGACCATGAGTAAATCATAATAAATGCTGTCATGTAATGCATAAATGTGCACAAATCACAACATGCATTATCGCAAGGCAAAATAAATAGTAAGGTCAAAACCTTAAAACCTAAATTTAAGAAAACAAACAGTTTCCACAAAGTGCAGCACTGATGACTGCAGGGAGAAAGGATCCCTTTTAAACGAAACAAACCTCTAGAGCCAGACTCGGTGAGGTCAGCTATCTGCCTCGACCGGTTGGGTGAATGGAAAAGAGGGGAGAGAAGAGAGAGGGTGGGGGGAGTGGGAGACGGACTATAGTTACAGCTTTATAACGTTTTAAGTTTAACCTTAAGTGTAGAAATGGTGTCTGCCTCCCAAGCACAAACTGGGAGCTGGTTCCCCAGGAGAGGAGCCTGGTAGCAGAAGGCTCTACCTCCCATTCTACTCTTACAGATTCTAGGATTACAGGAAGTAATCCTGTATCTAGGGAGCAAAGTGATCTATTGGGATATTACGCTGCTTTGAACGTTTAAATGCATAATAGGCTTTTGTGGATCTTTATGTGTCACAGACTTACTGGGACTTCCTGATAATATAGAATTACAGTAATCCAGTCTATAGGTAACAAATGCATTGACTAGCTTCTCAGCATCCTTCTGAGATAGGATGTTCCTAATTTTCCTGATTTTGTGCAGGTGGAAGAAAGCTGTCCTTGAGACTTGTTTTGGGTGTCATCTGCGTAATAATGGAGATGTATGTCAGGTTCTCATAATATTACCCAAAGGAAGCGTATACAAACTGAAAAATATCGGTCCTAGTAGTAGTAGTAGAACCTTGTGGAACTCCATGACTAACTTTTGTGTGCATGGAGGAGTCATTGTTAACAATTTGTATGTAATCCTTTTCTTTAAAATCTCCAGGTGGTTCGATGTTGGCTGTTTGATCCTGGAGGACCCCAGTTACAGCATTCGCATTGAGGTCTTCACTCAGGCAACACCTCTGGCTCTAGCTCACATCCAACAGGTATAAATCAGCAGGTGACACGTTCACATGTACTACCGAGTATTATGGAAATTTATTCTTTTCAGTATTAAACATAAACTGTATATAAAGATGGATCGACATGACAGATTCCCAAAAGTGAAGCTAAAGGGTCACTATTGACCAATGAGGGCTGGTTGCAGTATAGGTCATGAACCCCAGCTCCTCAATGTTCGGGAAATGGACATGGGCCAAACTAAAAAGTCAAGTAATCCATGTTTTGTCATATTACGTAGTTCTTATCACACTGATGTACGTCCATGTGCTCATTTAAAGGGATAGTTCACCGAAAAATGAATTTATATATTATTTACTCCCCACTATGCCTTTGGGTGAGTGGGTGAAGTGTTTGAGTCTACAAAACAATTTTGGTGTGTCAGGGGTGTTGAAGCCAAATCCAATACAGTTGAAGGACTGTTCATGTTTCAAAAATATTAAAACAACAGAAAAAAACATCAGCGTCCATACTGCTCATGTGGTGTCATCCAAGTGTCTAGAAAGCCCCAAAAAATCCTTCCGAACACTGTAATGATTTTTTTCTGTTGTGTTATTATGTCTTAAAAATGTATCACCTGTACTTCAGTTGTATTGGATTTCGCTGCAACACTGTTGACCCCCGAGTCTCCTCAAGTGTTTTGTTGACTCCATGGTGGTGAGTGCATAATGAGTGCATTTTCATTTTTTGGTTAACAATCCTGTTAAGTAAGTAAGGTTTTAAGTAGTTATTTGATGCCCTACATTGGGATGTTTGACAGCTGAGAGACTGACTAGCTATTTACTAAGTGCAGGTATTGGTAGGAACTCAATACCTCAGCTCTGTCCTCCTATTGCATCTCTCTCTCCAAATTAAGTTTTTGGTGCAAGATGAAAGCTTTCATATTCTTCATATTTAAGCTTCATTTCTGTATTTTGTGTGGAAGAGGTGATGGTATATCTAACTCTTTATTTCAAGAAAGAATTTCCATTAAAAAAAAATCTATTTCCTGATGAGAACAAGTAGGTTAATATGGAAGCCCATTTCCGCACCTGTGATGAAGAAAATAAAAATCTGTATCTCATAATTATACTAAGTCATAATAATAAGATACTATCTCATAATTATGAAATACTCAGTCATAATTATGAGATATAGATTTTTATTTTCTTCATCACAGTGGCGGAAATGGGCTTCCATAGGTTAACCATTTGAATGTTAAATATAAAACATTTACAATTTCGTTGTAATAAGAAAAATGGAAAAACCTTAAATTGTATACACTTCATAGAGTAAAATTGTAAAGTTCTTGTGAAAAAAAAGCTTGGAAGTAGTCCTTCATATACTAGCCTGTGTGTTTACCCTTGACTGTCATCAATGGTGCTCAATATCAGGTTCAGAAATGTATTCAATATCACTTAATCGGAACCCTCTTGCATCTCGTCATTTTTTTTTACTATTCCTGTGCAGGCTCAGTCTCTGACTCCTCCTGACTACAGTCTGCGCTGGTCAGGTTTGATTGTTCCTGTGGGTGAGGTCCTGGAACGCAGCTTGCCCAACATCAACAGAACAGACTGGCATCAGGCTATGACGGGTATGACCCAACGCCAGATGATCCATAGTGCTGCTAAAGCCCTTGCTGGAATCTACAAACAGCAGTTGCCACCCAGGACTGTGTGAGGCTGAATGATTCCAGTATTTGTCACAAACTGGAAGATAGATGAAGTCCGTTGGGACAGCTAGCTGATGGGACAGCGAGGTTCCTTATCTCTCCCCATCAGTCTCCCGTCTGTCCTGGGTAAAACCAAATGCACATTTGAAGTCATTAATGTTTGTGCGAAAATATGTTTATTGACATTCCAGCAAGTCACCTGAGTTTTGTGAAAAACTCCATCATATAATTTCTATCTTGCCAACTCAGAATCTATAGAAAACTTAATTATTAACTGATCATTTCTTCATCTCCATGAGAGATCTTTACACAAGTATATTAATATCAACAACCTTAACTGAAAATGTGGCCATGTGTAGTTTTCTTGTTTTGTATAGAAATGCTTAACATTATTGTAGAGACTATTACATAGACTGTGTCCCAATTGTATTCTATGTACTAGAGACTTAAAGTTCTTCAAAAGATACTTGAACCTTATTTGCCTGAAATTATTTTTAAAAGAAGAGACTCCGAGAAACCCAGAGAGAGAGAGAGAGTGAGACCACCACCAACGTTTTGGCCTGAAACATTTAGAAAGACATAAGCCTGCCTGACCCCATTTGATTGAATTATATAATGTGGACCTGGCATTGGATACTACTACTATAGATAGTCTCACTGTTTATTTTACTACACTAAATTCAACTTAGTACTAAAGACTTAATAAGTACACAAGAAACTAGTATGCTGTTTTGTGATAACCAGAAATGATATAAGGTATTAACCTTGTATCTTATCCTGACAACACTCAGTAGACCTGACAAGATTTAATTTTGTTTTTAAATTGCTGCTTTCTCAACATTTCCTTTAGTCATCAATCGAAGGTCCAGCTTTTAAAACAAAATATATTACTCGCTGCAAATCACTGTTGTCTTGCTAAAAACTACCACTTAAACATTGAATTAACTTGCTAAGAGGGCTAAAGCAACAAGGCAACTGCTAACTCATAATTCATCCCCCTTGCTTTGAATCAATGGTTCCTATGCTTAATCAATATGCTAACTTTATCTAATACTGAGCTCTGCTAATTTGATTAGTAAAAATTAACATGAATAATTCTGGGAATATACAACATGCAAACTTAATAAAGAAATGACAAGGATATTAACTCTAGATTTAGATCAGATAAAGCCTTTTTTTCAGTTGATGTTATGCCTTAGTGATGTATATTCTAATATATCTTTAATAACCATTAATCAATTACCATGGAACATGGGGTTCAGGAGACCTAAGACAGTTTCCCATATAACTGCTGAAAGCACTGGATCACTATCAAGCGATTGTGCTATAAATGGTTCATTGATTTTAAAGCATTTGATGCAGTAACCTATGGTACTCCTTCTGTATGAAACGGTTGGTCTAATCAAGGTTGTGATGAAAAAAGGAATAAGAATAGAAAGAAACTGTAGCCTCACTTGTAATGATGCTTTGACTGAAGGCTTCATTGCTTGTTACATGATTTAACCGGTTAATAAGAACTCCTCACTCTAAAGTCGAGGAAGTTCAGTCTGTGTGTGTGTCTTCTTATACATACTTAACCGAGTCCATTTTATAAAGTAGTGCACGAAAGCCATTTAGAATCAGTATATAGTTTGCAACTGGGACACAACTAGAATGGTCTGATGCGTCATATGATGTCATTCTGTTTTAGATATGTGAAGGGGAAAAAAGCATAGTATCACACATGCATTCATACTGATTCTTGCTTGTTTTACTGCAAAATATTTGCCTGCCATAACTGTTGAGCTGTCTGTATTCATTAAGAAAAAACACATTCTGACCATGAGTTGTAGTGGCAGGGATGTGAACTTTCCACCTTTCTGTAGAAACTGCATTTTCAAATATAAGTTTTGGAAATAGGGGAATAGTGTCTGTATTGACTGCGCACATGCCTGATGTTAAATAGGTCTTACTGTAGCAATATATTTTTGAATTGGCTTACATGACTATAAGTCTAGCTGAGACTGTTAAATAGTAAGGTAGAGTTGTTTTGATGTAGCTAATGTTAGCCATCTAACTCTGTATGTAATCTTAATTGTTCACTTTATTTCTATTAAGTATAATATTAATTCACATACTTGATATCTCAAGATAGACTGGTATGACTTCACTCATATTAGGGCTAACAATAAGTAATTATGACAACTTATGTAACATAAGCTGAGCTATTCACCCAAAGTGCCAACTTAAAGCTGGGTAATAGGTAAAGTTGTTGTTCCAGCATTGGCAGAAACTGCCAACGCAAACTAAAAAGGAAGACTGTATTTATTTTTAAACAGTCTAAAAGAAAGTCTGACGATGTATGCAATCAACTGCCAAGATAATAATAGCGAGGCTAATATTATCATCATCACAATGTAATTAAACAAGTCGCTTTTAGATTTGTTTTGGAATGTGAGATTAAATCATGAGAAAAATGCAAGCGTTCCACCAAAAAGGACCTATGATACCTCACATACGTATGAGCACTTGTTATAGTAGCATTATTCTCGTGACTTGAGAAGGGTCAAATGCCAAGCCCCGAAAAAACAATAGAAGCTGAATTGAAATTACCATGTGAATGATTTTCTTTTAGTTGTAGTTGTTGTGAAATCAATTTATCAATTTCATATCTAAACACTTTCTTTTAATAAATCCTTGTTTTATAGCCCTTCTTTGAATCATCGGCCCTGTTGGTATTAACATCTGTTTCTTGTGATAAGATCACAAGTGCTCAGCTCTAAGCTCAGGTTGAAATAGACCCAAGATCTATTGAGGCTGCATTTTAAATCCAATCACTAAAACACGTTGGGGAGTGGAACACATGTGGCCCGATTCTTATATCAAAGTTAACACAAATGTCTCCTGGACCTCATTGAAGGTCTGCTTACGTCCTCTGACCTGCTACAGAATACTTATGAGCCAAAAGTATGTTACACTTCTAGACGAGCTGGCAACATAATTTGCTATTTTTTAACAGAAATTATGTAAGTATTTTAATACCATGAGTGAACAACGCCATAATCACTGTTTTCACTGTTTATGAGTTTGTATCCCTTCTATCACTACCTTGGGATTTGATCAAAAGGAAAATAATTTATTTTCCACTGCTTCAGGCAGTTGAACACTGACAGAAATGGAAGTTACTCATACTGTCGGCATAATGTCATTGTGTTTGTTGGAAAGAGCATCCTCTCTACTTGTTGTCCTCTAAATGTGCCTTTTTACATACATAAAATAAATGTATTTTTACTTGTTTGTATCTGCACACACTGACCGCTTTTGCAGGAGATTACCCTCTTCCGTCACCATCTCACAACTCCATTTTTTGTATTCACGGTGGACACAAAGCTCAATGCTTCCAGTGTGCAAAAACAAACACTGAGAATGACTGTATAGGCCAAAGAAAAGTTATTCTTCTGATGTGAAATAATATCAATGACAGCTCTTAAAGTTAAAAGCAGCAGGAGCTGTCTGAGTGCGGTTCATCTCTTCAGCTTCACCACTGATTTGGGAGGTGATGAATACAATTTGAATCCGCTGAGCTTTCATTTAAAGGGGTATGTAGTAATTGCACATCAATAATTCATATTGCCTGAGGTTAGAAACTCTGTCTGAATACTCAGATTCATCCCTGCACTAAGAACAGGGTCTGTGGAGGCAGCTTCTTGGGACCCCTGAGCCTGCACTGACTCATCACCTGACTGCCTTGAGATTGTATCCTTTCACCTAATTTGATCTTTTGAAGTTCAGTGAGGGTAGCTATTTTCCTTCAAGATACATGACCACCTGATAATCAAGAGGATATCCACTGCTGAGAGGAATACATGTGACTAGCATGGCATGAATTATTTGGTATGGTGTTCTTATGTGCCCCGTCTAACTGGAGCTTGAAACTAACAATCCAAATAAAACCAGACCAGCTTTGGTGTTGTAGCCGTCTCCTCAGTTCTAATCAAAGTGGTGTCCCACTGAATTAGGTAGAAATCTTCTCAAGATATCTTGAAACCAGATCAAAGGATGTAAGGGAGATTTGCTGTGGTCTGACAAAATTGGTTCTTCTCGAATATAAATGCAATGTACACAGATGTTTGTTATAAATAAGCTAATTGTAAAACATACACTGTCCCTGAACTTTGTATTTTTCTATCTTCTCGCAGCCGTGCCTCATCGTTTCATACACCATTCAACGGCATCCATGTGAACAACTGTGAATGACCTGCAAGCATGACTCCAACCACAAGCTTATGCATAGGCAATGCTATTCTATGTGTCCAGCACAGTTTTTTGTAAATTGTATTTATATACAAAGTATTTGTATTACCTAAAAGGTTTTTGTAGAAAATGTTATTGTGTTTTAACACTTAGAGCTTTTTCAAATTGTTTGTAGATCATCGTGTTCTGACTATCATGAACTGCTTGCCTTTTTGAGCTGAACATCCTGAAAACTGAGGAGTAGCTGCTCTACTCGCTGTATTTGCACAGGAAGTAGATCAGCTGCTCTACTCTTCCTGTGCCAGCACAGGAAGTTGCACCTACCTAGGGAGCTATTGATCCAGTTCTGGTCCAGAGTCCGTTCTCTGTGCATGACTTACTTTCTACTTAAGATCCGCCACCAAACAAAACAGGAAAACACCACATCAGACAGTTTGACTAAAAAAAAGTAATTGTTGCCTACCTTTCAGCAGTTGTACACCTCCAGTCAGGAAAGGGAAAGAGCCAATCACTGCACTTAGGCAAAAATTGTTCCAACTACCAAGGCAACCAGGCATTAGGAGACAGTTTCCTACACCATTGCATTAAATCATCCATATCATACTATCCATTATATACCCTGACAATCCCTATAATACCAAAACATTCATTATACTTTTAAAATCCAAAATAGATATGTGTGGAGTCTAAACATCAAACCAGTGCCTTTACACACTTATGAAAGATCTTGAAAGATGCAATCTGGGACTTCAGCCAAGGTGCAGCAGCAACTATGATAGACTTAAAAATGAACACTTTGCAAAGACAAACCTATCCATGTCCATTCTGTCAAATACAAATCTAAAGGGGATTAATGGACGTCATATTGACATGTGCAGACATCAGGGGCCTGTATTACGAAGCAACTCAACATACCCCGGATATCTTTCCGTTATCTGGCTGAACTTAACCTAACAAACACAGTCAGGCTAAGTGATCACACAACACTGGTTATCAACTCGATAAGTCAATCACGGCTTTCCTTTAGATACGAGTGTGTGTACATAAAAGGCGCGATGTTTACTCCATATGACAAATCCCCAACATGAGCAAACTATTACATTAGAGAAATACGAGAGGACGACATGCAGGAAGGACAACTCATAAAAAATCTCTGATTGTGTGAATATGTACGTTTCAGAGCCCCCTGGTGGTATTTCACGTGGAAATGTGTATAGTCTGGGAACAAGATTTAAAAACTCTGGGCCATGAGATATGTATCTGTTCTTTACTAACAGAACCTGGTGAAGTGAACTGACGAGGCCTCTTGGATGAGAAATGAAGCGTGACCTAATCACATGATGTAGCCTCTATAAGGAGCTTAAGTTTCACACACACTGGTCTGCATTGACTCGGACGACACACTGTGGTGGAAACGTTGCAATTACTAACCAATTAAAACATACAGACTTATTTTTGTGCAACATGGTATACGGAAACAAGACTGTGTGCATTTGGTATCTTGGTGACAGGATGTGCCTGGCGCAACTGGTAACAGGGAGAGATTGAGATGTACTGGGTGAGTTAACCAACCAGACATTTAAACCTTCCGTATCCTTCCCTTTAAAGACACTGGGCACTACGCCACTTTTTGTAGGGTCTTTTTGGTGAGAGCTGACTGTGTCAGAGAGAGAGAGAGAGGGAGGATGGAAGAGTGCTGTCACAAGGTAAAACTGTAAACGATCTATCCCCCATTCCAGATAAATATTTTATTTCATAGGATGAACCCAACCTAAAGGCAAGGGTAAAAGTATAAAAGTATAACTGGTTATCCCGTCGCCAACACACCCAGTACATCAATATTAGTAACTCCCACAAGCATAAATAGAAACTTGTGGTACTGCAAGAACTTTGTTCCTACGTGTCAAGTTGTTCTTGTTCGGCTCCAGCAGCTGATAAAGCTTTATCATTCCCTCAGATGAGAATCTATATCTTCAAGGCATCCTCTAAGAATGGTGATGTCATGTTTCAAAGGAATTGATTGGCCAGCGGGTGGTGCTTTTATACAGGTTGATCGCTTATCTCTAACTTAACCTGCTCCAGAGCAGGTTAGCCGTTCAGCATAGGCTACCATGGTGATTTACCTTGATATAAAAGTAAACTGAAAACACTGAAGTAAACCTGACTTTACCCCGATAGCTGCAAATCCTGCTTCCTAGTACGGGCCCAAGACCTCGGGATGTGAATCTTCTCTCACCAATCACGTAATCAGGAACCCCTGTAAACCTGCTTTTTCATGCTACAATTCATCAGCTAATTATGTGTCTGTGTGTAAATGATGTATGAAGGAAAACGACATTTATAAAAATGTCTCTATGATGGGTGAATGTGACTTGTAGTGTTGGACTGATATATAAACTAGCTCTCAGTAAACCTCATACCTCTACCAATAGTCCATTCACACTCAATCAAGCTGCACCTCATTGCACATAGACACCAGTGTCTATATTCCACATGTTTTTCAATCTACATGAATTTAATATGCTAAAGAAAGATAAAGCATACACCCCGGATGTGCCCCCCTTTTCCGGTGCTGCACAAAAACATAATGGGTTATTCCCTCAGCCATGCTGCATCCTGACTCCCAAGTTTTTTTTTGCATAATCTTGCTGACAATCAAACAAATATGATAATGAAAACCGAACCTCCATTGACAGATGTGATGTGTTATTATTTATCAGGGGCAGGAACGTTGTCTGAATTGTAGAATTAAATGGACTGATTTCAAAATGTTTCAGGTGGGTTGCTTTAGTACCTGAAAGATGATGAGTATTGTTTTCCCTCTTCACACAGTCCTGAGACTCTTTACCCTGATGATTTAGAACTATGCCGATGAATATAAAGCTGCTGTGTCTCAGCCGGGCTGCACTGAGCCGGTGTGATGTGCACTGGGCTGATCCGCCCCTTCCTCCCGGTGGAGCCCCGGCGCACCTCCGCGGGCAGTGAGGCAGCACAACCCCGGGATGGATGTTCCTGTCGAACAGCCACACACACACCAACTACCTTCCTCGGTGGAATCCCGTCATTGTGCCTCTCTGTGTTTCGTCTGTTTGCCACGGAGGCTGCCGAAGGTGAGGCGAGGAGCTGAAGGTAGAATGGGCCAAAGCTGCAGGTCCTATGTGTAACTCTGGAGATGGATCGGACATCCTGGCGAACACACACAGGTATCATCAGCTGCTGCGCTCTTACGAGTATGAAGATGAGTGTGTTTGCATGTTAGGATTCAGCTCTGTGTGAGTGTGCGTGTGAGTGTGTGTGTGTATCCAGAGACATCTCTGCGACGCTCACTGGTGTGCAGAATGTGGCTGGTGCACAGCAGCATTGTTAATGGCTTTGCACTTGTTGAGTAATGTTGTCCTTTTGACAGAGCGCTCAGCAGTCAGTGTGTGGAGGGAGACGGGTTCATGTGAAAGAGGGTGATGAGCTTACATGGTTCTTGTCAGACTGATCCCTGCTGTCAGAGTCACTGCCTCCACTCCTGAGTTTCTCTTCACATCCACACTATATGTCAGGAGGTTGCAGTGTCTGTGCAGCACTGAATGAAGTTGCTGATGACCATCTTGCTGACAATGTACAGATACTATAAACTCAGTTGTTATTTCCTTTCTATTGGGTGGGAGTCTACAGGGGTCACCATTACCCACTTGACTGAGAATGAGAATCTGGCCTCACAGCTGACTGCATCTTTTGCACACTTTATGTTTTTGATGCCCTTTTCTACAAGGACTCACTTCATATGAGACTGTACATTTTTTTAATCTCTTCACTTTATGGTGTAACTGGGCAGTAAAGACCTTTGTCACAAGCTTAGTGGATATTACAGGTGTCACACTTTGCTTCTGGGTGAACTTCTGGCCAGTATCATATGTTTTCTATAAAATCACCCTTTTGACATCACCTTGGGAAATACTTTGATCTGTAGAAATACCTGTCACCTGTCTGGAGTTGATCCATCACTTAATTCCAGTTCCAATTAAATTACATTTTTTTTCTTTAAATGTTATTTTCAACAAAAAAAATTATTGTGAAAATGTAGGATAGAGGATAAACTTTTATCAAGTTCGTCTGCCCTTTTGATCAGAGGAATCTGAACTGTGCACATAGGCAGGTGGACTTGCTTGTGTTTCCTGAAGACGATTCACCTCTTACCCAGATGATGTTTGAACTATTCCGTTCAGTTAGAACAGAAGAATCCTCTTGGACATGCACTTGTACAACTTTTGAACTTTTCTGAATACATTATCTCAACCTATTAAGGAAACAAGGATTTTGCCCCTTCTCCACATCCAGATCCATTTTTATTACATAACTGTATTGACATTTTGATGACATTCCGCTACCTAATTTTGGCAGTTGTAATGAAATTGTCTGGATGATATTTAAAGCGTAAACTACAGCATTATGATCAGACATTGTTGTTATCAACAGTTTGGATAAATATCCCTGAAAAAAACTACATATGTTTTTTTTGTCTTCTTGTGAAGGTTGTAATTGGCGGTGTCTGTCTTTCGATCAGTCTGTCTCCGACAGATAGTTGTAATTGGTTTGATTTCAAATAAGGTTCGGGATGAGTGCAGTTGATCTTTTATATTCCTATTATAATGATACTATCCTGACCTGGGCTCAGCAAATCTTTGCTGTAACTCTTTGCTAATTTGTCCTATTATTCATGGTAGATATCTTGGTCGATGATAGGTCTGCTCTAGCGGTTGGGTGAAGATCCAATATCAAAATTAGCAGTGCATGCGCTGGGGGCTGGGGGCAACTATTAACCTATTATAAAAACCTACTGTATAACATCAAACCTAATATAAAACATTAACTCTTCAAAATAGTCCCTTTGACCTTAAAAGTCCGCATGGAGTTTTTGTTCAATTGCATAGTGTGAAAAGCTCATTTCATTCCAAATTTATCAACACCAATTTAAGTTGCAGGCTTGAAAACACATGCCAAAATATAAATGCACATGGTGCATTGAGTATCAGATTATTTGCTATAATAATAATATCATAACATTTTCACAACCTCACAACCTGCTTTTTGCATGATCCAATAATATGATCAGCTCTGCACTCTTTAGTGTAACTTGATTTCATATAGAAAAAGCTTTTGTTAGACAGAAGGCAGGTTTTATGGAAGATACAAGAAATTGGCCTTTTCTGTGATGGCCCTGTTCCCTCCCATAAACTTTTTAATGACCCCCCTGGTAGCGTTTAAGGCACAGGCCTCTCTTCAGACAAATTACATTACATTACATGTTGTCCAAAGCAACTGGGTACACTCAGCATTTATGAGGGGCCATTTAGGGGTTCAGTATCTTGCCAAGTACACTTCGGCATGCAGATGGGGAAGAGTGGGGTTTGAACCGGCAACCTTCGTGTTGGAGAATGCCCGCTCTACCACCTAGGCCACACCGCCCCATTTTACAACAATTACAATTACAAAGTAGAGGCACAATACATTTGCTAAATTCCATTAGGGTCTGTGCTTAATACCCCAGAATACGAACACAAAACTGCCAGGACATATTCCGTTGTTGAACAAAGGAGTGAACAATGGTCAAATTTAGGGGACTTTTTTCCGAAGCTGTTTTCGGACTTGACCTGCTGGTCAAATCTGGAGAATTGGGAGTTAACCTTTATCTTATCACCACAAACCGTCTTGCCACAACTGTTGGTGTTTTCTACATGTGTGAGACTGTAAATTAACCACGGCAGGCTGATCTATACATAACCTAAACTCTATTCTAATAATATTTGTTGTTTCGAGGTCATCACAGAAACATGAGGAGCACGAGACAGATATCAATCAATCAATCAAATTTTATTTGTATAGCCCATATTCACAAATTACATTCATCTCATAGGGCTTTAACAGGGTGTGGCATCCTCTGTCCTTAACCCTCAGCAAGAGTGAGGAAAAACTACTAAAAACCCTTTTAACAGGGTAAAAATAAGTAGAAACCTCAGAGAGAGCCACAAGTGAGGGATCCCTCTCCCAGGACGGACAGAAGTGCAATAGATGCCACGTGTAAAAACATAACAAACACAAGTCTTTAGCGGCATTGATGCAGTCCCGCTGCAATCACAGTCCATGGTCAGCAACCAGCAGGACCACGATCCAGCATCCAGACCAGAGGCCACTCCAGTCCTCAGTCACCGTCCACCGCCGCCCACCAGGACCCACCACGAGCCACCGCCGCGGCCCTGGTCCACCTCCTTTACCCAGTGCCAACGCGACACAGGGTCCGCCACCAGCACCACGATCAGCCCACACGACACAGAATCCGCCACACTGGGTCCACCACTGCGACCCCCGATGCGCGATCCACAAACAGCAATCCATGGTGCGGCCACAGAGGCCCTGGATCTGCGGGTGTTAAAGCAAAGGGACCCCGGGGAAGGGGGTGGGGGGTTAGGGATGGAGAAGAGGAAGGAGAAGCTGGAAAAAGAAGCTCCGTGTGTCATATGTCATTAAATAGAGCAAGTTACGTTCTGCCTCACTAATTAACTCTAACTATAAGCTTTATCAAAAAGAAAGGTTTTGAGCCTACTCTTAAACAAACAGATGGTGTCTGCCTCCCGAACTGAAATTGGTAGATTATTCCACAAGTGAGGGGCTTGATGGCTAAAAGCTCTGGCTCCTACTCTACTTTTAGAGACTTTAGGGACGACAAGTAAGCCTGAATTCTGGGAGCGGAGTGCTCTAGCGGGTTTGTAAGGTACTAACAGCTCTTTAAGGTAGAAAGGCGCTATATTATTAAGGGCCTTGAAGGTGAGGAGGAGAATTTTAAATTCTATTCTAGATTTAACTGGAAGCCAGTGTAGCGAAGCTAATACTGGAGAAATGTGCTCTCTTTTCTTTGTTCTTGTCAGGACACGTGCTGCGGCATTTTGGACAAGCTGTAGAGTCTTTAACGACTTACTGCTGGAGCCTGATAATAATGAGTTACAATAGTCCAGTCTCGATGTAACGAAGGCGTGGACTAGTTTTTCTGCATCTTTTTGCGAAAGGACATGCCTGATTTTTGAGATATTACGCAAGTGGAAAAAGGCAGTCCGAGAAATTTGTTTTAGATAAATTTAGATATGAGGCTTTTTGTCAGAATAAGAAGAGCACTGATGTCAAAATGACCAATGTGCACTGATATGTATCTTTTGGCACAACTTGCAAACTGACATAGAGAAAAAGGCATGAAATGAAGTATTTGTTCAGTTTAATTTGTGTATTCAAATAAGAGCTGTCATAATATCAAATTCTCACCAAATAACTTTCCTAGCCAAAAAAATTCAAGATACTCTCAGTATCTGTAGAAAGTGCAAAATCACAATATTAACAATAATAATTATATTATATGTCAAATTTAATCTTGCATCAGAACCATGTTCAGGAGCTGCTGCACCGTCATCAGCTTTTTGAGTAGCTACAGAATCCACTAACAGAATGGAACTGACTCTGTGGTAAGTTTAATTTCTATAAACCCCTGTTAGGTAGCTGACGTTGAGCTGATTTTGTTTTGGGCCCTTTGCACTCTGTTCCAGCAGATTTTGCGAGCATGCTCTTGGCCAGGGAAAACAGAATTGCTGTACTATTGAGCCTTATGCATTTTCCAAGTTCAGTCACAACGCTGACAGATTGTTCCTTCGTCCGTTCTCTTTTGTCTCTTTGATGAGCTGGGTCAGTCATCCTAGCATTCCGGACAGACACCCTTCTGGATGGATGTATCAATGAAGCGGTTCTTTGTGATTGAGGCAAGAAGCGGGTTGGAAACAATACTGAAGGAGAATCTTGGCTACGACAGACAATTGGAAGATGTGCAGAATTGTCTCTTTGCCTGGAATCCAAACCCCTTCTGCAACTCTCAATTGATCCAGAATCCTGCCCCCTCTCCAGATGACACATTGATATTTCAGGATATTCTGGGCACTATGGGTTGACTTCAAGACCGGCACCCCCCCGATGCAGCTCATCAGGTTGATCACCTGTTCAACACTTCATCCTCACTTGGTGGATCTGTAAGCCTTGTTTGTTTTGGCAGATTATCCACTGCTTGCTCAGGTTCAAAGTTGTGACTCAGATTCAAAGCTGTGCTTGTTCATCTGCTAATGCTTCTGGACATATCTTCAGTGATGATCCTAATAACCTAATAACTAATAATCATGTTGGGACTTCAACCAATGTTGCTGTACCACAAATTCAAAAGATCTACAAGGTGCTTCATTGATTTACAAAATATGACCATATGCACAATATTAAAGCTTTTCCCAATTGCTAAAACAATATTATCAACTCTTCTATCTAATTTTCAAATGTGCAACAAAAGATAATATTTCACATTAAATCAGTGACTTGTTTTGAACTCTCAATTAAAAGTGTTCAGCCTCACTGTAATTTGTGTTTTATGCCAAATTTCATTTGTTGTATCATCATAGTATTTGAAAGAAAAAAAACAAGCAAACACAGTTTCAACTGCTCTGTGCCCCTCTGGTAAATGGGTTACCCAGTATTTGTTGATTATGGTGTAGGTTGAGCTCCAGGGAGATCAGCCACCTTAGCTGCATATGATTTTTCTATTTTCTGCATCTCATAAGCAAAAAATACAGATGCCAAATGAGGTTTCTCATCCCTGTGACTCTCCAAGTTGTTGACAGCTGAAGAAAACAGCTTTGTTTGGTTTTACTTTGTGTAGAGAGTGGAAGGCTGTAGAGCAAGTTACACGCCCAGTACAGTTTGAAACTTATTTGTCCACAATACACATCAAGCCACTATCCAGAGGAATGGTACACTATCTTTGTGTTAACACCACAAAGATAGTGTACAGTACAGCAGACCTTAAAAACTGTAGGAAAACCCAACAGCTCCCACAATAAAAAAAAACTCTGAAGTCAAGGTGCCTCAACCGGTTGGTGTGAGCAGAGAAAATGTGGAAAGAGGAGAGAGAAGATAGAGACGGGGAGGAACAGTTGTGTAACTGTCTTATTTAAGCTCATTTGTTGTATTGAAAATAATAAGCGTGATATGAGAGAGCGAGAGAGAGAGAGAGAGAGAGAGATTGGCTGTAGTATAGGACATAAACGTCCTCCTTTTCGAAGAGAGGAAATGGACCAAACTAAAGAAAAGTTTAAGTCCACTTCAACTACATTTACACATTACACAAACTACAGCACAGAGGGAGTACTTCTTAGAGTCATGAACGATCTGCTAGCTGCTGTTGGAAAACCATGAGTTTAAGTTGTATTAGATTTAAGCGCTGCATTTGACTGCTTGACTGATTATTTAGCCCTTATCACACTTATATGTGTTTAAGTGTTCATGTTTCAAATAGGTTAGGTTTTAATGACCTTCACCAATCAGATTCTGTTTTCACAGTTTTTCTGTTTATTATTTAGGATAATGCAAAAACTCCTGGATGGATTACCACTAAAAAGAACCTGTTGATTTTTGCTATGGATCAAATAAATTGACGAATCCAGGAATCTCTTTCACTTGCTCTGCAGGGTTTCCCACAGAATGAATCATTTCTATTGGCTGTGGCAGGGCTGCACGTGCACGCATTGGTCTTGCTGATCTAAGTATTTAAGTTATGAAATCCAAAATGTGTTCAAACTCCAGATGAGATGCAGTACATGCAGTACACATGTTTTTTTTTCATGCGCTGCTTTAAGATGTAAAAACATCACTCGTAATAGTATATAGTTACATAGTAGTATTAGTACTACACAGACAAAATTCCATTCTCTTTAATAGTATCTCAAAACCTGGGTAAATAAGAACAAATCTACCTTGTGTCAGTAATTACACTATGGTTTGGTGTTGTTCAAGTCTTTCATAATTTCTAACTTGAAGAAATTTGGTTTCTATGTTAATGAATATGCTTTGGTTGAATGTCTCCCCAGGCAATGAAATCCAAGTGAAGGGGCTTGGCTGGAGGGAAGAGGATGTCACAGTGCCTCCTGTGGGATCTTCAGTGCTACTGTCCTGTCCCCACTACACACTTCTTCTGGATGATGGAGGGAAAGCCCTTCACCTCTGCGTTCTCCTCTCTGCTCTACTCCGCAGGGGAACACTTTGTTGCTCTCTCCTCCTCGTCGTCCTCCTCCTCATCCTCAACAGATTCAGCCATCACTGCCATGTCCCTGGAGCAGAAAACAACTTTTGCCCTGGTCATCTTCCTCTTTGTTGTGCTGCTTATCCTTATTGTCCGATGCTTCCGTATCCTGCTGGACCCCTACCGGAGTATGCCAACCTCCACCTGGGCAGATGGCCTCGATGGTCTGGAGAAGGGCCAGTTTGATAATACTCTAACCTAGGGTTCTATTAAAAAATGCACACATCCAAACACATTTGCAAATTTTTGCCCATAAATGGACAAAGAACAGTTCATAATTAGCATAGTATGGGTGAATGTTTTGCACATTCTACTCTACATGGATCAAATGGTCTACACACTGGCCTGGCTGACTGTGAATATGGGCACCCTGTCTTGTTGATAGTAACAACAGTTTCAGTGACATGCACATTTACCAGAAATGGAAGTCTTGAAACCTGGATTATTTGGAGGTTGTTTAAACATTCTCATAGTACATTAGCCGCAATCCAATGACATTTCGGTCTTGCTTTATTTAAATTTTCTCACTACAATTAACCGAATATAGAGATGTTATTGAGACAAATCCATCAATGTTTGTCTGGAATGCTAGCTAATGTGCAGTCCCAGTATCAACCAAGAATTCCAAATCTTTCCGTCATATTATTTTATAAAAAATGATCATCTCAATACTTTTCTTAATTAGCATCATTACACCTAAGTATAAGTGTAACTTCACTTAATCTGAATGGTTTTATTTCTTTAAATGAATTTGTTTCCAACTAGCACAAATAGTTATCTGTCTTTTATTGAATTTCAATGGAATTGTTTCTCCTCAAAATTGCTTTGTAACACACCTTTATGTATGTTTTAACCTGGGCTGGTATTAATTTAACAATTTCGTCGTAATGCTGATGTGAATTTTGCTACCAATTTTAAAATGCAGCTTTTTTTGATACCTCACAAACACATTTTTTCAGGAAACATTTTAACTTTTGTCACAAATAGCTGCCCAATACCTCATTCAAGTGAAATATGGTCTATTGGATTATTACTATTCAAATCCTGAACTGATCTGTTCAAATGAACGAACAAGACCAGCTTTGAGTACAACAGTTCCTCAGTCTTGGTGTTATTGATAACGTTTTCACACTTAGAAGATATTGACTTTTGATACCCAGCTCTCCTGACAAAAGGAGACAGGCACATTGGTTAAAATGGACCTCACTTGAATCGTTCAGTGGCTCATTTGAATAAGTTTAATATTATAACTTATCTACTCAGTCTCCTAAAAAATATGAAGTTTCCACATTTTGTAATGCAATCAAGGTCAGTTCTAATTTAGCTTGAAAACAAGGCTACATTTTAATAGTGGCAATCACTGTGCACATTTGCCGAGAGCTGTTCCTTTTGTTTAACTCTGAAACTGTTTACATTGTCAGCACTTCACTGAGAAATCCAGAGACAGTGTCCGGCAGGTGCCTCACTCATACAGGGTAGATATTGTTCTTCCCCACACCTCCCTGTCTTAGCTTACTTGGGTGTGTCTGTGCTGTGTAAGAGCGTTAGATTCGCTAAGCTGTCAAATAAATTAACCTTTGAGGTAGTAAAATATATGTATGGTCACTTCATGACAGAATCTATTTATCCTAGGAAGACTATGTGGTGTTTTGGTGGTGTATTGCCAAAGAAGTTATTCTTAAAATGCGGTTATTCTATCCACTGTGAAATTTCCTGATTTATCCTGGCACACGTCCAAACTAAGGAGCCACTTCCCCCCCTATCCTCATATATATATAGTACACATTAATAAAGCAATCAACTGTCAGCAGTGTGGGCTTGACTGATGTCGTTCTACACCCACACTCGTAGTCCAACTATGTTAGAAATGAAACCTGTTTATCCTATATGGCCAGCATATTGTTCACAAATGCAGCCTAAAAAAAGATGCTTTGAGTCATAGGAGTGATATGTGATCTATTACTAGTTGTTTGCATGCGTTACAACTCCACTTTTAACTCTAGGCAACAGTCAGATGAAGCATTGTTTAAAACAGAGACCATACATGTAGTGTTACTTAGCACAATTTAGCTCAGACAGGGGTTGCACACACACAGTTAAGTTATGGCTCTCTTTCAAGGTTATGTTCAGGTCTACACTCGTTCATCAACTGTAACCGAGCACACAATCTAATGTTAGTTTGACTTCTTGAATATTTGTATCATGTTGAGAATACTACGCAGTGGTAGGACAAAGATATAACTCAGTGGACCGTGGATGCAGTAGGTTGTAATCAGTGTCGTATTGAGAAACAGGAGAGTGAACATATTTAGATTAAATGATTTGCATCCATTATGAAGAGAAGCTGCAGTGCAACAGAGGTCTAAAAAGTTAGACTTGCGAAACATAGCTAAACTAGTGTTAGTTTTCAGCACCAATGTGATGCAACACAAGTTGTCCAAGCTGAACTGCCTTTCTAATGTGTCTTCGTGAATGCAACACAAATAAAGACTAGGGCTACGATGAACTCTGATGCCAAGCCATTAATAATCCACATGATGAAAAGTCACAGTAATCTTACGCCTACATTATCAATGTCTTGAGACCTATTTGATACAGTTTGACATGGTTTTGCATCGTGGATGAGGAGAAATACATCCAAGTGTAAGACGTTCCAAAAACAGCGCACATCATCACATCATCATGCAGCGCACATCATCCTGCGGCGCACATCACCGTGAGGCGCACATCATTCTGCAGCGCACATCAACGTGGGGCGCACATCACCGTGGGGCGCACATCATCCTGCGGCGCACATTATACCGCGGCGCACATCACCTCGCACATCATCCTGCGGTGCACATCATCCTGCTGCGCACATCATTCTGCGGCGCACATCACGGTGCAACGCACATTATCCTGCGGCGCACATAATCCTGCAGCGCACATCTCCGTGTGGCGCACATCATTCTGCGGCGCACATTATCCGGCGGCGCACATCATCCTGCGGCGCGGCTCGGATCACACATCATCCAGCGGCGCACATCATTGTGCAGCGCACATCACCTTTGCGTTGCACATCATCATGCGGCGCACAACACCATGCTGCGCACATCACCGTGCGGCGCACATCACGGTGCAACGCACATTATCCTGCGGCGCACATAATCCTCCTGCGCACATCAGCACATCACCTTGCAACACACATCATCACATCACCGTGCGGCGCACATCATCCTGCGGCGCACATCATCTTGCGGCACACATCATGCTGCTGCGCACATCTCCGTGTGGCGCACATCAGCCTGCAGCGCACATCACCTTGTGGCGCACATCATCCTGCGGCGCACATCAGCGTGCGGCACACATCATCCTGCGGCATACATCATCCTTCGGCGCACATCACCTTGTGGCGCACATCATCCTGCGGCGCACATCACCGTGTGGCGCATATCATCCTGCGGCATACATCATCCTTCGGCGCACATCAGCGTGCGGCACACATCATCCTGCGGCATACATCATCCTTCGGCGCACATCACCTTGTGGCGCACATCATCCTGCGGCGCACATCACCGTGTGGCGCATATCATCCTGCGGCATACATCATCCTGCGGCGCACATCAGCGTGCGGCACACATCATCCTGCGGCATACATCATCCTTCGGCGCACATCACCTTGTGGCGCACATCATCCTGCGGCGCACATCACCTTGTGGCACACATCATCCTGCGGCGCACATCATCACATCACGGTGCAACACACATTATCCTGCGGTGCACATAATCCTGCAGCGCACATCATCCTGCCGCGCACATCAGCACATCACCGTGCAGCGCACATCATCACATCACAGTGCGCGCACATTATCCTGCGGCACACATCAGCGTGCGGCCACATCATCCTGCCACGCACATCATCTTGCGGCGCACATCATCCTGCGGTGCACCTAATCCTGCAGCGCACATCTCCGTGTGGCGCACATCATCCTGCGGCGCACATTATCCCGCGGCGCACATTATCCCGCGGCGCACATCACCTTGTGGCGCACATCATCCTGCCGCGCACATCACCGTGTGGCGCAAATCATCCTGCAGCGCACATCAGCGTGCGGCACACATCATCCTGCGGCGCACATCACCGTGAGGCGCACATCATTCTGCAGCGCACATCAACGTGGGGCGCACATCACCGTGGGGCGCACATCATCCTGCGGCGCACATTATACCGCGGCGCACATCACCTCGCACATCATCCTGCGGTGCACATCATCCTGCTGCGCACATCATTCTGCGGCGCACATCACGGTGCAACGCACATTATCCTGCGGCGCACATAATCCTGCAGCGCACATCTCCGTGTGGCGCACATCATTCTGCGGCGCACATTATCCGGCGGCGCACATCATCCTGCGGCGCGGCTCGGATCACACATCATCCTGCGGCGCACATCATTGTGCAGCGCACATCACCTTTGCGTTGCACATCATCATGCGGCGCACAACACCATGCTGCGCACATCACCGTGCGGCGCACATCACCGTGCAACGCACATTATCCTGCGGCGCACATAATCCTCCTGCGCACATCAGCACATCACCTTGCAACACACATCATCACATCACCGTGCGGCGCACATCATCTTGCGGCGCACATCATCCTGCGGCGCACATCACGGTGCAACGCACATTATCCTGCGGCGCACATAATCCTGCAGCGCACATCTCCGTGTGGCGCACATCATTCTGCGGCGCACATTATCCGGCGGCGCACATCATCCTGCGGCGCGGCTCGGATCACACATCATCCTGCGGCGCACATCATTGTGCAGCGCACATCACCTTTGCGTTGCACATCATCATGCGGCGCACAACACCATGCTGCGCACATCACCGTGCGGCGCACATCACGGTGCAACGCACATTATCCTGCGGCGCACATAATCCTCCTGCGCACATCAGCACATCACCTTGCAACACACATCATCACATCACCGTGCGGCGCACATCATCTTGCGGCGCACATCATCCTGCGGCGCACATCATCTTGCGGCGCACATCATGCTGCTGCGCACATCTCCGTGTGGCGCACATCAGCCTGCAGCGCACATCACCTTGTGGCGCACATCATCCTACGGCGCACATCACCGTGTGGCGCATATCATCCTGCGGCATACATCATCCTTCGGCATACATCATCCTGCGGCGCACATCAGCGTGCGGCACACATCATCCTGCGGCATACATCATCCTTCGGCGCACATCACCTTGTGGCGCACATCATCCTGCGGCGCACATCACCTTGTGGCACACATCATCCTGCGGCGCACATCATCACATCACGGTGCAACGCACATTATCCTGCGGTGCACATAATCCTGCAGCGCACATCATCCTGCCGCGCACATCAGCACATCACCGTGCAGCGCACATCATCACATCACAGTGCGCGCACATTATCCTGCGGCACACATCAGCGTGCGGCCACATCATCCTGCCACGCACATCATCTTGCGGCGCACATCATCCTGCGGTGCACCTAATCCTGCAGCGCACATCTCCGTGTGGCGCACATCATCCTGCGGCGCACATTATCCCGCGGCGCACATTATCCCGCGGCGCACATCACCTTGTGGCGCACATCATCCTGCCGCGCACATCACCGTGTGGCGCAAATCATCCTGCAGCGCACATCAGCGTGCGGCACACATCATCCTGCGGCATACATCATCCTTCGGCGCACATCATCCTGCAGCGCACATCACCGTGTGGCGCACATCATCCTGCGGCGCACATCAGCGTGCGGCACACATCATCCTGCGGCGCACATCATCCTGCAGCGCACATCACCATGCGGCGCACATCACCGTGCGGCGCACATCATCACATCACGGTGCAACGCACATCATCCTTCGGCGCACATCATCCTGCAGCGCACATCATCCTGCAGCGCACATCACCGTGTGGCGCACATCATCCTGCAGCGCACATCACCGTGCGGCGCACATTATCCTGCGGCGCACATCATCCTGCCGCGCACATCACCGTGTGGCGCAAATCATCCTGCAGCGCACATCAGCGTGCGGCACACATCATCCTGCGGCATACATCATCCTTCGGCGCACATCATCCTGCAGCGCACATCACCGTGTGGCGCACATCATCCTGCGGCGCACATCAGCGTGCGGCACACATCATCCTGCGGCGCACATCATCCTGCAGCGCACATCACCATGCAACGCACATCATCCTTCGGCGCACATCCTCCTGCAGCGCACATCATCCTGCAGCGCACATCACCGTGTGGCGCACATCATCCTGCAGCGCACATCACCGTGTGGCGCACATTATCCTGCGGCGCACATAATCCTGCAGCGCACATCTCCGTGTGGCGCACATCATCCTGCGGCGCGGCTCGGATCACACATCATCCTGCGGCGCACATCATTGTGCGGCGCACATCACGGTGCAACGCACATTATCCTGCGGTGCACATAATCCTGCAACGCACATCACCTTGTGGCGCACATCATCCTGCGGCACACATCAGCGTGCGGCCACATCATCCTGCCACGCACATTATCCTGCGGCGCACATCACCTTGTGGCGCACATCATCCTGCCGCGCACATCTCCGTGTGGCGCACATCATCCTGTGGCGCACATCAGCGTGCGGCACACATCATCCTGCGGTGCACATCATCCTGCAGCTCACATCACCATGCGGCGCACATCACCGTGCGGCGCACATCATCACATCACAGTGCGGCGCACATAATCCTGCGGCGCACATCACCTTGTGGCGCACATCACTGTGCGGCGCACATCATCACATCACAGTGCGGCGCACATTATCCTGCGGCACACATCACCGTGCGCCGCACATCATCTTGCGGCGCACATCATCCTGCGGTGCACATCAGTTTGTGGCGCACATCATCCTGCCGCGCACATCTCCGTGTGGCGCACATCATCCTGCGGCGCACATCACCGTGCAGCGCACATCACCGTGCGGCGCACATCATCCTGCGGTGCACATCATCCTTCGAAGCACATCACCATGCGGCGCACATCACCGTGCGGCGCACATCACCGTGCGGCGCACATCATCACATCATGGTGCAACGCACATCATCCTGCGGCGCACATCATCCTTCGGCGCACATCCTCCTGCGGCGCACATCATCAAATCATCGTGCGGCGCACATCATCGTGTAGCGCACATCATCCTGCGGTGCACATCATCACATCACCTTGCTGCGCACATCACCGTGCGGCGCACATCTCCGTGTGGCGCACATCATCCTGCCGCGCGGCTCGGATCACACATTATCCTGGCCACATCATCCTGCCACGCACATTATCCTGCGGCGCACATTATCCCGCGGCACACATCACCGTGCGCCGAACATCATCCTGCGGTGCACACATTACCATGCGGCGCACATCACCGTGCGGCGCACATCATGCTGCTGCGCACATCACCTCGCACATTATCCTGCGGTGCACATCATCACATCACCTTGCTGCGCACATCGTCATGCTGCGCACATCACCGTGCGGCGCACATCACGGTGCAACGCACATTATCCTGCGGCGCACATAATCCTGCAGCGCACATCTCCGTGTGGCGCACATTATCCTGCGGTGCACATAATCCTGCAGCGCACATCGTCCTGTGCCAGCATCATCCTGCCACGCACGTCACCTTGTGGCGCACATCATCCTGTGGCGCACATCAGCACATCACCGTGCAGCGCACATCATCACATCACAGTGCGGCGCACATTATCCTGTGGCACACATCAGCGTGCAGCCACATCATCCTGCCACGCACATTATCCTGCCACGCACATTATCCTGCGGCGCACATCATCTTGCGGCGCACATCACTGTGTGGCGCACATCATCCTGCCGCGCACATCTCCGTGTGGCGCACATCATCCTGCGGCGCACATCATCCTGCCGCGCACATCACCATGCGGCGCACATCATTACATCACCGTGCAGTGCACCTCACCTTCGTGAGGTGCACATTACCCTGCGGCGCACATCACCGTGTGGAGCACATCATCCTGCGCCGCACTTCATCATGCGGAGCACATCATCCTTCGAAGCACATCTTCCTTCGGCGCACATAATCCTGCAGCGCACATCTCCGTGTGGCGCACATCATCCTGCGGCGCACATTATCCTGCAGCGCACATCACTGTGTGGCGCACATCATCCTGCGGCGCAGCTCGGATCACACATCATCCTGCGGCGCACATCACGGTGCGCATAATCCTGCAGCGCACATCATCCTGCCGCGCACATCACCTTTTGGCGCACATCATCCTGCCGCGCACATCACCCTGCGGCGCACATCATCCTGCGGTGCACATCATCCTGCGGTGCACATCAGCACATCAATCAATCAATCAATCAATCACATTTTATTTGTATAGCCCATATTCACAAATTACATTCATCTCATAGGGCTTTAACAGGGTGTGGCATCCTCTGTCCTTAACCCTCAGCAAGAGTGAGGAAAAACTACTAAAAACCCTTTTAACAGGGTAAAAATAAGTAGAAACCTCAGAGAGAGCCACATGTGAGGGATCCCTCTCCCAGGACGGACAGAAGTGCAATAGATGCCACGTGTAAAAACATTCATCATTAAAGTCTTTAGCGGCATTGATGCAGTCCCGCTGCAATCACAGTCCATGGTCAGCAACCAGCAGAACCACGATCCACCATCCAGACCAGAGGCCACTCCAGTCCTCAGTCACCGTCCACCACCGCCCACCAGGACCCACCACGAGCCATCGCCGCGGCCCTGGTCCACCTCCTTTACCCAGTGCCAACGCGACACAGGGTCCGCCACCAGCACCACGATCAGCCCACACAACACAGAATCCGCCACACTGGGTCCACCACTGCGACCCCCGATGCGCGATCCACAAACAGCAATCCATGGTGCGGCCACAGAGGCCCTGGATCTGCGGGTGTTAAAGCAAAGGGACCCCGGGGAAGGGTTAGGGATGGAGAAGAGGAAGGAGAAGCTGGAAAAAGAAGCTCCGTGTGTCATATGTCATTAAATAGAGCAAGTTACTTTCTGCCTCACTAATTAACTCTAACTATAAGCTTTATCAAAAAGAAAGGTTTTGAGCCTACTCTTAAACAAACAGATGGTGTCTGCCTCCCGAACTGAAATTGGTAGATTATTCCACAAGTGAGGGGCTTGATGGCTAAAAGCTCTGGCTCCTACTCTACTTTTAGAGACTTTAGGGACGACAAGTAAGCCTGAATTCTGGGAGCGGAGTGCTCTAGCGGGTTTATAAGGTACTAACAGCTCTTTAAGGTAAAAAGGCGCTATATTATTAAGGGCCTTGAAGGTGAGGAGGAGAATTTTAAATTCTATTCTAGATTTAACTGGAAGCCAGTGTAGCGAAGCTAATACTGGAGAAATGTGCTCTCTTTTCTTTGTTCTTGTCAGGACACGTGCTGCGGCATTTTGGACAAGCTGTAGAGTCTTTAACGACTTACTGCTGGAGCCTGATAATAATGAATTACAATAGTCCAGTCTCGATGTAACGAAGGCGTGGACTAGTTTTTCTGCATCTTTTTGCGAAAGGACATGTCTGATTTTTGAAATATTACGCAAGTGGAAAAAGGCAGTCCGAGAAATTTGTTTTAAGTGACTATTAAAAGATAAATCAGGATCGAAGATCACTCCCAAGTTCCTGACTGTTTCGTTGGAAGCAAGGGCAATGTCGTCTAGGTCTAAGGTGTTTGGGGCCAAGTATTATAACCTCTGTTTTGTCTGAGTTTAATAAGAGAAAATTGCGGGTCATCCAGGTTTTTATGTCCTTGAGACTTGCTCGAAGTTTAGTTAATTGATTACTTTGTTCAGGTTTTATTGACAAGTATAACTGGGTGTCATCCGCATAGCAGTGGAAATTTACCGAGTGTGTCCTGATAATGTTTCCTAGTGGAAGCATATATAATGAGAATAAAATTGGGCCGAGCACAGAGCCCTGTGGAACACCATGGTTAACTTTGGTGCGCACAGATGTCTCATCATTAATTTGCACGAATTGGGAGCGATCAGAAAAATAAGATTTAAACCAATTAAGGGCAGTTCCATTAATTTTAATTAACTGTTTGAGTCTTTGTAATAAAATTTGATGGTCAATTGTGTCAAATGCTGCACTGAGATCTAACAGAACGAGGACAGACACAAGTCCCTGATCTGAGGCTATTAAAAGGTCATTAGTGACTTTTGCCAAGGCTGTTTCTGTGCTGTGATTGGCTCTAAACCCCGACTGAAAGTCTTCATATATATTATTTTCCTGGAGAAACTCACACAGCTGATTGGCTACCACTTTTTCTCAGATTTTAGACATGAAGGGGAGATTAGATATTGGTCTGTAATTGGCTAAAACCTCTGGGTCTAGGGTGGGTTTTTTGAGAAGGGGTTTGATTACTGCTATTTTAAAAGACTGTGGTACATAACCTGATGATAATGACAGATTGATTGTGTTAAGTAACGAACTATCAATTAGGGGCAGAATTTATTTAAGTAATTTTGTAGGAATGGGATCTAAGTTACAGGTTGTTGGTTTAGAACCTGAGATTATTTTGGTAAACTGATCACAAGTGATCAGAGAGAAGCTGTCTAAATAATGGTTAGGATTCTCAGCCATTTCTGAGATTTCTGTTATTGGGAGGGTATTAGTGCCAATTGAGGGCAGGAGATTGTTGATTTTATTTCTAATGGTTAGAATTTTATCATTAAAAAAGGTCATAAAGGTATTGCTATTTAGGGATCGAGGAATACTGGGTTCGGTGGAGGTGTGACTCTCTGTCAGCCTGGCTACAGTGCTGAAGAGAAACCTGGGGTTGTTTTTATTCTCTTCTATTAGTTTTGAATAGTAGGCTGCTCTTGCTTTGTGGAGAGCCTTTTTATATTCTTTAACACTATTCTTCCAGTCTATGAGGTTTTCAACATGGTTGCTGGAGCGCCACTTCCTTTCTAGTTTTCCTGATAATTGTTTTAACTCATTTGTCTGGGAATTATACCACAGAGCTAATTTACCATGTTTGACATTTTTCTTTTTTAGAGGCGCTATTGAATCTAATGTTAATCGTAATGAGTCTGCAGAGCTATCGACGAGGTGGTCGATCTCAATGGAGCTCGGGTTTTTTAAAGAATTTGTTCTTTATATCTACGGATAATACGGGTTTAAATGTAATTGGAATTATTTCCTTAAATTTAGCTACAGCACTATCAGGTAGACATCTAGAAAATGAGTTTTTTATTGGTGGCATATATTCATTTATTGAAAAATGGAAGGTTATTAAATTATGGTCTGATAGAACTGGATTGTGCGGGAGGACTGTTAAATGTTCAATTCCGACACCGTACGATAATATAAGGTCAAGTGTGTGGTTACAACAATGAGTCGGTTGGTGCACACACTGACTGAAACCAATTGAGTCTAGTATTGAATTAAATGCTACGCTACGGTAATCTTTCTTATTGTCAACATGGATATTAAAGTCACCAACAATAATAATTTTATCGCTCTTTAGGACTAAGTTTGATAAAAACTCAGGGAATTCCGTTAAAAATTCAGTATAAGCCCTGGGAGGATGGTAAACTACAGCAAATATGATTGGCTGTTGGTGTTTCCTGGATTGGCGTGGAAGACTAAGAACCAGACATTCAAATGATTTGTAGCTTAGGTTAAGTTTAGGTTTTGGATTAATTGATAGACTGGAGTTAAAAATAGCAGCAACTCCACCTCCTCGCCCAAATTCTCTGGGAACCTGTGCATTTGTATGACTGGGGGGAGTAGATTCATTTAGACTGACAAATTCATCAGGATGCAGCCACGTCTCAGTGAGGGACAATACATAGGTTGTAGTCAGAGACTAGTTCATTAACTAAAAGAGCCTTAGTTGATAGTGATCTAATGTTTAAAAGACCACATTTAAAAGTCTTAGTTCCCTGTGTTGTTGCAGAGGTTGTTTTAATTTTTATTAGATTTTTGTGTGGAGTTCTCGCTCTGTTATTGTTTAATTTCAATAATTTAATCGGACGGTGGACAGACACAATCTCTATGGGGTTGTGTGACTGATCCAGAGGGAGCGCAGAGAAGTGTTTAGCACTGCAGCTCTGCTTCCTGGTCCCAACTATGGGTTGTCATGTTATAGACTTTGTAATATTCCTAGATAAGAGAGCTGCTCCATCCCAAGTGGGATGAACGCCGTCTCTCATAACAAGACCAGGTTTTCTCAAAAAAGTTAGCCAATTATCTACAAAGCCCACACCGTTTACAGGACACCACGTCGACAGCCAGCGGTTAAAAGACAACATGCGGCTAAACATGTCATCACCTGTTGTATTAGGGAGCGATGTTATGAGTGAGCGAGCTGCCTGTGGCAAGATGGCCGCCATGTGCGGACGTTCGACTCCATTGGCCGAGAAATCTAGCCTTTATATATATATCTATGAGTGTAACCCTATGGTGTAACCATGACAGATAGTTTATTTTTATTAGGACCTTGCTAAACAGTATTTACATGCCCAACTTAACTGTCCAGTCAACTCAGTAAAGGTTGACTCCAATAAAGTTGTAGAGACATTTTAAGGACCACTAAAGACTTGTATTACCACAATATGGTCTGAATACATTGTAAAGACAGATTCGCGGAAAAAAAATGTCCAACAAATTTTTTTACCCACAAATTTAAATCTTTGTAAATACACATTAACATGAATCCAACGTGTTGTAGCAAACAGACAAATGGAGGCAAAATACGTTATCTTTCAGTCAGCAATGCACACACTGCAGCTCCTATTCCTTGCACATGTTTAAAATAAAAGCTTGAATATATGAATCTGTGTATTATTTGAATAGCTTAGTATTAAATGCAAAATAACACTAGTTATGTTTATACATGGCACTAGGCCCAGTTTAATAAAAAACACAATTTTATACAATATATAAAGTAGGGCGGTCCCTGCTCCATCTGTCCGTTAGTTTGGGGGTCCTTGGCCTGAAGAACGTTAAGACCCCTGGTTTAACCCTAAACTGAAACCATCTTTTCTCAGGACGTGGCCTTCGGTTTTAAACAGAAAACTTTATCATAACTGTCAGCGCTCAGCACAGAGTACTGTACATCTCGTGCATATCTTATGGTATAAATAAGGTTATTTTAACAATGAGTGTCAGTAGTGTCGGATTTACTCCGAATAGTTGCTTTCCTTTCCTAACTCCTCACAGCTTCTCCTTCACATCTACCATTGTGGCGGTTAGTGAACGAAGTTATTCGGACTGTCAGGACACAGCCAGAATCTCTGAGCACAAAAAAGGCTGAAGATAGTAAAACTGTAGTTTCAGCCATTATGGAAAGCGCTGTTCGTTATTTACACCGGGACACTGATGTTCAACTAACGGAATTAGCCATTAGTCAGTCCCTCGAGGAAATCGTCTCCGCCCGCTCGGGGGAGTTAATCGGCCTACCTCGGTGTAATATACCAGTCAACCCAGAAGTTGAGAAGCGCATTGCGTCGAGCCACCCCATTGGCTAGTTGGTCACATTGTCAACATTTCAATGAGCCGCCATGTTAGGAAGCCAAACCCCCTTTCATTCTGTGAAGAAAAGAAGACGTTCACTTCCAGGGTAGATTTCGGAAGTGCCGGTTGTTTACCGCCGAAATACAAATTGTTATAGCAGCACAAGTTGTGTCCTGGTCTGGCAAGGTTCGCTTTGTATCTTTTATTCCGGTTTTTTAGCTCCTCTTGTACAAATGGCGACCGCGGCCGCAACTCCGACCGGCCAGAGGAGCACGTGCGGTAGTGGCACACCGCTTAGTCCGACCAGGATCACCAGACTGCAGGAGAAACATCAACTCAGGGACCTCAACGACCGCCTGGCCCACTACATCGACACTGTCCGCAGCTTAGAGTCTGAAAACAGCGTACTCCATCTGCAAATTAGCGAAAAGGAAGACGTCCGGAGCAGGGAGGTAACTGGACTGAAAGCCCTGTACGAGACCGAGCTAGCCGATGCCAGGAGGTGTTTGGATGACTCGTCCAAGGAGCGGGCATGGCTGCAGATTGAACTGGGGAAATTCAAGTCCGAGAATGAGCAGCTTCTGCACAAGTAAGTCTTTTAACACTTGATTGTGCCATACGGTCTAACACGGACAGGGACGCCTGCAGACGAGTGTGAAGCTGCAGCTGACTTTTCATTTTCTACCCACAATTGATCCATCACGCACCGAACTCTGTTCAGGGAAGAGAGCGTCAGTCCGACTCCACCCAAAAAAGAGTTGAACATCAAACAGCAAATTTAGATTTGATGTAATCACAACATTAATCTTTTAAATTAACAAACAATTCTAGTCATTACTCATCCACCAGTATCTGCTTTGAAGCTGAAACTCACTACTGTTTTGTCTTTTTAAGTGAGCTTTTACTTTAACTCATCCTAAATAAATAAAAGATCCAATCAGTTGTTGGTATCAGTTTCGTTTGGAGTAATTGACACGTGGTTTTATCAGAATGAGTCTGCTCCCTTGAAGGATAGTCACATGGAGCCTTTAGGGTCAAACAACCCGGATCTGTCTAGAACACCAGCACAAGATGAAGTGATTCTATTGTTTAATTAGAAAAAAATGACAAATTGTTTTTTAAACAGTAATTTGGTTTCGCTGTGTACACAGGAAACCTATCCGACATGATCTGGATTTTAACGTCCAAATTGTGTAAAATTTACATTGTATAGAGACAATACCCATGTATTAATAAACATGACTACAAACCATAGACTGTACATTCAAAGGTAGTAACACTCACATGGGTATGGTGAATTTCTGTATATCCTGGAGATCTTGGCAGCAGCAGCTGTGTCACAGCTGTCAAACTGCATGAGGAGACAATGTGCAAAGTTTCCTCTGGGAAACTGTGGAGATTCTACTGGTTTCCCTGAAGAAAAAGATCTGCTAGTTGACCACCTGCACAATTAAGCAGAGTAAAAACCAAACAATTATTTGTTATTTTCCATGGGTATATTTTATTTATTTAATGGAGTCACAGAATTTTTACTTTGCAGCTTTGAGGCTAAAAGTGTAACTTGTGAAGTAGCTTTATGCAGTGTTGTACTACTTGGTTGTGTCTTGCTTGAATCCGATGGAGTGAAGTGTTTTCTGACTGCACCGTAGGGCTGCACAAGTTCTGAAACAATTGCACCTGCTGGGTTTACTTGGCTTTCAGAGGCCCATGATGATATCCAACAGAACAGCTGTTTGGTTAACACAGGCTGGAGATTGAACGGCTGCAGTTGCAGTATTGCAATGATACATTAATATTAATTAGATGCTTCGAACATGATGCATACAGGAGAGATGAACTGCATAAGAGTGACACACTCCTGCTCTGAGTTAAGATGCATAGCTGGTGGCACAAGGCATCTTCAGGACATTTGTCCAAGTTGAGCAGATGTTTCCAGCAGCTGCAACAGCACATGCTAGAGTGGAGAATACAACCATTATGTAGATGGAGTTTCACATCATCTTTAAAACAGGGCAGGGGCTGTTTGTTGTTTATTCAAGAACTTAAGGTTATTTGCTGTTGAAGGCTACAGCGCACTTTCATATTCATGTGACTGAATTAAACTGGACTATGTCCAACTGGTTTTGTCTATATCATTCATGTATGTTTTCTGATACATCCTGGAATCTGTGCAGTGTACTCTGTTATGTTTAAAATTGTGGATTGTGTCTGGTCAATTTGATGAAATAACAGATAGGTATGTGTTTGCTCATCATCAGAAGACAAGTCAAAGACCTTTTTTAATGTACTTATTTAGTTTGATCATTCAGTTAGAATTATGATGTTGATGTTTTCATCAATGCATGGAACACATTTGGCCTCTCCTATACTCTTTTTTTTAATTTGCATGCATGCATTAAAAATGTAACCATAATGCCTGTGTGAATCCTAAAATTTCTCTGGACAATTTATAATTGTCCCTGTGTTCACTGAAAACTTAAGATGCAGTAAGATGTACAATAACAGGAGCTGTTTTGGAATATACAGCTCTGATGTTCTTTTTGACGAATCTGTATGATAACTTTCTAAAGTATGTTTGGTAGCTGCCGCGTTTTCATATGGTTTACTGACTATGTTCTGTGAAGTGAGAGCCTGGCCTCTCCTAGCTAATGTTTTTCAGTAACACGTGAGAAAGTGGACATACCATTCTACATTCCACTCATAGTTTGTCCACTTTAGTGGCAGTCCCACACCCTTTCAACGCAGAGGCACACAATGAGAAAAAAATGTCCTTTTTGCTCACAAACCCACTGAAAGACTTCTGTGTTTATTTAGTTAATTAACCCAGGCTTACGACTAGGAAATAGAAATCCTGAGTGTCTTTATAAATACACATTTTCTAAAAAGTTCATGGAGAGAAATATTTCAAACATGAAGAAATAAAGCATCTAGATCAGCAACAGTAAAACTGACAGCAGCAGAATCCACATCAACTCAATATGTCAATGAAAAAATATATATTCTGGGATGGGGAATACTTTTTTTTACTTTTGACCTGGTTCACTCTCTCTGCTCGCTCCCTTGTTGTGTCTGTGTTTTGTCAGAAAGTGAGGATGCTCTGCAAGTTATTTATGAACATCCCCTACTACATTGCATTTTTCCATACTTGTAACTTAGGGGAAGATCTGGCGACATCTAATGACCAATTAATGCAGAAAACCAGGTCAAGCCAGAAAGGGTTTACATACCTTTTGATTGCCATTGTTCAGGTGTGGCTTAGGTCCTTGATGACAATCTTTTGAGTTTTAGGTATGTCAAGCCGACATCAGCATCACAAACTATCATGTCTTTGCCTCGTTCCAGCTACAACAAGAAGGACTCGGAGGCAGCAGGAGCCCAAGCCAGGTTGAAGGACTTGGAAGCTCAGCTCAACTCCAAAGACGCCATGCTGGCTACAGCACTGTCTGAGAAGAGGGGCCTGGAGGCCACCATGACTGACATGCGAGAACAGCTGCAGGAGGTACAGCACTACTGACATAAATATGCAGAGTCTAAAGATCTGTGTGTCTTTTTAACTGTTCGTTTGGGCACTAATGGAGTGATACAGATAGATTAATTGTGGCTGTTTAAAGTGTTGTCTACTTCTATCTGACTCTTTTACTAGTGCTTCCCTGTAAGTTTTAGTTTATCTTGAATGCTATTCTGGCCGTATTAAACTTGAGAACCATTTTACATTCATTCAGTCTTTATTTTAAAGCACTTTCTTTTTTGTGTGTGTCATCAGCTGGATACAGGTCTCACTCAGGCCAAAAAGCACCTTTCAGATGAAATGCTTCTGCGCGTTGACTTGGAAAATCGCTGCCAGAGTCTGACTGAGGACAAGGACTTCCGTAAGAGCATGCATGAAGAGGTGAGTACGGGAGATTAGTTGATAAAACAGAACAGACAACGTCTCCCACAACAGCAGAAGCATGATCATTTTCTAGAGGACTGCAACAATCTAATTCATCAATCTAAATCATTGTTATTTTTTGCAAACTAACAACAATTGACTTGAATCAAATAGGACAGGGTGAAAAAGTGCTGACTCCGTGCTGTGTTACAGGAAGTGAAAGAGGCCCGGCAGCGTTACGAGACCCGACTGGTGGAGGTGGACTCTGGGCGGAAAGAGGAGTATGAATATAAACTGACTGAGGCCCTGACTGACATGAGGACTCAGAATGAGGAGCAGATCAAGATATACAAGGAGAACATGGAGGGCACCTACATGGCCAAAGTAGGAATCACACACTCACTTTATAACTTAGCTTAACTTTAAAAGTTTCAGTACAGTAGAAATGGCAGCAGAAGTAGTCGAAATGTGATCGTTCATGCCAGAGGAAGAGGGGTTGAGGTCAGGGCTTTGTGCAGGCTGGTCAAGCTCTTTGACAACAAGCTCTGGGCTCAGGGTCATTGTCATGTTGAAGCACAAAAGTACAAAGCACTTCTTCTGAATGGCGGTGGTGCATGCAGACGCAGCTGCTTCTCTCTCTCTTTTTTTTTCTTTTTGTGCTAGTATTTGTTAGTTTATTTTACATTAGGGTAGCTCCCCTTTTCCAGCTATGATTGATCCCAGCTGCTTTCCATTTTAAATCACTAAACAGGGTTTAGTTTCAACATTTTTAGTCCCCTGGGATCCTACATACCCTTAAGACCACTGGCATTGCCGTCCGACCAGCGAAATGACACGGTGGAGGGAGAGGAAAAGCGCTTTGAGTGGTCATCAAGAACAGAAAAGCGCTATATAAATACAAATCCATTTACCATTTACATTAACCATAAATGGTCAAGAGTCATACTCTTGCTACAATGTTAAATGACCTGGGTAATCAATGGATTTCTATTGTGAATAATTTCATTAATATGAAGTACAAGTGTGTATATGTGCGGGTGTGTGCGTGTATCTTATGTTGCTGCTGCAGATATTTCAGTGAATAAGAGTGCGTACGCCAGAAAGGACATTGCCTGTAATAACATTTAAAAATTGGTCAGATATAAAGGTCAAGGCAAAAAGAGAAGCGCTTGCAGGGTCGCATCGACCTCACATTGCAGTACCTCCAGAAACGGTATACCAACACAGTAGATGGCGGTATTGCACCTTGAAGTTGGTTGCCACTCGCAAATAAACTGAATAAAGAAGAGACTTGCTTTCTGAGGGAACTTGTTTCTACTCGGGTTATGTTCCTGGTTGCTAAGGACTCTTTTCCTCCCCATCCTTCTATCCGCCACTCCTGCCCTACAGTGAATTTTACACACGTGCTTTATGAAAACTAGTCTGTCCTGACTGTCCTCTCTTCCACTGACCTTCACTCCCTTTATGCTTTTAACAATTAAACACCAATACTTAACAGAAGTTATTAGGACCCGTACAGTACTTGAAATTTACATTGCTTACCTTATCTGAGCTCAATTTGCGGGAAGTTGTTTTACAATTGAAGGGTCTTATGGAACAGTTATGTTTTATGAGCACAAATAACAGTGCTGGTTTAATGTCTATCATAAAGTGGAGCCATAATCTGGCTTCAATTCACCACCTTTCATCTGCATCAGCACTTTGCCATCTCCAAAATGTTTGTATTCATGGGTCAGAGTTTGTGCTCAGGTTGGCGTATTCTTCTGTCAAGCTAGATTTTTATAGATCCCAACCTTTCGTGTGAGAAGTGGCATACGCATCTTTCAGACCCTTTTTGGAGCGCAAGCAGAATTTGTAAATGAAGCTCTTACGAGCAGGATGGATTTGTGGGAATCATCACAAAGACCTAGCTGAACAACAATATCCTGGACGCTGTGATCAAAGTAGCTGGTAGAGGAGGAGGTGGTATGTGTGTTTCAGGAAATAAGGGAAAAGACCACGTCCCCCTCCATTTCTCATTTGAGTCTTCTGCTCACTGTATTATCACACATGCTCTTGAGAGAAAACAGTGAAAGATGAGGTCAACAATCTCTATTAATGAACTGTGAGGTTTCATGAAACATGACCCGTCCTATAAGAATCCTCTCTTTCTCTATGAAAGAAACTTTTCTTTCATAGTTGCTTTGGCTGCTGCAAAGACATCACAGGGCATGAACTGAGTGTGCCAAGACTGGATTCTGTCTCACAAGGTGTGATGTAAACAGTTGTCGATGATGAGCAACATATGCAGTGTATAGTGCATATGTGAAATAACTGCACATGTTAACTTTAGCACAACAGTGATTTTAAAAAGATTGGTTCATTTAGCTGTTTGCATGTTTGTCTAGTCCTTCAGAAGATGAATAAGAAAAGAACATTAAGACTGATGTCTGAAAAGATGAATGCAAAAATACAAACATATGTTGTCCTAATTCATATTGTGCATGTAAGCAAGTCTACTTCACCCTTACTATTTAAAATCGAGTAAGCCAACATGGCAAACACAACATGAGCAACTTCCTGTATGTCAGGAAGTGACTGACTGCTCAGTTCTCTTTAAGTGTGATGAGAAGGAAACAACGTTTATGTTGCTTACTAGAATCATCTGTTTGTTTCCAGCTGGAGGATCTGCATCGATTGTCTGAGATGAACGGAGCTTCAGCCAACGTTGCCCGAGAGGAGCTCAGAGAGTCCTCTCAGAGGATTGAGAGCCTCTGCGCCCAGCTGACAGGACTGCAGAAGGAGGTTTACATTTTATCTTCCTTATTAGCTAGCACTTGGGGGGCATGTTGCATCAGATACTGGTGAGACAAATGATAATGCAGGAAGTCTAGCTCAAGTTTTTACGACGGACAGGGCTGAAGCTAGTCTGATTGTCAGACCATCAATATGCTATCACTTATGTTTCCATCTGTCAAGCTGTGAAAACATCTGTTTTAATTATAAAATGGTCCTCTGCTCACCTTTTTATAAAAAATTGGGTCATCATTCATACAAAGGATTATCAAAAGATGATTCTCTGTATCCAGGTTTATGTTCACATTACTTGTTTCAAAGAATGTAAATTTACACATCAATTAAAAAATACAGGAAAAACTCAAGTTAACAAATACACCTTCTGATTCACTGATGCTTCATTGGATACATATTTCATCTCTATTATGATGGAATTGAAGCATGTTAAACACATGATTAAGTGTTGGCATGTCCTGTGACGCATGCATTACAGCTTGCTCCCTCTCCGACCATGTTTGTATTCAGACCCGTGGTTGGCGTGATCGTATTATGGAGCTGGAGTCTGCATTGTCTCAAGAGAAAGACAAAAGCCGCAAGTTGATGGCAGACAAAGAACGCGAATTGATGGAGATCCAGGCCAAGATGCAGCAACAACTCAATGATTATGAACAGCTGCTTGACGTTAAACTTGCCCTCGACATGGAGATCAACGCCTACCGCAAACTTCTGGAAGGAGAAGAAGAAAGGTGAGAAATGGCAAATGTTGCAAATTGTGATCACATCAGTTAAATTTCCTCTGTTTCTGAAAAAAACAAATTAGTTCTTTCTGAACCCAGACAGGAAGTAATTCCTGGTACAGATAACAAGTTAAGACAATGCCACAAAACAAACAAAAAAAAATGTAAATGTAAACAATATTTCATCAAATATTGCCCCTTCACTTTAGACTGTCTTTGAATAATGGCAAGAAGTATAATAATGTTATACTCCAGTGTCTCTCCTACCTAATTTCAGCTAAAGCGCCATAAATCATCTCAAGAAGTTAAAGGGCCACCATGAAAAACAAAAGTAACTAAGGGTTGCCACTAGGGATGGGACTTTACAGGAGTTTTCATGTTCGAATATAACGTTATTGAACAATTAATTGAATATTCGCTAAGGCATGACCTTAGCGAACCCCCCCTTCTATGACCCCCCCATGACCTTATGGGCGGTTCGATTTTGTTGCTTGAATTGTGTTAAAGAGGATCACTGTGAAAATATATGTTCCATTATCTGAATGATAAATAAATATACATATATACAATAAATAAATGTTTATTTTTCAGTTTAGGAACCCTGGTCTGTGAGTTTACGGGAAAGGATGGGGCAGTTAGAGTGAATACATATTTTCTTTAGATGTACACATCACTGCCCTGAACTAATAGTGCGTTAAGATATCTGACTGGGATTTAGCACCGTTACACTCATCTACTGTAGGAAGTCGAGCTCCACAAGATACCGGGAGATGTTGTTCTCATAATGTGCGGGACTAGAACGATATTCATTAGACTTGGATTTTTATTCGAATAATTCTTAATGAACGAATATTCGAATATCGATTATTCATTACCAACCCTAGTTGCCACTTTTCTAAATTGTAGCAAGTGTAGGACTTAATGTTAACTTGCATCTAATAATGATTTTGACAATATAACTAAATATCCTGAAAAGCTTTTATGACTAATTAAACTTGCCAATATTCACGGCACACTTATCAATGTACAAAACCTCATTCAAGTTCATCTCAAGGCTAAATAAATCAAATTGAAACATGTCCTCACTTTATCCTCACTTATAAAGTAAAAATTTATGAAAGACACTGTATACTGCGCAATTTCCCCAACTTTTTGTTCTTAAGTAAATTCACTTAACACTGAAAAAATTTAAAGTATAAAAGGCCGGTGCATGCTTCTGCAGCTGCAGCTTTTCACGCAGTTGTGGCGACGGACTCATTTATGGTTCTCCAAGGGTTGCGCGTGTTGCAAAGCAGTTAGCCAGAACACTAGGTGGAGTAAAGTTTTTTGTCAAAGACCTCCTGAGAGTTGCCTTCTTTGTGTGTGGCAGTCGTCGTCGACTGTTTATTTACATTGCCCCTGCTGCTCCTCATAGCCTTTTTCTAGCGGACAAATTTGTCCCTGATCTTCCTCACCAGCTTTGTTCACTCGTCGACCTGCAAACCGATGTTAGCCGAGATCTCCTTCAAGGAATTGCAGGCCATCCGCTCGTCCTTGTATTCCTTCAATGACGGGGTTATACAAGTGGTCCTACTTTCGGATCTCTTCTGCCAAACGCTCTCCTATTTGTTCTATATTCGTTCTTCTAAATTTTCTTTGGTTTCTGCCGGTATTATGGGGCATGAAACCGGAAATGTGACTCCGGAAAGGATGTACAGTGCTGTGAAAAAGTATTTGCCCCCTTCCGAGTTTCTTAGTTTTTTGCATATTTGTCACACTTAAATGTTTCAGATCATTAAACAAATTTTTATATTAGACAAAGACAACCCGAGTAAATACAAAATGCAGTTTTTAAATGAGGATTTCATTCATTAAGGGAAAAAAGCTATCCAAACCTATCTGGCCCTATGTGAAAAAGTATTTGCCCCCTCTTGATAAATCCTGAATAAACTGTGATAAACCACATTTTTTGGTAAGCTGAGTTCAATGTCACTAGCCACACCCATGCCTGATTACTGCCAGAACTGTTAAATCTAGAAATCAGTTAAATAGAAGCTGTCTGACTAAGTTAAGTAGACTAAAATATCTAAAAAACAACACATCATGCCGCGATCTAAAGAACTTCAAAAACAGATGAGAAACAAAGTTATTGTTATCTAGCAGTCTGGAAAGGGTTACACAGCCATTTGGGACTTCAGCGAACTTTTGGGCAAATATTCTGTGGACTGATCAAAAAAAAATTTAACTTTTTGGAAGGTGTGGGTCCTGTTACGTCTGACATAAAACTAACAAAGCATTTCATAAAAACAACATCATACCGACAGTCCAACATGGTGGTGGTAGTGTGATGTTCTGGGGCTGCTTTGCAGCTTCAGGACCTGGATGACTTGCCATAATTGATCGAACCATGAATTCTGCTCTCTAACAGAAAATCCTGAAGGAGAATGTCCGGCCATCAGTTTGTGACCTCAAGCTCAAGCGCACTTGGGTTATGCAACAGGACAATGATCTGAAATACACAAGCAAGTCAACATCTGAATGCCTCAAAATAAACAAAAAAAGGTTTCGGAGTGGCCTAGAAAAGTCCAGACCTTAATCGGATTGAGATGCTCTGGCAAGAACTTAAACAAGCCATTTATGCTCGAAAACCATCCAATGTTGCTGAATTAAATGAATTCTGAAAAGAAGAGTGGGCCAAAATTTCTCCACAGTGATGTGAGAGACTCATTGGCATTTATTGCAAACATTTGATTGCAGTTGTTGCCGCCCAGGGTGGCACAACCAGTTATTAGGCTTAGGGGGCAAATACTTTTTCACAGAGGGCCAAGTAGGTTTGGATAGAATTTTTCACTTAATAAATGAAATCATCATTTAAAAACTCCATTTTGTATTTACTCAGGCTACCTTTGTCTAATATATAAATTTGTGTGATGATCTGAATCATTTAAGTGTGACAAAAATGCAAAAAAAATAGGAAGGGGGCAAATACTTTTTCACAGCACTGTAGTTAGAAGACCAATCACAGCCTTGCGGGATGCTTTGGCTAGGATAGATAAGCGGGACATGTTGCTTTTCCAAGACAGCAGTGCACTCTCATTCCAGGGGACGGTATGTTCACTCAGATAGCAACGCACCTATAGAAATGTAATCAAGTCATGCAAAATAACAGGAATCAGGACATTATACAATTGCCCTCCTTTTGTTGTTGTTAGGATCCACTGATGACCCATCACACCAATGATGAAATTTGTTTCCAACTACAGTATATCCATATAGGAATTTAAGTTGATTTAATCTGTCTATTGTTACAGTGCTACTCTCCTCCAGCTTGATGTGTCATTCTGTGAGCAGGATGACACAGAACAGCAGGAGGATCATCCAGACTCACTGTCACTTCACACGTTTGTTTTCCTAATCAGGAGATACCGTGCTGAAAACTGTGTGACCCCTCCTTCTCCTTGTGTCCTATGCCCTTCATGGTCAAATTAATGTTACAAATGCCATGAAATACAGAAGGCCATCAGATATCTAACTGTGGTGTCTGTGTTTCTAGACTGAAACTGTCTCCCAGTCCTTCATCTCGTGTCACGGTGTCAAGAGCCGCGTCCAGCAGCCGCAGCGTGCAGACCACTCGAGGAAAGAGAAAGCGTGTCGATGTGGAGGAACAAGAAGCCAGCAGCTCTGTGTCCATTGCTCACTCTGCTTCAGCCACAGGATCCATCTGTATTGATGAAATTGATACTGATGGCAAGTTCATTTGCCTCCAGCACAGTGGAGATGAGGTGAGTTCCTGTTTTTATTTGTTATTTTTTTCTTAGATGTAACAGTAGAATATAACATCCATTTTATTATTGTTTGTCTCAGGACCAGGCCATGGTGGGGTTTGAGTTGATCAAGACTACTGGAAATGCTACAGCCACTTACAAGTTTACTCCCAAATATATTCTGAAGGCTGGCCAGAAAGTCACAGTAAGTGTTTGTCTTAGATTCTAATCCTTTTCAGCTAAATCAAGATTTGCCTAAAACTTATATCATGTATATGTATTTTTCCTATGAACACCATTACACAACAGCAAGTGCTCATACCTAACCTTACGAGGCTCAATCCTACCTTACTGCAGGACTTCTAAGTCTCTGACAAACTAAACCAGACGTAAGCCAAGCTCAGGAAAGCCTCTTCAATGTTGTAGTTTAACTCGTAAACATTATGCCTCCTCCTGGCTAAATCTAAACCTTGTCTGTGAAACTGGCCTTTTTCTGGCTTGCTTTAAACCACTAATACAGGAAAGAACTGACTGATATCAGTAGTGTATGTTCTTAGTCACTTATTGTTATATTAAATTGAATATTAGGAGGTTTCTGGGGGCTTTTTGAAGACTAATGTGCTTGTTTTTGTGTAGGTGTGGGCGTCTGATGCTGGTGTGAGCTCCAAACCTCCCGCAGACTTGCTTTGGAAGAATCAGTCCTCCTGGGCTTCAGGCGAGGACGTCCATGTGGTGCTGATCAACCCTCAGGGAGAGGTACACAAGTGCTGCTAATAGATGCACTGTATGAATGTATGGGTGAATGTAAAACTGTACTGTAAAGAGCTTGGAGTGGTCATCAAGACTTGAAAAGCGCTATGTAAATACAAAAAAACATTTACACACACACATTCACCACCTACATCCACATTGTCTAGGGATTGTAAGATTTACAGTTTACTGGAAATAAAGTTCAGGGCAAAAAATAAGTTAGATTTGTGAAAAACTATTTGCGCCATGAAATATCCACTTTTTCACTTATTTGTCACATTTCATTGTCTCAGATCATCCAACAAGTTTAAGTCAAAGTTTAAAACATCAATGATTTCATTAATTCCAGTATCTTTTGTATTTAATTGTAATCTTTCTGATCTGGAACATTTAATTCCGACAAATATACAATACAGAAGAAATTAAGAAATGGCCAACCTTTTCTTCAGAGCAACGTAATTTGAATTGAACTCAGAAGGCATAGTTTCAAAGATTTTTGCTTCGGCAAAACTTTAAATCACTTTATGACTTTTATTAATTAGAAATGAGTCAGTAATTTTTTGTCCAAGATTAATTGATTTTTTTTCACCATTTCCCATGTGAGTTAGAGTTGTGTCTGGAGGAGGTTCTCCTAAATTATAAACTAAAATAAAATATTTGTTGCTTCCCGTAATTATTTCTGAAGAGCAGGTCAATTAAAAAATATGCCTGCAATTTTCTAAATGTCTCAGACAATCCCACCCAGGAAGTATAGAACTATTAGATTAATAAGGCTGCCCAGTGGAAAAAAACAAAACTTCATGGATGTTTTTCACATGCATTTGCGTAGGAGGTGGCAAAGAGAACCACAACTTACAAGACAGCCATAGAAGAACAGGAGGAGGATGAGGACGAGGAAGATGGAGTGGAGGAGGAGGAACTCTTCAACCAGCAGGTGAAACTACACATTATCAGATATAGGATCCAGGTCCAGTAACTATTTGTATTATATTTATATTGTTAACAGTTATATATGTATGTGTGTATTTATGTCTGCAGAGGTGGCAAAACTCTTAAGTAGAAGTAAAGATACTTGAGTAAAAAAAATACTCTGAAGTACTGATTTAACTCCTTTACTCAAGTAGAAGCAAGAAAGTGCATGCTCTGCAATGTAAATGAATGTTCTGGGCCAGGGGTTCCCACACTTTATAGGCTTGTGAGCTACTCTTGAAATCACCAGCTCAACAAGGTCTACCGACCAAATAATGTTTGGGAATGTGCTCACGTTGATTAAGTCCTGGCTTTGTGTACAAAATGAGGTCCTCTGAAGCCCGACTGAGTCTGTCACGGCTCAGGCGGGGTGGCGAGAAGATGATCTGCCTTGACTATCTAGAGGAAGTAAAAGTCCCAAAAGGTTTCTGTAGGTGAACCTGTGGAAGAATCATTACAGCACAGCCGCTCGACCACGGCAGCCCGACCAACCTCGCGGCGCTTAGGGTCTTCTCTGGCGCTGTTTTGTCGGAAGCCGGTGATGGTCTTCATTCCACACCAGACCTCTTCTGATGTTCTGCTGGAGTTTCCCCTCCCAACGACCAAAACTGTCCACACAAACGGGTTTAGAGAGAACGCAACTTAAATAAGTTACTACAAAAGAGGATTTCACGATCTTGAGACTTTTTTTGTCAGCGATCACTTCGATGAGCTGTGTCGTTGGCGTAGGTCGGGTTGACATTTAACCCGTTCTTTTTCATGAGGATTATCAGTGATTTGAATTTATGGAAGGGCAACTCCCCTTTTGCTATATCGTAAGCAGTATTAAATTTGATCATCATTTCGTATTCCTTACTTGTTTGATATGTCACCGTCTGGCACTGAAACGCTGCTGTGAGAAGAGCTGATCTGATATTGAAACAGCAAAAGCACTTTTTCCCACAATGCTTTGGCCGCAGTCTTTGCAGTAAATGCAATGCATCGAGTAGGTCTCCTTTTCCTTGCGCAGCTATTTGTAAGTAGGCTCTGGATCTTGATCTGGCTCTGAATCAGAATCAGATGAAGCTATCTCCAAGGAAGATGGTAAATCAGGATTAGGAGTAAGCCAGGTGTAACAACTGGAACGACAATCGCTGATGATGTCGGGTCTGTGCCGGGCGTTTCAACCTCGGGGACAGGTGTAACGGACAGCGTTCTTGATGGAAAAAATAATACATTTTTATTATACCCTTTTTTTTTACGCATTTCCTTTCGGGTTTTTTTAATTCTTTTTGCTGACAAAGTATGTGGGTTTAGTCGACACGGTGTGCGCTCAACTTTTAGCTCCTCATCCGACCTAATGGCGTCTGTTTCTGACAGTTTGGTCAAAGGTATGCACACCAGTAGCATGCTGGAGGTCATTTTGTAAGGCTCTCACAATGCTGCCCCTGTTGCTCATCGCACAAAAGAGCAGATACCTGTGAGAGACAGTTTTAAATTAATTTTGTATTTTATTCCTAGTAAATGATGTCATATTTGTAGTGTTTTTATTATACAGTACCATGAATGTTTGTCCTCACTTTGCAGGGAGACCCTCGCTCTGCCAAGAGAGGCTGCTCTATCATGTGATCCCACTGCTCCCAACAAGCCACCATCACTCCTCATCTGAGCCCAGCCAGTCTGCTGCCAACTGTAATACTAGAACTATTTTTCTATCTTTTGTAGTAGTATTTCAATAGAGTGTTTTAAATTTTCTTTTATCATCTAATTTCTCATAAAAATACAGAACTGCCATGTTCACAGTATTTTTTATCTTAAATACCGAAATAACATATTGAACAGAATTTGTATTCGTAGTTCACAGCCTTTTTTTTCCTTTTTAAAACCAAGCAACAGGTAGCTAAACTCAAGGACAGACTGTCTTTAAGAGAAGACTGTAATTTTACAATAGATTTTAATTTTTTTATTTTATATTTTATTGTGGATGCTATACTTAATGCCTTTTAAATTACAAGAACTGCCACGAGATGTCAGTCATGAGTTTAGGTCATGGACTTGGTTGAGCTGGCCTTTTCAGAAAGAAAATCAGAGTATACTGCATGAACAAGAGTTATTATTTCAAAGAAGTTTCGCACATCAGTAAGGACCTTGAGGAGGAAAAAGCCAGCAGCAGCATAAGGAAACTTGTAAATGGCATTCTTCCAGTATCTTTGCAAAACAATGGAAATGCCATGGTTAAATGATTGTATTAAAGTGTCTGAGCAGTTGCTGAGTCACCTTAAAGCCCTGTGTAGAATGAAACCAAATCATATTTGTAGTATGAAAAATTCGGACCTGAGTACATTTCAAAAATGGACTGAAAGTAACAGCTTCAGCTAGTCCTTACAAGCCTAAACCAGATAGACTCATCTGATCTGAATAAATTGTCAGATGTATCATTGTGTTCTATCAGGGGGCTTTAATGTGAAGTAGCACACCTGACTTTCTCTTCTCTGAATAAGTATTGCAACATTAATTGAGTGTTGAACGTATTCTGAACTTTTGATATTTGAAGTGTTTGAAGTACTTTTGTGTCAGTGTGTTACTATGCATGCTATTGGCTGTGATCTTTATAGTTGAACAATTAAATGTTTTCTCGTACTTGTGTTTTCATTTTCATTCACTCAATCAAGTAGTCGATTAAATAAATAATAATTCCTCGATAAGAAAATAATGAAATGTGTATATATATCCTGTATGTCATTGACTCACTGATCAGTTCAAAGTCTTAACTTTTTTTTACTCCTACACCTTTTATGCCCTGAACACTACATGTAGTACTTCTTTTGATAGATATAAATTCTGACAATCCAGCTTGTGACAAGAACGTCCTTTGAATTTAACTTTTTATAAATTTATTATTGAACAATTTAATTTGCTTTGAGATGGAAGCATCTACCTATCATGGGACTTAGGTCTGTTGATGTCATGTAGCATCTCACAAGTTGATCATTAGAAGCTAATCTCCATAAGAGAAGGAATTTAAACTGGTTATAAGGAGCAGAGGAGAATGCTGATCTCATGGCTATTGTAAAAAAACGAGCCAGAAGAGCTCAAATAAATAATGGGTCGGATTGGTTCTGTTCTAGACATGTACTCAAGTGGATTTTACAGAAAGGGTTCGGCGGACAGGAAAATAACGAGGAGGCTATATTATACCGTCGATAAAATGTCAATTACCTTAAGAAAGTGCAGAAATTTGGCCTGTCGAGAATAAAGTCAAACTATATAAATTTACTCTGACAGGAGCAGGTGCCCCATTTTCATAAGCTTATTTACAGTCATCAAATTCAAGCCACACCAAATTGTGAACTCCTTAATTTGTGGATGTTTTCGCGTGCCTTATTCCCTAGGGACTAAGAAATTTGTGAAATTACAAAAAATAGCCATCTTGCAATGTTTAAAAAATATTTGTCGGGGCCCATACCAAAATGTTTTGTTCTTTCTGGCCTGTGTCCCATCCTTACACCAAGAAAATCGGTTAGGGATGGAGAAGAGGAAGGAGAAGCTGGAAAAAGAAGCTCCGTGTGTCATATGTCATTAAATAGAGCAAGTTACGTTCTGCCTCACTAATTAACTCTAACTATAAGCTTTATCAAAAAGAAAGGTTTTGAGCCTACTCTTAAACAAACAGATGGTGTCTGCCTCCCGAACTGAAATTGGTAGATTATTCCACAAGTGAGGGGCTTGATGGCTAAAAGCTCTGGCTCCTACTCTACTTTTAGAGACTTTAGGGACGACAAGTAAGCCTGAATTCTGGGAGCGGAGTGCTCTAGAGGGTTTATAAGGTACTAACAGCTCTTTAAGGTAAAAAGGCGCTATATTATTAAGGGCCTTGAAGGTGAGGAGGAGAATTTTAAATTTTATTCTAGATTTAACTGGAAGCCAGTGTAGCGAAGCTAATACTGGAGAAATGTGCTCTCTTCTCTTGGTTCTCGTCAGGACAAGCTGTAGAGTCTTTAACGACTTACTGCTGGAGCCTGATAATAATGAGTTACAATAGTCCAGTCTCGATGTAACGAAGGCGTGGACTAGTTTTTCTGCATCTTTTTGCGAAAGGACATGCCTGATTTTTGAAATATTACGCAAGTGGAAAAAGGCAGTCCGAGAAATTTGTTTAAGTGACTATTAAAAGATAAATCAGGATCGAAGATCACTCCCAAGTTCCTGACTGTTTCGTTGGAAGCAAGGGCAATGTCGTCTAGCGCAGCTATATCATTAGATAATTTATCTCTAAGGTGTTTGGGGCCAAGTATTATAACCTCTGTTTTGTCTGAGTTTAATAAGAGAAAATTGCGGGTCATCCAGGTTTTTATGTCCTTGAGACATGCTCGAAGTTTAGTTAATTGATTACTTTGTTCAGGTTTTATTGACAAGTATAACTGGGTGTCATCCGCATAGCAGTGGAAATTTACCGAGTGTGTCCTGATAATGTTTCCTAGTGGAAGCATATATAATGAGAATAAAATTGGGCCGAGCACAGAGCCCTGTGGAACACCATGGTTAACTTTGGTGCGCACAGATGTCTCATCATTAATTTGCACGAATTGGGAGCGATCAGAAAAATAAGATTTAAACCAATTAAGGGCAGTTCCATTAATTTTAATTAACTGTTTGAGTCTTTGTAATAAAATTTGATGGTCAATTGTGTCGAATGCTGCACTGAGATCTAACAGAACGAGGACAGACACAAGTCCCTGATCTGAGGCTATTAAAAGGTCATTAGTGACTTTTGCCAAGGCTGTTTCTGTGCTGTGATTGGCTCTAAACCCAGACTGAAAGTCTTCATATATATTATTTTCCTGGAGAAACTCACACAGCTGATTGGCTACCACTTTTTCTCAGATTTTAGACATGAAGGGGAGATTAGATATTGGTCTGTAATTGGCTAAAATCTCTGGGTCTAGGGTGGGTTTTTTGAGAAGGGGTTTGATTACTGCTAATCTATTTATAACAATGTTTTCATTAGTGTATAATAACCCTTAAGAAAGCCTATTTGTTCTATTATTAATTTCAGCCGTGACTGTCCCATTATTCAAGAACTCTCCACCTCTCCTCTGTTCCCCATTTCTCCCTGGTCAGCCCCAACCGGTCGAGGCCGCCCAGACTAAGTCTGGTTCTAGAGGTTTCTTCAAGTTAACGAGGGACTTTTTTATCTCCACAGCCGCCAAAGTGCTGCTCATTGGGGGATCTGTTGGGTTTCTCTATAGATTTTAAGGTCTACAACTGCGACTGTACTTACTGAATAGGTTTAGGATATTTGCTATACCGTCAACAACTCTCAGCAACTTCTACCGGTGCACAGTTGAATGTCCTGACCAGCTCTATCTCAGTGTGGTATGGAGACTGCACTGCCCAGGACCCTCCAAATGCACAAATCTTCTCTGGAGTAAGCTTCCCATCACTCCAGGACATTTATCATACCAGATTCATAAGTGGGGTATACAATATCATCAGGGACCGCACACATCCCAAACACAGCCTCTTTAGACTCCCACCATCAGGCAGATGCTACAGTAGGGGAAAGTCCAGGACACACAGCTCCTACCCTCAGACCATCCACTTGAGAACAAACATTTATCTTTCCTAGAAGTCTGACTGGTTGAACATTTGTGAACATTTGTGAACACAAACAAACTCCAGTGAGCCGCAATCAATAATGGACAACGCACTTTACAACATGTTGCAATATTGCACATGCACCCTATGACTGCTGCTGCTCTTTGCGCAACAATGCATATCCACCCTGCATATTTATATCCTGTGTATATATTTGTAAAAAGTGGAAATAAAAAGTCTTCACACCACTGTTAAATACCAGGTTTTTGTGATATAAAGTAAATACGAGAAATCATGTCAGAAATTGTTTCCAGCTAAAAACATATGGCTCAACCAAAATTGTAAAAGTATCAGTAAAGGGGAAGGGGAAAAATGAACTTCCAAGGCATTAGATATCCCGTGAAACACATCGAAGACAGTAGTCAACAAGTGGAGAAAATATGGCAAAACCGTGAAATTACCAAGAACTGGACGTCTTTCCCAATTTGGTGAAAAGACAAGTACAAAACTGGTCTAGGGAGACCTACAGCAACATTGTTTTAGATTTGATTATGGCTGTTGAATTTTAAGGCACTGCATGGTTTGGCACCAAGCAACATAGCTGAGCTTTTATCAGTACTCACCAGCACAGAGCCCAAAGAGACCAAAGCCTTAGATCGCCTGAACAAAGAAAGATACTCTTCAAAACTGATGGCCAAGGATGACAGGGCCCCAACCCTCTGGAAGAGTCTCCCTGACTAAGACAAGAAGCTTTATTGTCTGTTTTTAAATTGTTTACCAAAACCAATTTACAAATTCGCTTGATTAATTGAATTAAAGAAGCTGGTAAAGCCTGTCCTTTGGCATTGGAGGGCACAAGAAACCTGGTGCATTATGGGTGCTCTTTTTCCTCTTTGGATATTTTTGGGCAAAACAAGCGAATACTACTTTTTTTGTCTCAGCTTTCTATGTTGATATAGCACCCACTTTGATTCTTTTTGCACTTTTACTGTATAGATAGTGAAGTCTTCCTTGAAGTTGAACCAGTGAAACCAAAAACAGAAGGTATGAGATAATGATGGTGAAGGCAGAGAATCGGGTAGGTGATGCAGAGGTTTGAAGGAAGGGTGCTGAGCAATAGCAGGGTGCAGGCTATAAATGTATCATCACAGCTCATATTCATGACTATACAGTAAACTGAGCAGTTCCTGCTTTTTCAGGACATTCTCAAGTAGAACACGAACGTTCAAGTTAGAGCCTCCGGAATGCTCCAGAGAATATCCGAATGATCCCATGTGAGAACACAGTAGGAGATCCTCCACATGTTTCACTGCAATCGAGCGGGGTATGTTGATGATGTTTCTGACTGACGCAAAACAGAACAAAAAAAAAGGAAGAATACAAATAGTATTAAAAAACAAAAAGTGGTGCCACACATGTAGAAGACACAACATCAGGAGAATACGCCCCCTTCTCACTCAGAAGGCGGTGCAGGTTCTGGTCCAGGCTCTGGTCATCTCACGCCTAGATTACTGTAACTCCCTCCTGGCAGGTCTACCTGCTACTGCCATCCGACCTTTGCAGCTCATCCAGAATGCAGCAGCTCGACTGGTTTTTAACCAACCTAAATTCACTCACACTACTCCGCTCCTCCGCTCCCTTCACTGGCTACCAGTGGCTGCTCGCATCCGGTTCAAAACACTAGTACTTGCGTACCATGCTGTGAACGGATCAGATCCAGTCTACATCCAGGACATGGTCAAACATTACAGCCCAGCACGTTCACTCCGCTCTGCTTCGGCCAATCAGCTTGTTGCTCCCTCAATGCAAGGTAAACACTCCAGGACAGAAAATCCCGACTGTTTTCTTGTCCTGGCGCCTAGATGGTGGAATGAGCTCCCCATTGACAGCCGGACATCTGAAAGTTTACACACCTTCCGCCGAAAACTAAAAACATACCTCTTCCGACTATACCTTGAATAAAAATACTAACATCTTTTGGAAATTAACAGTTTAGTAGCACTTAATTGGCACTTACTTATAGCACTTTGTAGTTTTACTTTATTTTGAAGAAATTGTACTTTCTTGATTCTTGTTGTCCTGGGTCTGTACCCTCGGGGTTGAATGCACTTATTGTTAGTCGCTTTGGATAAAAGCGTCAGCTAAATGAAATGTAATGTAATGTAATGTAATAAGGGCCTACACCGGTGTCACTGGGTTTCACGTTCTGCCTCTGCCTGCCGAGCCCCCCTCACCTGAGCACCATCTGCATTCCGAAGGTTCCTCGGGCAAGCATCTGCCAAATGATATGTAATGTAATATTGAACCAAACCCGGCACGGCACTTTCATGAGCCATTTACAATACACACAAGTGTGAAGAGGATTACGACCAGTTTGTAAGATATATATATATATTTCGCTCCACTTGTACTGTGATATTGTTTTACATGTTTAACTTTTCTTGCCTCAGTTTAGGGCAAACACAAATCCTCATGTTAAAAAGTGGGAAAAAATTTAGTTTTCCACTTCCATGTAACTTTCAATTCATATATGTACAGTATTATAAGTCACTATTAGATTAACAGCTTGATGGTGAAGGCAGAGAGATGGCAACGGACAGAATACGCTGTCTTGTTAATGCATACTTAATTAAGTTGGAAAAGCAAGTAACATATGTATTTTACATACTTGTTGCTGTAAGTGCTGGCATTGTTGAATTGTTCTGTTAATTACTTCTAGTGATGTCAAGTTGTATATCCATATACATATTAGTTCAGTTTTTGTGTGTCTTTAAAAAAAACAGAACTAGTGTTTCTGCGGTTTTCCCCTTATTTGTGTTTTTTTGTCTATCCCCAGTTTGTCTCTCTCCTGGTCTGTGTTGTCCGTCTGGATGTGTTCATGTAGTTCTCTCCTACTGCCAATGTGTCCGTTTACCTGAGGCCCATCCACTAATCAACCCAAGCTCCTCCCTCCAGTCTTTGCCAGATCATTCAGTTGAACTGTGTGGTTCTTATGGAGTGACCAACTCCTTGAACCAAATATTTCCTCATGCTTGCTTGCTTCTTGTTTACCAGTGCAGGTTCATTGGTATCAGTTACTCCAGTTGGCCTGCTCATCTTCTCTGTCTTTTATTGCAATTTGGATCTTTGATCTTTTTAATGTATATAATATACTTTTAGTGCAACAGTATTTACGTCATATTTTCCAACACACACGAGTCTCTCACAATATACTTCTGTTGAACAACAGTACAAACCAAACAACTTACACAAACTAACATCTGTCTTCGCTCTGCAGTGGGACAGGGTGAAAGTAGCATACCCAGGTCAAATGACTACACCAATAACAATATCTTATCTCTCCGGGAACTTTCTAAAATGATGTCCCCATTTCATAGTTGCTGATATCTCATGTTAATAGATTACTAACACACTCAAACATTTGAGAACCGTGTTCAACTCTCATGAGAGAGACTTGGTTACATACACTAATAAAGGACTGATAAAGGATCATCTTATATTCTAAAACAAACATAAAGAATAACTTGATATAAACTATTGAACTTGATATTTTACAGGTAAATACAGAGTGATTAACAAGAGTTAAAACCTTAAATATAGGTGCAAGACCTCATACCAACATTTTATGGCCTCAATATATCAGCGTAATGGTACAGAAGAAGCAAGTCTAAACGCCAGCTCAGCAATATGTGTGTGTTCGAAATGAATCCCATTCATATTTTAATCACTTGACAGCACTACTAGTAATGTAACATTATTTTGCAGGTTTGGTTTACATCACACAGGGTTGAAACATGCTTTCAGCCCTGACACAGATTGTGTGTATGTGTGTGTGTCCGTTCAGGAGGTAGATCTGGAAGAGGAAACACAAATATGGTGTAAACACACGCATTCATTGGCAAACCTGTTACAGTGTTTGTATTTGTTCTTCAGATTTAAAGCAAATTAGCACGCTTAATTGATTTGAGCAAATAATAATCTAGAAAAAACTAAAACTTTACATTCAGGACGGTCCAAGGTCATTTCAGCACAATTGTGAGAGGATGGTGAAAGTGATTCCAGAGCCCTGCCCCCAACTAAACTCAACTCCTGTCACATCATTTAACTTCCAGATATATTGTCAAGTTGATTCATTAAATCACTTAGACAGGAACTGTACTCAGGGGTTTCCCTTCAAAATAAAGCTCCCGTTTGCCTGCTATGTGAGAGGAGCATGTCAGCTGATATGATCACATTCACAGAGCATATTCAACAACATTATGTTGCTGTGTATAGTATTTTTGAAAAGAATAAAGTATATAATGTTGGTATGATATTTTTACATAATACAAAAGGGAAGCAAACAGTGCACCATCAAGGCTCATTTCAAAGTATTTACAAAGCTAGTTTACATATTTCAAGTTCAACTTTACACGTGTAAAGGTCATTTTATTGTAGAACATTTATAATAAGAGACTCGTAATACTTAATTAATCATTATAACAAGACCGACTGCAAATAGACGGTAATCCTACAGCACTTTGGTTAGAAAAGACCAATACTCTTTTATTTTGAAGGCGACACCTCTCATGTTCCAGCCTCATGCTGTGTGTGTCACCAACACAGACACACACACACACACACACACAAACACAAACGTTTATCACCTGCAGCATGCAGGAGTGTGTGAGAGCACTCTTCTCCTCTGGTGGTTTTCAGCGGTCTTCATCGTGTCCTCACAGCCGTAGACATGTCTGTGTTTCTGGAATGGCTCTCGGCTCTGTCCATGGCTGTTGTCTCCGCTCATGTCCTGCTGAAAGTCTGCTTCCCGTACTTCTGGAGGGACCTGTTGTTCCTGATCAAGGTGATCAGGTGCGGAGCGAGGCTGGAGCTCTCTAAGTTCACCTCCAGCGTGCACACGGTCCTGGAGAAGTTCGTGCAACAAGCGCAACGCGTCCCCGACAAACCGTTCGTCATCTTCGAGGGAAACATCCACACGTACCGAGACATCGAGCAGCGCAGCAATAGACTCGCCCATGTTTTCCTGGAGATTGTCAACCTAAGGAAAGGAGACTGCGTTGCCTTGCTCATGAGCAACGAACCCGACTTCCTGTGCGTTTGGTTCGGGTTGGCGAAGATCGGCTGCTCGGTTGCTTTCCTCAACACGAACATCAAGTCCAAGTCTCTGCTGCACTGCTTTAACTGCTGTGGAGCCAAAACTCTGATAGTTGGATCAGGTAAAGCTGTCACTGGTTCTACTGTCACAACACTGTGGCACATGCGCCTATGGATGCGTCTTTTCAACACTTATTTGAGGAAAATTAGAAAATTATATCGAGTAATAATTCGCTCTGTATCCTGGCATGGGTAACATCTGTTCAAGTTTTTTTGTGAGTAGCTTCACATGCACATTGTGGGTTATGACATAATACGGAAAGAGCTGCTTATCCACCACTGTACTGTAGGGTTCCTACATTCTTCTGATTTCTTGATCTGTCAACATCCCAGTCACTTAGTGGGCTGCAGATATCAGGAGTATGAATATGACTATGTTCCAATCACGTTTTGTCAGTCGGTATTTCTTCAATTCAAACAGGGACTATTTTTCCACACAATAAAGACGTGAGGCTGGAATTAAAATCGGTTAAGTATTTAAAATTTCCATACAATAAGTTTGTAATGCAGAATGGTCCCTATTCATTACAATATTGATGCTAATAACCATTGTGCTGTAGCAAGAAAAGATGATCTACTACGTTAATGAAATCTGACTGGAGGTGTGGGTTTTCAAATTGATAAACTTTCAGTTGGCTTTCACAAGAAGCATGTTCATAATGAGACCAGAAAAAGATCAAAACCTGTTGATTTATATGAATCTGGAAGGGGTTTAAATATCCTATAACTGTCTGTTGATGAAGACCACTGTCCCTCTAGTCACTAGAGCTGTCAGATGAATTCAATTTGATTTGTATAGCAGGGATTGTTGTTAGCAAGGTAACTTAGGGTTTAACTATGGGGGTTCATGGTTATAAAGAAAGTTCACTTCTTTATGTGGTCAATATATATAATATTTTGATAAACAACAAATATTTTATTGAAATAATTCTGGAACTATTATTAGGCTGGAACTGCTAGGGAGAAAAAAAGGCTTAATAGAAAAAGAAAAAAAAATACCAACACCAAACAGGATGATTCAAATGTTACTTTATTACATTAAGCGAAAAGTACTATAATACCAAACCCTTAAAAACCATAGTCTCTTAAAACTATAAAAGTTAACCCATCTTAAGCAAAGGAAAAATGGGGGATGTGAGCTGAATCCGCATGTGGACAGGCAGACTAGCTAAGGAGTGTCCAGGGTGCCACCAGTCACTCACTTTAAGTTTAACACAGCAAAGCGTAGCAACAATGGTGCGTTCATATCCCGGTGTTGTCACTCACATACAGTACATCAATGTGGGGACCTCAAGCTGAGTGAAATTCAAAGCAATATAACCATAAGCAATATAACCATAAACTGTATAACCCAGTTGGTCAAATAGACAAAGATAGCAATTCAAACAAACTAAGGAATAAAGTAACACACTGCCAAAAAGGAACAAAACCAATTTTAAGAAAATAAAATTAAGCAACAAACCAGCAGCAGGTGAAACACCTCTAGTGTGAGAAAGAACAGAGGCCCACAGGTGCATTATATAGCTTGGCTCTGATCAGGGGTTTGGCTGGAGGAGGAGTCAAGGCTGGGAACACTTGGGACACTTCCCCACCACAAATGGTAACTAACCTAACCTGCTCTTGAGCTGAATGACTTCAGAGGATCAGACCAAAAACCTGTCAGATTACTGGACAACCAGACCAAGAGAGTATTCAGTAAAGGGACAAATGATAAAGAGCAATAGATATTTTATTATGGTTTAGTCAAATCTTCTTACTGTTCCAGACTTTCCGTGTTGTCAACAGGGGACAGTTTATCGCACACTAAAGATGCATAATAACTGTTCATACAAATGTGCATACAAACGTGTGCCAAAAGAAAAAAAAATGCTCTGGTCTGTGAAGCTGAAGTAAAAAATCTAGCATGTGCCAATGTAGTGCTGAACAAAGTCTTGCAAAGCAAAGCGAACACTGCCCCTAAACACACAAGGCGTAGCCTCTGTCCCCCTTTTTCCAACAGTTTGGAATATCTTCCGCTCGTGTTCGGAAACCTTATTTGAACCGTTAGGAGCATTTCAACCAAAGAAAATTGATTTGAAAGTCGAAATGTTGATTGCAGCTTAAAGCAAGCAATTGTGAATGTGTGAATCAATGGACTCATATTCTACTAGTTAGAGTTATAAAACTACAGTGAATTCAGTTTCTAGTGGTCGGTTTTATGAGACTTACTCTATAAAACATTATAAAGTACAGCCCTTGATTATGTTGTAATTGTCCAATAATGAAGCCTGCCTGCTAAGTGTCCTACCAGGTCAGTGTTCTGAAACTGTGAACTGCGAGGAGCCTCAGTGAGGGATTGAACTGATTGCTCAATGTGGAGGGGATCTCTGAAAACATTTTAAACTTTATATTCTGCATCCATTTTAATCATACACCAATATACATTTAGTTAAACCACATTCAGCTTCCCCCATGTTTTACTGTAAGAATCCTGCTGCTCCAGTTAATAGGATTCACCATGCTGCAGCCATGTGACAGGATGACGGATCATTGCTCAACCAAACAAGCATGATGTTTGTCAGAGACGCTGTCCTCACCCCCACTCCATTGCAACAGGAGGGTGTATTCATGAAATCGCTGGAAAAGTCAGACACTGATGAGGGTAGTGTCCACAGAATAGTATATTGATATTGACTACACTTACCCTCACTTGCCCACACACATGATATACAGTGTCTACACAGGTACTTACATACCTGATGTCATGTATTTTACAAAGTAATCGAAAATACAACATATCTAAAATATATGACGTGCTCTACATGATAGGTATTAACATATTGGCTAATATGCAGCACTGTGCAGATATACTTTAAATCAAAAATGCCTTTAAAGGTAATGACATGAATAGTTTTTGGGATTATTCATTATTATCATGGTCAGTGAATTGCAAGTACAGTAAACGGACCAACCTATATTAAATCAACTTTGAGCAAAACATTATTATCGGTTGTCTTTGTTACACTTCAGCACAGATCAAGGTACTTGGCAGGTAGGTCGCTCCACACATGCTGGAGAACTTTTCACTGTTGTGGAGGTGGTCTCTCCTCTTTGGATGATTCCAATCATTCAAAGTGCCCAAGGCTTGCTCTGTGCTGTATTATATGAAGTAAAGTCAGTTTAGGTGAAAAGACAGAATATTCTGGATCATGCAGCAGTGATATGTTGTGTTGTGCAGATTTGCGATTTAATATGAAAGTTATGACATGCCATGCAAAATTGTTGTGCCTATTCGTAGAATGCATTTAATTCGTTCTGTTTAATGGTCAATTTCATTGCATTTTAATTTTCCAAAGAAAAGATCTCTGAAAACATTTCTTTCAGCGACAAATCTGTTTTTGTTCTTTCCTCTGATAGTCGTTATCATACAGTGTTGCTTGAACACTTGAAAGATAGTTGCTCAGTGCACACATCTCTTCAATCCTTTCTTGCAGAGTCACCATGAAACAGAGTTTTTGTACTTCTAAAAGAACTTCCTGCGTGCTCTGATGCCTCCAGAACACACTCAAAAAACACATTTGTTCACATCATACTCAAAATTAAAACTTTAGGATGGAGGAAGTAGGAAGCGAGGCAGGCTGAGAAGAGGAATTATTATAAACCATTCACCTTTGACTGTCTCCATCCCCTAGAACTGGTGGAATGTTTGGATGGCATCCTTACCAGCCTGCTGGAGGACAACATCCAGGTATGGGCCATGGAGAGCCACAGTGAGCACACACAGGTACACAGTCTGTTGGATAAAGTTGCTGCTGCCTCTGAACAGCCTGTACCAGCTGTGCTACATGCCACCACCTCTCTCAAATCCCCCACCCTGTACATCTTCACCTCTGGAACAACTGGTGAGTTTTTGAACAGGCCAGTGGGGATAGACATTTTACATCACAGTGCCAACATTTCAGTTCATGCAACTGATATTCGGGATAAAGACACATGCAATGCTTTCAGTGCAATGTAACATCAATGTGTAATGTTAATATGTCTGATAGCCACAGAGTTCCTGTAATAATTTAATTTCATATTTTGTTTTGCAACTGCATCAGTGATACATTATTACATTACATTATGAATCTTGTTTTTTTTTATCAGAAGTTACTGCTGCAAGGTTCAATGTGAGTTTTAAAGGCACTGGAGTATCATGGGTAAACATTAGACTTCACTTGTTATTCGAGAAAGGTCTTGACTAGGAGAAAGTTTAAATGGAAGACATTTTGAAAAAACAGGTAGACAGCAGCCAACTCTGCCAGACTGAGCAAACAGGGAGAAGGGTCTCGGTAACAAAGGTGACCAAGCACCTGCTGCCTAATCTGGCTGAACTGCAGAGGTGCTGTGTGCATAAGAGTACTGGTTGTTCCATTTAAAAATAATGGATGACACCAAGACTCTTGTGAACCTTAAATGCAACCTAAATATTTTGTAGTGGTCTGCAGGCAGCTCCCTCAACGTCATGTCTTTGTTTTGGCTCCGATAGATTTTGTCAGTTGTAGAACGTGTGTTTCTTTCCAAATCTTATCCAGTCAGATGAATTTACCACAGGTGGACTCCAACCAAGGTGTAGAAACATCTCAGTAATGATCAAGACAAAAGATAGACACCTGAGCTATTCTTAAGTATTCAGACCCATGCAACTTAGATGAGATTAGGAGGATGAAAATATTGTTTCCATGTTTTTTCTAATATGATCACTCCTCACTCTTTTATAAATCTTTTGCTTGTTAGGCTACCTCACACAGTAAAAGGAGTTATATCTTTTGGAACAGGACCGACTTTTGCATACTTCCATTTTAGAAGAAACCTCCCTTGTTGCAGAAAGAGGTCCAAATAATATATGGTTTTAAGCGGCCTTAGACAATCAGATCCATCTTGGATGGGATCATTAGCTTTGGGTATTACAAAATTATGATAAAGTTGCTTGTTTCTAATAACAACAACCAGCCACATCACCATAGAGGTATCATAGAGGTGCTATTGAAATGCAGCACTGATATTGTCTTGCATTGTCTTGAACCAATTGTGTTTTCTTTCTATGTCATGTATCATGTCATGTATCATGTCTTCATTTCCACAGGTCTCCCGAAGGCTGCAGTGATCACTCATCTGCAGAGTTTGAAGGCAGCAGCAGGCTTTTGGGCCTTTGGGATGACTGAAGATGATGTGGTGTATATTCCGCTGCCACTCTACCACAGTGCAGCTTCTTTGATCGGTATAGGAGGAACCATAGAGCTGGGTAAGATTCCGAGTTTCTTCATGACCCTACATCTAATCCTAATTCTATGTATTCACAGTATGTTTTGATAATTTATGTCATAATGTCAGTTGAAATCTGGCAAACCATTATGTAGATCCTGTGTTTTAGTACTCAGGGCCACGTGCCTGTATTACGAAGCATGTTCAACATACCCAGGATAGGTTGTATGAATAAATGACGCCACAACCAATTTAGTATCATGTGTATCAATTTAAGTAAGCCTGAAATGAAAAAAAGGCAGGGGAATTCTAATAAGGGTTATTACTAGTTATTAAATGTTTTTGACTGATGAGGAATAAACTATTGACGTGATGATGGGGGAGATGAGCTCAGTCTGTTTCAAAAGTTAATCTGTTATCATGAGGAAAAACCACAGTCTGTGGATAATTGTTTTCATAAAACCATAGAGTTACATTTTTATTTCACCTCCTCTTCTGTTTTTAAACAGACACTTGAATATTTTGGATATTCCTATCATCTGTAAAAAGTCTCTCTTTGTTCCCTGTCAGAATCCTGTAGATCGATGACTCTGTTCTTCTGATCCGATTGGTCAGTAGCAGGGCCGTTGGCAGGTTTTGATCTCGGAGCCGGAGCAGATTAGGTGTTCAGCATAAGTTACAATGGTGATTTACACCCCATATCCTGCTTCGTAGTACAGTGCCCAGGACTAGGATTCAATTCTGCCAAGTCCTGCGATCAAAGTAATACACAGAAACTGTCAAAGGGTATATCTGCCCTAAGTCCTGTCTCTTCTTTCCATGCCGAGGAAAAGCCAAAGCATTTGTCATTGGCTTCTATTGGTTGGTCTGTCACGCTGTGATCCTTCCTTTGACTTTGACATTCTTTTGTATGTGGTGCATCAGAAACATTTCCTGGATTTACAGTCTATGAGTTGCAGAGCAAAGAATAGCTAGATGTGTCATGAAGGTCAGAGATCAGCATATGCATATAGCCTTTGATTAATATTATGATTAAGGAATTAATTGATTATTCCACCAGATTTGCACAGAACTTATATAGTAAATTTAATTTAAGAAATGTTTTTATGCCCATGAGAAACAATGCAATTGATAACAAGTTGTTCATGATCTATACTGTCATCTGAATGTGAATAAACATTGAGTTAAATCAGGAGACAAAGTCAGAAATGGTCTTCCTGTGAAGTAGATGAAATGTGACATTTTTTCTAAGCCCTAGTAATTTGTAGTCACGACTGCTCACAGAGTCCAGTGTCCAGTGTCCACTAAACTATGTGACCCCTTTGAGGACCCGCTGTTTCACTTCAACTAGCAGCTTAATTAGACATGTTGGGCAGGAAGTGAACACTGGAGACTATTATGAAGTTGTGCTGTTGATAACATTTTTGCACTCTGAATTTCTGTTCTAACTGCTACGTTGGCAGTTCGATGTCCCTCACTGGAAAAGACCAACATCGAAACAAGCTGTGCCAAAAAACCTTTGGCCAGTGAACTGATAGCTTTATGTTATATAATAAAAATGAAAAACCGTGTACACATTATCAGACCCCATTTAGAACTGAGCAGCAGATCAAGTGAGAAAAACACCCAGATACATTTGAGATCCAATCACTCAGATCCCATTCGGAGATGGTCTGGGTCACATCCGTAGGGTGAACACAAATATGTCCCGGGCCAAATTCACATAATAATAAGCTGACGTCCTCTAACCAGCTAGTTGCATAATGATCATCAGTATTACATCAGAAATATTGAGTAATTTGTGGCCACAATATTAACATCAATATGAGATGTCTCCATGTGGAGTGAGCACAGACAAATATCAACATTAGGTGATGGCTACAACCGACGCACTAAACTATCATTGTGATTCAATGTCCTAGTCAACAACTAGTCTGAAAGAGCTTAAATATGATGGTTACACAATTATTCCTGCTCTCTCTAAATTTTCAACCCACCTCTCTTCCCTATTCTTCACTGCTCAGCCCAACTGGTCAGGGTAGATGGCCGCCCACATTGAGTCTGGTTCTTGCGGTTTCTTTCTTTTAAAAAGGGTTAGGGTTCCTTGAGATAATGTATGTGGAAATTCGGTTTTGTTGTAGGTCAGTATATGGGTTATATCTAAGATTATGTTATTTTATTAAATCCAGGAAGCTTACACTGCTTTGTGTGTTATTTCCCAAAAAAGTGTGGGTCCAGCCACACCATTCTGCAGCATTGACACAGAGGTGTGGAGTTGTGGTTATACGGTACACTTGGTACAGAGTGTGGGGGAATCTGATTGCTGTCCTGCATCTATATAGTGGATAACAGTAACCAGGTTGCAATTGCATGTATATCCATTCTTTAATTACCCAAGGAACTTGGTTCTTGAGTTTTAACAAATTTACCTAAATACATGTAAAGTCATTTGACGACATCAGGCCATTTCCCTACCTGTTTTGCGGTCAGTTGTAGCGTACAAAGACTTATGCAGTTGGACATGTTTGGATGACACTTAATAAAATGGAGTTTGTTTTAAACATGCTATGATATTAGGTCTGCTTTGATATATTTGGCCCTACTGCACATAAATATTGTTTAAGGGCAGCTGGGAAACAGGGATTTAAGGTGTACATAAACTTGCATAGTAGCAAAATGCAGCACCACTTGTTCAAGTACATTAGATACCGTTATCTTCAAAACAGTTCAAATATACAGCACATGGAAATTAGATACCACGTTAATATAATTACAATTATGAAGTAGATATGCCTAGTGTCGAAAATCTTGAATATGAGAATTTAATCCCAAATTCTGAAATTGAAAGACATTGTTGTGTTTTGTACTGCAGGTGCGACCTGTGTCTTGAAGAAGAAGTTCTCAGCCTCCCAGTTCTGGAATGACTGTAGAACACATGATGTGACTGCTTTCCAGTATATTGGTGAACTCTGCAGATACCTCTGCAACCAGCCTAAGGTAATCTTCTGTTTGACAGAAAGTATACAAACGCACACACATCCAAACCTGATTAACAGCAGGTGCTGAACAGAATTGATTAAAATTAGAGCTGTGAAAAATAACGCGTTATGATTAAATTACAGGATTAATTCGTTAATTTTTTTAACGTATTTAACGCATGCGCAGAAGGATCTTCCAATTTACCCACATTTCCGCCCAGTCTGCACTAGTCGCCGCTCTAATGCAGTCAGACTGCAGCTACTATTCAAACAAACAAACATCACCTTCTGGGAAGATCGTGCTCCAAAAAACAAAGATGGAACATTCAATAAAACCAAGGTGGTATGCACACTCTGCGGGAAGACGTTATTGTTTCACCGTAGCAAAGCCGCTTAAAGTCCCACGGTCGGCGAGGGGCGTTCAAGTGAAATGCGCCAAACCAGACTCACTCACAGGACACATTGTGCAAAAGAAGCGGTCAGCTTTACTGTCAGAGAAAGTGAAGTTGGTTTGCCTCACCAAGTGGCTGAAGAAAGACTAGCTAAGAGGGTCTTTAGAGGCATTACATTGTGCCATGGTGTGGTGATTGGTTGTTTGACAAAATTTTTTAAAATGTTCAACCATACTATAAAAACAATGGCTAAGAGGCCTAAATAATTTCTGTTTGATTTAAAAAGAAAAGAAAAAAGTTTTATTAACCCATACAATGGCTAAGAAGCCCAAATTCTGTTTAGGATGAAGATTATATTAATGTTCCATATGGAATAGCAAAGAGAACTGCAAAAGAACTGCTGAGTTGCAGCACCATTGTTTTGTTTATTTATGAATAAAAAAAGAAAACATGTTAAATGTATATTTCTGTCTGTTGTCATAAATCTTTTTTGTTCTCACAAAATCTACCGAGAAAATTGGTAATGTGATTAATAATGATTAATCCATAGAAACCTGTAATTAATTTGATTAAAATGTTTAATCATTTCACAGCCCTAATTAAAATCATAAGACAAAAATGTCTTCACACCAGTTGATTCTTCTGTAGCCTACTTACCTCCCTACCTGGGAAGACATTCTCATGCTCTAATCTTCTGTTTGGCTTCTACCAGTGATCATAATGTCCTCTTGTCAAAATAATAATTGGTCAGTCTCTTGACATTCTGACAGAAATAAATATGTTTTGGATACATTTAAGAAACATTAGAATAATTTTAGCTATGAACTAAACTTTGTCAATTTAATAAAAAAATTACAAACATAGTCACACTCGACTTGTGAATCATTCAAGTAACTGTGTACAACTGTAGCAGAAAGATAAGCAGGGTCTTTGTTTCATTGTTTGCATCTTCCCACTGGACACATAGACATTCACACACACACACAGTGTGAGGTCAGAGCTCATCCTTTCATGAAGCTGGACTCAAAGTCCTCTTTGTCCCCTCTCCCTCTATTATTTGGCTGTCTGGGTGGAAAGACAGCCTGCCATGAATGTCCTCACCAGTGACTGAAAATGAAAGATGTGGACACGTACAGCACATACGCACCCTTTCACAAGCTCAATGTGTGCACACAAGCATGTTTACTAATGACTGCTTGCGTACAATCACTTTGCACTTTGATCAACGTGCAAATTTGCCCGCAGGCAGATGCTACGACATAAACTGTATGATAATAATTAATAGTATAATCTTAATTGTATATGTGTAAGTATATGAACGTCAAGTCTTAATTTAGTTCTATGAAATTCAACCCAATTCCTAGTACTATTTATGTATTTTTCTGCAATAACACTTCAATGTATATGCATTGTCTAATTACCTTTTTGTTAAGTAGTTTGGAGTCTGCCTTTCCCCCTACAGCAGTGATCAGCAACTGGCGGCCCCCAGGCCAAAACTGGCCCCGCAGCAATATTATTTAGCCGGTCAGACACAAACATTCATAGAGGAATCACCTCCTCTATAGCAATTCTACCATTATTTTCAATGCTGCAAAACTTTAGTTTTTAATCTGAAAGTTGTGGACTTTGGTCTGAACATTGTGTTGCTTGCTTCATAGACCTTGCTGTTAAAGCACACCGTCTTTATATTCATGAAGCCACGAGAATGAGCGTTAAAGTTTTCAAACTTTAATCTACACGCCACATCCTGAACATTAACAATAAAAAAAAAGTAGAATAATAAGGCTCCAGAGAGTATCATAGAAGCAGTAAAGTCATTCTTAAAATTATAATGCAACTTTATCATTTATAATATGGAAAGGGGAGATACAACAGAGATCGTTCATGACTCAGAGAGTTACTCAATACTAACTGCTGGTTATGGTCTACATCCCTCACACGTGTGTCTTCAAGTTGTCAGTGTTGGTGGATAAAGTCACAAACCAGATAACGTGTCACTGCTTCCTTTTCCATAATGCTGCCACAAAACTAGACACTGGCCCACATCTGTGGCACTGTTTGTTTCTGACTGCACAGCACAATATAGCACAGCACAATATAACAACAGAGTTCAAAACAGAGAGCCGCTTGGTCTGTCACAAACTCAATGTTCATTTTCACATTCTTAAAATAGCCTTTAATTATATTCTCGCCCATCATCTTATCACAAATAAATGGACCTGGTGCCAAACTTACTAGCTGAACACTGCTCTGCAGGATGACATTTTTTTACACACAAACACGAGATGCAAACGAAATCTACTGCATATTTTGGATAGCAAAAAGCAGGTGCACATGGACATCATGTATTCCACTAAATGATGTGTTGCAGACCACATAGTCAGCTGTATTCTGTAGTTCCCCCTAACAAAGAAGGCAGGGAACCCTCTGAGCTTCTAGTTTGGCTAGCACTGTAGGCAGAGATACCAGTTCTTCTTATTTTGTGTATCTCAGAGTAGCTGGACCCTCGGATGGAGTAGATTACCAGCCGAGGCCCCAGACCCTGAGGAGCTCCAAAGTCCCCATGCTGATTGTGTTCCAGTTGGTTTGTGGTATTTCAGGTTCAAGTTTGTTAATTAATTGGTAACATCATTCAAATCTCTTTTTACTTAGGCAAAATTTTAACTGACTCAAAATCAACTAAGATCTATGACAGTAATAACTACACAACCCATTTTAAACTAGCTGCTTCAAAATATATTTATTGATCTGCATACACATTCATAATCCTATTAATAAGGTACATTAATGATAAATGGACATTTTTCAGTCCTTTTCCAGTCTTGTCGACCACTCAAAGACAAGTCACCTGTTCACACACACATTCTATATGCACAATCTTTCTATCACACACAATTCATACTCTGTTACCTGTCACAGGCTCTTTGGGGCTTCAGTATCTTACCAAAGATAACCTCAATATGCTGAATGGAAGAGCCAGGGATTGAACCAACGAACTTGGGTTGTTGACAATCCTGTCTACCTCCTGAGCCACAACGGAAGAATAGAAAATAAGACATTATTAAAAGCAGTGTTGGGACAATGCTTACCCTGCATGCGCACTACAGTGTTTACCATTAATTTCTACATTTCTCCACAGCTAGCCATAGTTTCTTAATATGTTGTCTCTTCCTTCCTCTCTATCTCACATACAGACCCAAATACAATGATCTGACCAACTTAACATACTGACCATTGGCAGAGACTAGAGAAATCCCTCCAATTTTTATGGCCTGTTAAAATTCATACTTATCTATGCAGTGGTGGTAAGTTACGAAGTAGAAATACTTTGTTACTGTACTTAAGTAGATTTTTTCACATATCTGTACTTTACTTGACTATTTATTTTCCTGACGACTTTTACTTTTACTCGCTACATTTGAACACAAATATCTGTACTTTCTACTTCTTACTTTCTCAAAACTGGCTCGGTCTACTAGTGTTCTTAAGAAGACATTTATTCTGTTGTGTTGATTCTTTGTTGTCTCTAAAAGTTCAGATGCACTCGTCCAATACTATTTGAACCTAAGCATCTGGGATTCAAAATTCGTAAAATTATACATTATATATATATATATATATATATATATATATATATATATGGTAAATGGTTTTGTATATTTATATAGGGCTTCTCTAGTCTTGATGACCACTCAAAGCGCTTCACAGTACAGTTTTACATTCACACACACATTCATACAGTGCATCTATTCGCAGCACTTTGTTATTCTATGGGGGGCCATTCAGGGTTCAGCATCTTGCCCAAGGACACTTCAGCATGCAGATCGGTCAGACTGGGGATCTAACTGCCAACCTTTAAGTTGGAGGAAGACCACTCAGCCACAGGCGTCCCTTTTATACAGCCGTTACAATTATATATTGGTGTTATAATGTTTCAGTCAGTTGAAATAAATCCTGAAGAGAACAATTTTGGGTTGTTTTGTGTCTGTATAGGCCTACTTTAAAAAGCTCTTAGCATTAACATTTCAACACCAGATACTTTTGATACTTAAGTACATTTAATATGGGCGACTTTAAGACTTTTACACAGGTCATTTTCTGACGGGTTACTTTTACTTTTAACGGAGTCACTTTAAAATAAGATATCTGTACTTTTACTCAAGTATGGCTTTCAAGTACTTTATACACTCTGTATCTGTGTGGATTTGTAAAACAAATTTAAAAAAAGATGCACATTGTAAACCACACTTTTAACACCTAAGTGAAAGACAGAGGAAGTTATTAAATGTTCTTACCTTACAGCAGCATGGTTACAGTTGATTAGTTGACATACTTTAGCCCTGATTTGCCCTGACTTGACTCTTTCCAGCATCTTATATAATTCAGGCTTTGGTCCAATGTGTGTGTGTCTGTGTGGTGAAGGCTGCTTTTGTTCCGACAGATTCCCTCTTTCACCCATTTGCTTCACACCTATTTGACCAAGTAGTTTTTTTACTCTTTCTTTCTTTAAAGGTTATGCAAAGCTTGATTGAAAGCTCTTATTCTCGTATATTCCAGTGTGTACGCTTAGGAACAGAAATAAACACAATCTTAATTGCTAGCATTTACTCATTATTGAGAAATTCTCACTCTTCCCTTGTCAGATCTGCTTTGCTAATGTCTCTACATCTTTCTCACTTCATCAGAGAGAGGTGGATAAAGTTCACAAGGTGCGGATGGGAGTTGGGAACGGCTTGCGGCAGGATGTCTGGCGGGATTTCCAGAGTCGCTTTGGAAACATTAAAATGTGCGAGGTGTATGGCTCCACTGAGGGAAACCTTTGTTTCATGAACCATATCGGCAAGATTGGAACTGTGGGCCGGTCCAACTTCCTCTACAGGGTGAGTGATGGGCTACATTGTAAACTTTATAGAACACAGGGATTTTTCAGGTGTGAAGTAATTAGAAACAGCTTTTTTAGGAGTTTTTAACGATCTGTTTTAAACTGTTGATTTGAGAGTCCTGGTGCTCTTAAAAAGCTACGTTTCTGCGCTTCTACGTTTTCAGGGACACGCAAGTGCAAGAGCCCCTTGCGTGGTTGCGTACCCCTTATGCGTGGTTGCGTGCGTTGCCCATTATTCCAACTTTACGACAAAGCTACGCAAGCCTCACGTAGCCCGCAAGGCAGTGATTGGTCTGCTAACTACATCCTTGCCGGAGTCACATTTACGGTTTCATGCCCATAATACCGGTAGAAACCACGGAAGATTTAGAAGAATGAATATGGACCAAATAGAAGAGCGGTTGGCAGAAGAGATCTGAAATTATGACCACTTGTATATAACAGAAGATATGGGTCAAAATTTGTACGCCAGAAAAAAGCTATGAGGAGGAGCATGGTGATGTAAATAAACAGTCGTCGACGACTGCCACACACAAAGAAGGTGTCTCCTAGGTCCTTTTCAACAAAAAACGTTACTCCGCTTAGTGTTCTTGCGGTGAATTGCTTTGCAACACGCGCAACCCTTGGAGAACCATAAATTTAAACGAGTCCGTCGACACAGTTGCGTGGAAAGCCGCAGCCGCAGTTGCAGAAGCATGCGCCGGCATTTAGAGCTGCAGCTGCTTTCCACACCGTTGATCACACAATCCTCTTTTCACGTTTGGAGAACTCTGTAGGGATCAAAGGGGCAGCACTCAAATAGTTTCAGTCATACTTAACAGATAGGAGTCCACCTGGGTGATAACTCCTCTGGGATGACCCCACTTACATGTGGTGTCCCTCAAGGATCTGTTCTAGGCCACATCCTATTCTCCTTATATATGCTGTGCCCTTACCATTGAGTTCTAAAAAATACGATGTCTCTTACCACTGCTTTGCAGATGATAATCCATTATACCTGCCCTGAAACTCTGTTGGTGCCACCAAAGGAAAGGTTAGCATTGTGTAAATCAGCTGTAGCTTACTATGAATGACAAATGTTAATCAGTTTTCATCAGTCTAGACCAAAGTAGTAGACTGATTCACCAGAGACTGATATTACCATATGTAGAGCCTTATCACACAAATGATTACAAATACTCTTAATGTAAGGTAGGGCTGAGGCGACGTCGTATGGAAGGTTGCTCCACAGTCAAAGCCTGGACTCACCTGAAGAACAAGCTGAGCCGAAAAACAAATTTAGTATAGATCACCAATAGTCGGGCTACGCTCCGTTAAAAAAAAATTTAAACAAGGAGATGGATTCCATCAACAGCAACGCTTTGATTGTTATCGACAGACCGCATCTTCATACCGTAGAGTCCTGACATTTACTTTAGTACATAAACCAACTTGTTCTTGAAGGAAATGCAGTAGATAACCCTGCAACTCACACAGCATGTGTGAAACAATGGACACACAGCTGATCTGCGGCTCGACTTCAGCCAGTGAGTACAGAGAGTTCAGGGATCGACAGTGAAGACTGCGGGATTGACCGGTAGATCGAGATCGACCGGTAGATCGAGATCGACCGGTAGATTGCGATCGACGGGTTGGCAACCACTGCTGTAGAGTTTACTTCACTGAACCAGAGAAAGTAGGAATATAGAGGAAAGTTAAAGCTGTTTAGTTGTTAATCTTTGTAGAAATTGTTTATATGTGAAATGTAGTTACATATGAAGAAAAATAAGACATTTTCCTGTTGTTGACAAGGTGTTCGACTTGGAGTATTTCTGCTCCGTTATTCATATGCGAACGGAGCCCTGACAGTTCCCCCCATGAGCATGCATAAGAAGAAATGTCCTTTTAGGAAGTTCACTTGAGGTCTAAACATACATTTCTCACCTAGTGTGTGAGTTGGCCTGTTTGTTAGGAAAGGGACATTTTTAATGGTTTGTATTTAAATAGCACTTTTTAGTCTTGAAGAACGCTCAAAGCACTTTACAGTAAAGTTGGTCATTCACCCAGTTTTATGAGAGGCATTTTGGGGTTCAGCATCTTGCCCAAGGACACTTCAGCATGCAGATGGGGAAGACTGGGGATGGAACAACCGCTCCACCCCTCAGCCGCCCAAGTTGTGAAGGGTTGCTGTGTCTACAAGGCACTGGCTGTGTTTTTCCTCTCAAAGCATTTCAGTAATGTCTTATTGGCCAGCATAAGTTATGTGGGGTTATAGCAGGACGCTGACTACTCCAGGCTGACTGAGGAGAGCACACTATCCCTGTGAGCTAGTGAAGGCTGTTTGCTCTGCCAGCCCCACCAGGAACACCCTGTTAAAAACAGAGCATCATCGACTGTTCTGTTCATTCTGTTCTGGGAAACAACATTTTTTTTTGTGATCAAATTTTTATTGGGATTTGAAGGACAACAATCATCATCATTCAACAGCACATAAATAAAGTAATTACCGAATACAAACATAAGCATACCCATGTACTCACACACACAGATACACACATACACGCCGGATAATAATAAAATGAAAACATAAAAATAAAATAAAAAGATTAGAGCTGTGAAAAATAACGCGTTAACGCGTTATGATTAAATTACAGGATTAATTCGTTAATTTTTTTAACGTATTTAACGCATGCGCAGAAGGATCTTCCAATTTACCCACATTTCCGCCCAATTTGCACTAGTCACCGCTCTAATGCAGTCAGACAGCAGCTGCTATTCAAACAAACAAACATCACCTTCTGGATGGGAATATCATGCGCCAAAAAAAACAAAGATGGAACAATCAATAAAACCAAGGTGATATGCACACTCTGGGGGGGGTTAGGGATGGAGAAGAGGAAGGAGAAGCTGGAAAAAGAAGCTCCGTGTGTCATATGTCATTAAATAGAGCAAGTTACGTTCTGCCTCACTAATTAACTCTAACTATAAGCTTTATCAAAAAGAAAGGTTTTGAGCCTACTCTTAAACAAACAGATGGTGTCTGCCTCCCGAACTGAAATTGGTAGATTATTCCACAAGTGAGGGGCTTGATGGCTAAAAGCTCTGGCTCCTACTCTACTTTTAGAGACTTTAGGGACGACAAGTAAGCCTGAATTCTGGGAGCGGAGTGCTCTAGCGGGTTTATAAGGTACTAACAGCTCTTTAAGGTAAAAAGGCGCTATATTATTAAGGGCCTTGAAGGTGAGGAGGAGAATTTTAAATTCTATTCTAGATTTAACTGGAAGCCAGTGTAGCGAAGCTAATACTGGAGAAATGTGCTCTCTTTTCTTTGTTCTTGTCAGGACACGTGCTGCGGCATTTTGGACAAGCTGTAGAGTCTTTAACGACTTACTGCTGGAGCCTGATAATAATGAGTTACAATAGTCCAGTCTCGATGTAACGAAGGCGTGGACTAGTTTTTCTGCATCTTTTTGCGAAAGGACATGCCTGATTTTTGAGATATTACGCAAGTGGAAAAAGGCAGTCCGAGAAATTTGTTTTAAGTGACTATTAAAAGATAAATCAGGATCGAAGATCACTCCCAAGTTCCTGACTGTTTCGTTGGAAGCAAGGGCAATGTCGTCTAGCGCAGCTATATCATTAGATAATTTATCTCTAAGGTGTTTGGGGCCAAGTATTATAACCTCTGTTTTGTCTGAGTTTAATAAGAGAAAATTGCGGGTCATCCAGGTTTTTATGTCCTTGAGACATGCTGAAGTTTAGTTAATTGATTACTTTGTTCAGGTTTTATTGACAAGTATAACTGGGTGTCATCCGCATAGCAGTGGAAATTTACCGAGTGTGTCCTGATAATGTTTCCTAGTGGAAGCATATATAATGAGAATAAAATTGGGCCGAGCACAGAGCCCTGTGGAACACCATGGTTAACTTTGGTGCGCACAGATGTCTCATCATTAATTTGCACGAATTGGGAGCGATCAGAAAAATAAGATTCAAACCAATTAAGGGCAATTCCATTAATTTTAATTAACTGTTTGAGTCTTTGTAATAAAATTTGATGGTCAATTGTGTCGAATGCTGCACTGAGATCTAACAGAACGAGGACAGACACAAGTCCCTGATCTGAGGCTATTAAAAGGTCGTTAGTGACTTTTGCCAAGGCTGTTTCTGTGCTGTGATTGGCTCTAAACCCCGACTGAAAGTCTTCATATATATTATTTTCCTGGAGAAACTCACACAGCTGATTGGCTACCACTTTTTCTAAGATTTTAGACATGAAGGGGAGATTAGATATTGGTCTGTAATTGGCTAAAACCTCTGGGTCTAGGGTGGGTTTTTTGAGAAGGGGTTTGATTACTGCTATTTTAAAAGACTGTGGTACATAACCTGATGATAATGACAGATTGATTGTGTTAAGTAACGAACTATCAATTAGGGGCAGAATTTATTTAAGTAATTTTGTAGGAATGGGATCTAAGATACAGGTTGTTGGTTTAGAACCTGAGATTATTTTGGTAAACTGATCACAAGTGATCAGAGAGAAGCTGTCTAAATAATGGTTAGGATTCTCAGCCATTTCTGAGATTTCTGTTATTGGGAGGGTATTAGTGCCAATTGAGGGCAGGAGATTGTTGATTTTATTTCTAATGGTTAGAATTTTATCATTAAAAAAGGTCATAAAGGTATTGCTATTTAGGGATCGAGGAATACTGGGTTCGGTGGAGGTGTGACTCTCTGTCAGCCTGGCTACAGTGCTGAAGAGAAACCTGGGGTTGTTTTTATTCTCTTCTATTAGTTTTGAATAGTAGGCTGCTCTTGCTTTGTGGAGAGCCTTTTTATATTCTTTAACACTATTCTTCCAGTCTATGAGGTTTTCAACATGGTTGCTGGAGCGCCACTTCCTTTCTAGTTTTCTTGATAATTGTTTTAACTCATTTGTCTGGGAATTATACCACGGAGCTAATTTACCATGTTTGACATTTTTCTTTTTTAGAGGCGCTATTGAATCTAATGTTAATCGTAATGAGTCTGCAGAGCTATCGACGAGTCGGTCGATCTCAATGGAGCTCGGGTTTTTAAAGAATTTGTTCTTTATATCTACGGATAATACGGGTTTAAATGTATGATAATGAAAACAATAGTGCAGCATCCCTTGTTAAGCCAGTCTACCAGACTTCTATTGTATTTGTTTAAATATCAGGTTGCTGTAATGATTCAATAAAGACCATAATTCTATATTTTTAACTGAATGTGAAAAAATTGTGCAGCAGCCCTTGAAGCAGGTCCACCTGACTTCTATTTGATCAGTGAGGATAGTGGGCGATCCCTTCTCTAACAATAATGCATGTACCTTATTCACTTTTGTTGACAGACTGACACAACACTTAACACTTTGTTGTTTCAATCCAACTTCTTTAATATTAGTCAGTCAAGGTTTAAACCACACTTGTCTGTTCAAGTGCTTCCCATGTTCACTTCCCAGCTTCCCATATCTTTAAATGTGGTATAAGCAATGTGCAAGACATGAATCTCTCCAGTGCACATGTTAAGCTGGGTAAACTTTGGAGAACTGTGGGGGTTGGGCTAAACACCTCAGATGAGCTCTCCTGGGCCATGTATTATCCATTTGTAACCTCCTGTAATCCATGAGCAGGAGGGGGGTTGTTTTGATAGTGACTCATTTGACCATCCTCTGACGTAGACGACATGTATGAAAAAGTAACGGCAGTTCAGTGAATAAATTAACCGTATATATAAACCATACACATGAACATTAATAAATTAACTACATTTTCTGGACATTGACTATAACGTATTTTCTGCAGATAAACCAGGTGGGATAAACACAAAATGTTCTTACGTAACTCTGACTGTTTTTCTACAATAGTAAGATGTTAGTTATTTTATGTTGTTATTATGGAGGAAAACCTGCCAGTCTGTTTTCCTTTAGCTGTCAGAGGTATTAGCCTCACTAAAGAAGAACTGATTATAGCTGTTAATCTGAGTTACAAAAGAGGGGCTTCGTGTATTTAGCTTTAATCTCTGACCTCATCTGGGCTATTTTTAGATCTGTCCCAGTGCCTTATAAAAGTGAAGTTATCAAACATTTAATTTCAGGACACATATCCTGTGTTAACAGGATTAAAAGCTCTTGGTATTCTTAGATTAAGTTGTGGCAGTGTTCCTTTGAGGAAAACCTTAATTTATAGAATATGTTTTAGCCTTAATGTCTTTTTAATGCTTATTAGGAAACCAATCTGTTAAAATAACAGATTATATTTTCTGATATGAAAAAACTGATGTGTTCTTATGTGTATATGCGTGTACACAACTTAAAAGAGGGAGGAGGGATAAACCTATGGGGATAAACAAAAAATAACCAACTTGTTTGGGCATCTCATGGCGGCAACACTACAAGTTTGTCAAGAGGTAAAACTTGTCTTGTCAGAGTACATCAAATAAGATCGAGACACCAGGTCCTGATAGAGGCAAAACGTAAAAGTCGCGCATTGAATTTGTAGGAAACATTTTCTTAAAATATATTTGAATTTCCAAAAAGGCAGTGTTATGTTATTTCGTTGTAAGTGCTGATTCGTTAAAGAGGAGGCCTCACTTTAATGATATAGATGGTCAAGATATAGCTAGTACTACTTCACATACGATTGAAGAGTACATCATGTTTTAAGATTAAGATTAAGATCCATTTATTTATCCCACACACATGCAGAGACATGCACAGACACACTCATGCAATCGTAGGGAAATTTAGCCTCTGCTTTTAACCCATCTGGTGCAGGACACACAGAGCAGTGAGCAGCCATGTACAGCGCCCGGGGAGCAGATGTTGGGGGAGTAAGGTGCCTTGCTCAGGGGCACTAGACAGGGTAGGGAGAATCCTCTTGGATTTTTGATCAATCCAGGTTCGTCTTTTGTTGTTTCTCCGTGGAGTCAAACCAGAGACGAACCAGAGACCTTTTCTGCCCATATTCCAAGTTTCTGCCACTAGTCCACCGCCTCTCACGAATAAAATAGTATAGTGTATTTTAGTTTAGTTTAGTAGGCTGTAAATAAAGATAGAGGGAAAATATCTCAGATAGGGCCACTGCCATCTTGTACTGCCATCATAATTTGAAGCCAAAGTATAGCCACAGTAGTGATAGTGGGGTAAAGGAGCTGTATCATAGGTCACCATTAAATGTGCTTGACCAATGGCGTGTCACTTTTCGATCAATGATGTTTCACCCTGTTTTTTAAACGCATCAAATAACTAATTAAGACAAACTTTACATCATCGAACATACATCATTGGTATAAGAAAACATCTTTGGGGGGAAAAGCTTTATGGAGCTTGGTATTGGACTAGTGGGAGCCTCTTCAACATAAACAAAGCGATGTATAAATATTTATCTGCTGACTAATTCCTCAAACGTTCATTTGTCTGAATTTGGAACCCATATCCCCTGAATGGATTAGCTAATCGGCTTCAGACTTGTCATGTCAGTTGTAAATTGCCCATTCAAACTGAATACAATTGAATAAACAGCTGACCGGTGCTCTGTAGCAGGCAGTGTGCCTTCAGTCTGTGGATCGAGTTGAACATCCTCAAATAAATTACAGTAGCGGTCACATACTGGGTCAAACTGTGGTTCAAAATCACTGCCTGATCATGTTGATTTTGAATTTGTAATTTATTTCACCATAAACGTGATTTAACCTTAAGGTGAAATGTGACTGATTGTTACAGTTAAGATGTCTTTGCCATTGCCCAATGATTAACATGTTCTCTTAACTTTTGTAGCTTTTGTTCAAGTACGATCTAGTAAAGTATGACATGGAGAAAGACGAGCCAGTGAAGGATCGGTATGGTTTCTGTCAGCGAGTGGGAAGGGGTAAGAGTGCAACTGCTAAACATTTCCACAAATTGAATTTCCATTACATTGTATTGTCAAAGTTGATCAACTGTGATTACATAATTCTGACCTATTTTTTCTCTCAGGTGAGACAGGGTTGTTACTGTCCAAGGTGAGCGCCACCAGCCCCTTCTTTGGCTATGCTGGAAGCAAGCAGCTGACGGAGAAAAAGCTGATGAGAAATGTATTTGTGAAGGGAGATGCCTACTTTAACACTGGTGACCTCATGGCTGAAGACCAGGAGGGCTTCATTTGTTTTAAGGACAGAGTAGGAGACACCTTCAGGTACTGTTTAAGGTCTAATATTTCCCAGCGCTCTCCTCTTTTTAGCTGTAATCTCTGCTGTCTGACATCTCCTGCAGTGCCACATAATCATTACAGACATGTGTTTCTTTGAATGGACGTTTCTGTTCTGTTGTGCAGTGGCATTTAACCTGTGATGGTACAAGATTTAGCCTTTAGTCAGGAATGAAGTTCATAAAATTTCCTGCAAATATTAAAGGAACAATAAATTTACTATTCTTTATTTAAATCTGTCCCTTTTGAGCCCCTTGCAAATGGAAGTTCAATACTGAGGAGTTGGAGTAACCCTCAACAGGATCCATGATTTATTCAGTGTTTTTGGTTCCATGGGCTTTTACTTTTATAAGTAAACACATTATTCAAGTGGAATTTTAATCAGGTTTCTTCCATGTTAAGCAGATACAGTAACTATATTAAAGTAAACATAAGAACTTGTTAACAAATCAAGATTTATGTGTATTTGATATATGGGCCCACCCTTACTCTATTAAATTGTCTCCAGACATGACGTAACTCTGCTTGGAATAATAATTACAATACATGTGTCTGGTGCTTTTATAAGAGGTATGTTATGTAGTGTGGGCAGTAGGTGGACTACAGGACCACTACATGAGTTCACCATTAGTTTTTCAGACTCTTAAGGTTAATTTTCTTCTGTAATCTATTAATCACCAGTACCTCCTGTTGTTGCCTAGTCTACTGGATTGGATTGGACTCCACAAGCATTACACCTCGAAGCAAAGCAAAGAAAAACACAAACAATGACTGAACACTTAGCTGAATACAAGCAGGCGTTAATGAAAGTTTTGTATTACGTAGAAGAATAGAATGTTCTGAAAATGTTGTGTCTTGACTCTTATGCAATACTTGCACTATTAATTACTTTGACAGAAATCAGCATCTCTCCCTGATTTCAGGTGGAAGGGTGAAAATGTAGCAACGACAGAGTTAACAGAGGCTCTTGGGCTGGTGGATTTTATGCAGGAAGTCAATGTGTATGGAGTAGAAATACCAGGTACGTTTGAAATATGATTGTGCCAATATGTCTACTATATACATACTGTTCTACTAAAATATTGCATATTTGAGGCTGAAGGTATTCAGCAAGTGTAAACATGACTTGGAAGAAGCCAAAGTTGGTACATAAAGTTATGTAAGAGGAAGAAAGTCAATTACAGTACAACCAGTGTGAGATTAAGTCAAGACACTAAAGACAAAATAATAAGGCCTCATGAAAGATCCCTTTCATACTCTCACCCTAAATCCTGATGTAAATCCTCTAGATGTATTACATTAATGTATACTTATACTGAATGTCTGACACTGAAGTTTAACAAAGTTATGAGATTCATCTGTCTTCAATGTTCTGGGAGAATTAGTTTCATCGTGATTTCCTACAGTCTTTCATCTGTAGTGTCTTGCTTCGTAATGAGACATTGGTCATCTTTAGATTGACATGATAGATATGAATGATTCATGACAGCCAAACAGTTTTATTGAAAGAGAAACTTAAATTGCAATTATATTTGATGAATGCATGGGAGCTCAGGAACAGAACCTTTCATCACTAAATGATTGGGTGATGACGATGTGATTCTAATTCAAATCTACTTTTTTTTATTTTAAAGCCCACTGGAATATGTTTCGTTGTAGGCAGGAAACTGCTGTATTTTTTACATTTGCTGTGAAGTGTTTTATTTTGCAAAGATGGATGAAGTTAAGATGGAAACCACGTTGTTTCACTTCTACGTAAATATGAACGCTGAGCTACATTAAATATTTTCCACAGGGCTTGAGGGCAGAGCGGGAATGGCTGCTGTGATTATAAGACCAGGTCTCATGTTTGATGGGAAGAAACTTTTTGAGCATGTGGTGACAGATCTGCCAGCATACGCTCATCCAAGGTTCATTAGGATTCAGGTAATGAGCAGAGCAATGCTACATCTTGACTTTGTTGTAATTTATTATGACTATAATAGCTCTTTTATTATGACTTTGAATTTTTTTTTCAAGATCGTAGTCTGAATGAGCAGTTCTGAGCTACACTAACTCATCTGGGCAGCACTGATAGAGTGAGAAAGAAAAAGCATAAAAACTATCAGTGTAATAAACTTTCCAATTCGTTTTATAGAAGCTCTGTTTGAAAACCAGAGTTGACACGTGGAAAGTCTGGATCGGCAAAAACAATTCCACTCATCTTTAAATATACTCCTGACCCCAAAGTTGGCAACCCTGGGGCTGGAGCTGCAACTGTTCTTCTCATTAGTCATCAATCAGTTCATTGATTATTTAAATATTTAACTTGTTAGGTATTATTATTTGCAAGTATTGCCCAATGTGACATTTTCACATGTTAATCAAAAGTCCAAAACCCAAATATTTGAATGACATAAGACTTAACTAATTCGTTCAGCTTTATTGTCGTTGATGGGTTCACAGTAGTGGAGCCAGTCATACCAGCATGCTCTAAAGGCATGCACACTCAAATGACACAGCAAATGAAATGGCTATTGTACATTTGATCCCTTTAGATTTTAACTAATGATCCCAAAAATTAAACAATACATTTCAACCACATTAAACTGTGAAACCTGCTGATTGTTGCCTGTTTATTTCTATTCATTAGGAGATGATGGAAATGACAAGTACCTTCAAGCAGCAGAAGTTCCAGCTGGTGCAAAGTGGCTTCAACCCCTCAACTATCTCAGACCCTCTCTATGTGTTGGACTATCAGCAGAAGAACTACATTCCTCTAACAGACACTGTCTATCACAACATCCTCGCTGGAGAATATAAGCTATAGAACTCTCAAGTATGGGTATTATGATACCGTTTCAAACAAAGAGGGAGATAATAAGCTCTGCTGAATCCAGATATCTAAAGGAAGTCCATGGAAACACAATCAGATAGGAGGATTTGTATGAAAATACATTAGTAAATAAGTGGATTATGATCAGTTATGATTAAGTATGGAAATTTGCATACTTAACACAAATAGCACATGCTATTTACCAGTTTAAAACCTTCAAACAGACAAACTAAGGCGATCACACCATTCAGACCTTTAAACAGGCCTTACCTTCTAAATAAAAGTCTGTTTTGTCTGTATGAAAGCAATTTGTGAATGTTTATTGTAATTTAAACATTAAGCCCCTATAAGGGATATATTGAGACAAGGATTTAATTTTTCAATTATAATTCCCTTAATATAAAAAAACCTTGTCCAATAATCTGTCCAAATATTGCTTTCTTTAAATCCAGCTTGCGTACCTAATCATATCTGAAATGGCTAAATTTATCGAATTTTAAGGTACAAAAATAAGGGATTCAATAATAGATTAAATAGCTCACAGACACCTAAGCTGGTTCGTCTGATTTCTTTATCAATGTTTCAACAAGATAGGTAAATGTTTACACACATTTTCCTCTTATGCAAGCAAAATATCTGATCAAAGCCCTACATTATGCTGACCACTGAGAGGACACAATGCATGTGTTTTCAATTAGTTAAATTTTTTCATGAAACTGAAATCATTTTATATTCTCTGTGAGAGATTTTGATGAATGCCCAACATTTTTGCCATATTCTTTTTTTCAAACGTTATGTTGTATTTAGTGCTTAATTTGTATTTACTGTTTTCAGTTACCTGATAATTTTATGTGTGCTGCTAAATTCCTTAACTGACTGCTTGGGAACTTTGCCAGGTCCAATGACTATTAACTGTTAGGTAAGGAATCAGTTATATTAATATTAAAGAAGTGTATTTGTACATTCACAGTAGATGAAGGATCAGGGGAGAGCTGTGATTTTTACCATCAGCCACAATAAGCTTGCTTTCCTACCTACATACGAGTTTGAGGTAATGCTTTTGATTTATTTAAGATGTCAACAGCTTATTTCAGTATAGCACCATATTCCTCTTTTACGGGGCCCTGAGAGCTCAACGAACAGCAACTTAAGAAAACGCATGCAAGTTGACAAAACACAAACAAAGTAAGAAAACATCTTCATCAATTTCACAACACAACACAACACATTACACAAACACGCTGCAAATAGACAAACGCGCTGCAAATAGACAAACGCGATGCAAATAGATGAGAAACCAATAGAGGCTCCTCAGCCCCTCTGCAGTGGCTGTACAGTACAGTGTTGTGCATATGTCTCAGGGCCACCGTAATCTTTAGCAAATAAGAGTAATATTTAGAAGGTTCAATTTACTTTTAGCGGGGCCTGTCTCTGTTGTGGTCGCTGCGTGGCCTGACTCTTGGAGAAGAAGAGCAAAATTACGGTATGTTGCTGTGGCTGAAGCCTGGTGGCTGGCAGAGAACAGGGAGCACGTCTTCAAACGGAGACAGCACGCTCGTTTCTGAACCAACAGGCAGGCGATGTCCAGGCAGGATTCAGACAGGGAGGACAGGCAGAGAAACTAACACAGAGGATGCTAACAAGACCAGGGTTCTTATAATGCAGCAGGTGAGAAGTGGAACTCAACTACAGGTGTGCCAGGGAGCTGAGGGAAGAAACAACGGCCATACTAGGAACTAGTCAACACGCACTCAGTCCAAGCATGTCATTCCAGCCAGTATTCATTGAGACAGACATAAGAACAAGACATTATCTCAAGTATGATGTTTACGTGAGTCGCTAAAAGAATATTTCATTCATATTCCCGCTTAATGTTATAGAGAATAGTCAGAGTATGATATTGAGCAGTTGGTAACTACTGTACATGTTGATGTCCCAAAATGCTGTGAAAACTCCAATATAATATTATCAAGACTTATATGTTTGTGAACAAAAAGTGACCATTTTTGGTATATTTAAAATGTTCTTTTATTGCATATTCTGAGTATGATCTTATTCTAGCAAAGTTAATCAGAGAATATTGTTTGCATTTCAGTACCCGATCAAAATAAGGTATTGCTGTCCATGTGAACTCAGTCACTAAAAAGGCAGAAAACGTAATTTTTTTTAAAGTTTTCAAATGTATAAAAAAGGAAAAACTTGAAATATAATATTCTATTATTGACAAAAGTATCTTATTCATTACACAGGATGTTTTGTTTAGATGCTCTTGGTGTAGAAATATCTCTAAGATGCTCAAGAAAAATGGTAAACAATGATTGTTTGTGAATCAGAGCTCATATCCACCTCCAGCATCAGACATCCTGCTCAGGTTCTATCATCCTAAATGAAGACTGCCATTTCCATCCATTGTTCACTGATTTTCATTTCGCATGACCAAGCTGAGCCAGAAGGAGAACACTTGAATCATTCTGACTTGCACTTTTTTACAAAGTAAATATGGATGTTTACGTTTAAAGCTTTACTCAGGTATATTGTGTCATCTCATACACGACTTTGCTTCAACCGTGGCTCACAACAATTGACTCACAATACTATAATGCACTGATCAGAAATAAATAGATTCCACCTTGTTGAGATGAATTTGTAGCTAGCCCAGAGAGAGCATCGAAGGTTGCTCTCTTCTCTTTGCTTGAGAAGAACATCATAAGTATGTTTTAATTGAACAACTCAAATCCATTATCCCTCTCTAGGGACACAGTGTGTATTCAATCTCTTTAGCTGTACTATTCATCTACATCAAATCACAATTCTCTTATATTTGATTTTGTGTGTATTGACTAATAGGCTACATTGTTAAGAGTTTCAGAATGTGCTATTTTTGGATAATTGTTTCAAAGATTATGACAATCCTGAACTGCATATAGACCAGTTTCTTTTATTTCCTTAGTCGATGTTCCTCCTGCTAAGTGTTGCACTTAGAAACAATGGGATTCATGTTTATTGTATTTGTTCTAGTTTTTCATGCACACCTGCTGCCGCCACTTTTATCTGCCATGGTCGCCATGTGCTGTAATTCAGTCTCTGAAAGTGCTGGCAGTTTTAACCTCAATAAAAGGGGTGAGCTTGAGGGCCATGGTTTTAAAAAATGCTAGAAGAAAAAGATCTTGGTTTGTTCAATACATTTTTAAAAAAAAACTTTCGATAGGATTAGAAATGTTGAACATTAGTGACAGTATCGCTAAAAACCCTGTCGCTGAATGTAAAGCAACACACCATACTCGCAGAACATTCGCACTGACATGTGACAAGCAGCTTTAATGAAATAATTGAAACATCTGTTTGCCAATAAGAGGCAAACAGATGTATAATACATACATAAATTATTAATATATGAATAAACTGCAACATGAAAAATAAGACATCCCAGTAAGGATCCTAAACATTTTTGTTGACATACTTAATCTCATTATTTCTATAACCCATATTCACAAATCACAATTTTTACAATTACAAGGTGTAACATCCTCTGCCCTAAACCTTAAACACGAGTCAGGAAAAACTACCCCAAAAAACATAGAAACCTCAGAGAGAGCCACTTGTGAGAGATCCATCTCCCAGGAAGGACAGAAGTGCAATAGATGCCACGTGTAACGGAACACACAGATTTGAAATTCAAGATTAAACAAATTTTGGTGGTCAAAGGTCACATGGCCTTGCGTTGTCCATTTATCAGCAATTCCAAAAGAGAATTTCATCACATCTGGTTAGGGTTGCAAAGGGGGGGGGGAAATTTCCGGTAAATTTCCGGAAAATTTCCATGGGAATATTCAGCTCGGGAATTTTGAAAAAAAAATATACACAAATTAAACGCTGAGCACTAAAAAAAATCATTCAAAAGTCCCTTTTAAAGACGTATGGAATGCAGCAGAAGCTGCACGTTGAATTTCAACCCTGCACTGTGCATTTCTCCATCACATGCACAGATAATTGCCAGCATCCTGCACACTAGAGCAGGGCTATTGAGGCCTGCTGTAGTGTGCAGGACTAGTCAGGTAAGTTTCGATGATATTACTGGGGAAAATATATTAGCATGCTGATTGAGGATTGTTCATCTGTCCATCTAGCCTATTTCTATTCATTTATCCATCAATTGTAAAATATTTTTAAGGATGATTCCAATTGGCCAACTATTTATATCTCTGGCATTGCTTTAGTGTTTTTTTACAAGATTTTTCTCATCTTATTCTACAGAGCAATGCTACGTGCACTATCTCATGTGTGGAGACATTTCACCCCAGCCAATGTAGAAGGAAAGGCTGTGTACATTTGCAAATACTGTGCAAAGACCTATGTTAAGAATGACACAAAGATCCAGAAGCATATAATCAAGTGCCCAAAGTTTCCTCAGGGCTCAAATCGGCCTATGACAAAACAAAATGTTTATATTTATGTCTGTATGACAAGATAAATACAGTTAGTATAAATTACCCACACAATTTCCAGTATTCCCGTAATCCCGTATTCCCATATATTCCCGTTAATTCCCATGGAAAGTTTCCAGCTTTGAATATTCCCGGAATTTTGCAACCCTACATCTGGTACACACATTCAATTGGACTCCAGGATGACATTAATATAGAATCTGCTGGCCAAGGGTCAAAGGTCAAGGTCACTGTGACCTCACAAAGCACATTGTTTGCCTTGTGAATGTAATATCTCTGAAACACCTTTGGTAAAAACATTCATTTGAGGATTTCATCGTAGAAGTTCAAAGGTCAAGGTCAGGGTGGCCTCACCAAGTATGTTTGTTTTTCTTGAACATGATATCTTAAGATCAGCTTGAGGGAATATCTTCAATCTAAATATTGGTGGCCTAAACAAGGTTATTAAACATACCAGTAACATATAAACATCAAAAAACACAAAATGCCATAAAGTTTGATAAAGTTCCACAAAGACAAACCTTTGCTTTGACAGACATATAGTTGTGTATATTGCACATCTGTGTGTTCCAGATACAAGTAGCTGCTAACATGTATATCATGGGAAATAATACATTTTTGGCAGACAATGTTCACTTTTAAGTGTCTGCACGAGCACACCACCGTCTGAGGAACCCCAAGTCAGTTTGTTTTGGAACTGGGCCTGGTCAGTGTGAGGAGTCTACTCAAGTTGAACAATCTGTCGGCTGATCACTACACGTTGTCTGGCCTCACATAACCATGGTGGCACCCATAGAGGCTTACACTATAAATACTAAATCATTAATAACACATGTTCTATAAATACATTTATATTGCGGGATAAAGTCTCTGCTTGGTTTATGTACACAAGGAGTCTGCACATCTGACTCTTCAATCACTAGCGAAAGAAAATCAGTGTGTCACATTCAGCCATACTTTACATTTTGCGTTGAGTTTGTAATAACAAATTCCTCCTCTTACTCATGTCTGTGTGTCTTGTCTAGTAGTTTGTAGCTAAGGAACGAGTGCTCTCTCCTTTCCTCCTTACCATCAGACCTGAGACACATCACAGACAGCTGTTATTTGATGACACAGCCATTGTCGGTCATGTGAAGGAGTGAAACGAACTGGAGTACAGCTGTGTCAAGACTGTCCACTGGTGTGAACTAAATCAACGCCACCAAGACAAAGGAGATGGTAATAGACTCTCGCAGGTAAAACCCAGACTACACAGGTGAACATCCAGGAAGAGGACATTCATGGGTAGGGCTGCCAACTCCCTGAAAAATAAATAAGGGACACCTCATTGGGAGGGCCGGCCGACCTGATTGCCTTCACCCTTCCTGGCGTGGAGAAATCTTTTTAGACCCTTTTTTTGTGAGTGAAACGATTTTTTAATTATTTGACCCTGAATTGAATTAGATGCATATTTTTGAGTGACATGAACACATGGAAAAACAAATGATTATCCAGCACTTATATAATAAACTAAACTAGGGCTACGTTGTAGCACTAACGGGCGAGAGCACAGGCGATTTTAAGTCTGTTGCGGTCGGTGAAGAGAGAACGTTTGATGACCAAGCGTTGATCTCTGCGTTACATGCAAAGGATAAACACTTCACTTCCTGTAGCCAGCATGGTGTCTTTGTAGATGTCTTCAGGTTGCGCCTCTTGTCTTACCTGTGTAGTTTGGACTCTATTAGACCAAATATGTCCAAGATACCGTGCGACGCACATCATGGTGCGGCACACATCATGGTGCGGCACACATCATGGTGCGGCGCACATCATCCTGTAGCGCACATCATTACATCATAGTGCAGAACACATACACCGCGTTCCACTTATGCAAATTACACTTTGCTCAGATTTTCCTAAATAATAATGCACAGCCAGTCAGTATAATTTTCAAGTCATCAACTGTTAGAGTATAATTCACATTTTATTGAACAAACCTCCCAGTGATAACAGTATTTTTTTCAAAAATAAAAAACTCAAAATGCAGTGTTCCAAATTATTATGCAGAGTTTCTGAGTTTCAGAGTTTCAAGATATTTTATAGGTTTTAAAGAACAAAAAATTGTCATTTGTTGAATTTGCAGCATTAAGAGGTCAAATTTACTGAAATCAAAAAAAGTTTTAATCAAAAACATCTTAACAGGTCAAGTTACATGTTAACATAGGACCCCTTCTTTGATATCACCTTCACAATTCTTGCATCCATTGAGCTTGTGAGTTCTTTGATAGTTTCTGCTTTAATATCTTTGCAGGATGCCATAATAGCCTCCCAGAGCACCTGCTTGGATGTGAACTGCCTTCCACCCACATAGATATTTTGCTTGATGATGCTCCAAAAGTTCTCAATAGGGTTAAGGTCAGGGGAAGATGGGGGCCACATCATGAGTTTCTCTCCTTTTATGCCCATAGCAGCCAATGCCCCAGAGGTATCCTTTGCAGCATGAGATGGTGCATTCTCATGCATGAATATGATTTTGCTTCGGAAGACACGGTTCTTCTTTTTGTACCACGGAAGAAAGTGGTCAGTCAGAAACTCTGCATACTTTGCAGTGGTCATTTTCACACCCGTCAGGGACCCTGAAGGGGCCCACCAACTCTCCCCCCATGATTCCGGCCCAAAACATGTCTCCGCCACCTCCTTGTTGACGTCTCATCCGTTGGGACATGGTGGCCATTCACCAACCATCCTCTAGTCTACTCCATCCATCAGGACCATCAAGGGTTGCACGGTACTCATCCGTAAACAAAACAGTTTGGAAGTTAGTCTTCATGTAGTCCTGAGCCCACTGCAAACTTTTTTGCTTGTGAGCTTGGTTTAGGGGTGGCCAATAACAGGTTTAAGGACACTTTCAAACCTCTTGAGCATCCTACATGTTGAAGTTCGTGAGACTCCAGAGGCCCCAGCTGCTTCAAACACCTGTTTGCTTCTATTCAATGGCATTTTAGTGGCTGCTCTCTTAACTCTACGCATTTGTTTGGCAGAAATCTTCCTTATTTTGCCTTTGTCTGAACGAACCCGCTTGTGCTGTGAATCAGTGACAAATTTCTTCACCGTCCGATGATCACGCACAATTCTTTTGGAAATATCCAATATTGTGATACCTTGACCAAGGTATTGCACTATTAGCTGCTTTTCAGCAGCAGAGAGATCATTTTTCTTCCCCATTTTGCCTGAAACATGTAGCTTGCTTAATAATGTGGAACATCCTTCTTAAGAAGTTTTCCTTTGATTGGGCTCACCTGGCCAACTAATTATCACAGATGTCTGAGATTGATTTCAATCATCCAAATAGCCCTGAGACACAATACCATCCATGAGTTTAATTCAAAAACTAAAAAATGAATGGTTATGACCCTTAAATCCAATTTGCATAATAATGTGGAACGCGGTGTAATCCTGCGCCACACATCATCATGCGGCGCACATCATCGCGCAGTGCAAATCATCCTGCTGCCCACATCATCACATCATCACATCATCGTGCGTCATACATCACCGTGTGGTGCACATCATCCTGGGGCGCACATCACCCTGCGGCGCACATCACCCTGCGGCGCACATCATCCTGCGGCTCACATCATCCTTCGGCTCACATCACCGTGCGACGCACATCACCATGTGGCGCACATCATCCTGCGCCGAACATCATGGTGCGGCGCACATCATGGTGCGGCTCACATCATCCTGCTGAGCACATGATCACATCATCGTGTGGCGCATATCGCCATGCGGTGCACATCATCCTGTGGCGCACATCGCTGTGCGGCGCACATGATCCTGCGGCGCACATCGCCGTGCGGCACACATCATCCTGCGGCGCACATCATCTGCGGCGCACATCATCCTGCAGCGCACATCATCGTGCGGCAAACATAATCCTGCACCGCACATCATCCTGCAGGCCACATCGTCCTGCAGGGCACATCATCGTCCGGCGCACATCATCCTGCGGCGCATATCACCCTGCGGCGCACATCACCGTGAGTCCATCCTGCACATGATCACATCATCGGCGCACATCATCACATCGCACATCATCCTGCAGCACACATGATCACATCATCCTGCGGCGCACATCATCACTGTAATACGGGACAAAGTGCGTCCCTTTTCAGCTCACTACGGGACGGTTTCTAAATACGTGATGATTCCGTTTTTCAGAGGACGGTTGGCAACCCTAATCATGGGGGGCCTGGCTGTTCCCCTCAACAACAAACTGGACTGGTCCACAAATATGAATATCCTGTACAGAAAGGGCCAGAGTCGTCTCCACGTGCTGAGGACACTGAGTTCCTTCGCGTGTGCAGGTCACTATAAAGGACTTTCAACGACACTGTGGCTTCTGCGGTGCTCTATGCCATTGTGTACATGACACTGAAGGCCCTGGGCTGCTCTTTAGGCAGAAGACTGCTGCACCTTCAGTGCAAGAAGGAACGCTTCCACAGGTCTTTCATTCCCACTGCATCCCAAATGAAAAATAAAAAAAATATTGTGTCACTCTATTTTTTATGCCTTACAGAAAATATTATTTTACATATTAATGTCCACTGCACTTCACAATATCTCCTTGTACTTATGTACAAACAGCTTTTTACTTGCCCCTGCCCTTCATTGAATAACATATCCTAACAAACTTCTGCAGTCAAAGGTGTATAGTTTTTACAAACTCTGCTTTAGTTATTTAAGTTTTTTTTTATTCTATCGCTTTTTTATATTTATGTTGTCTTGTCTACCTCATTCTGCTGTAACAACTGAACTGGTGTATGGATCAATATCTTAAAATACAAGGATCCTACTTGCCTCCCTAATGTAAACATTTTTACAACCACAATACTGCTTGCAGAAGATACTTACTGTAAAGAATACCCCGATCCATCACACTTCACTGACACTTGGCAGAACAGAAGGGCCCCATAAGTCTGCGCTCCAAAAAGCTGCCACCGTCTAAAACTCAACTTTTTAAAACATTAACAAAGCAGAGAGTACGCGCCTGTACTACAAATAGAGTTTGTGATTAACTTCATGTTTAACTCAGGGTTTTCAGTCCTATGAAGATCTATGTCTCCGCTTATTTACAGTTTATCTTTAGTCTCATACTTAAAATGATTTTTAAATTTCATAACTACTGTTTCTTTTTGAGTTATGTGATCATCGTTAGCATTTGACTTTGTTGAATGTCTCTTTTGTTGCTGTCCCCGACTCTACCAGCTGGTGTCAGCGTTTCTTCTCCTATGGATCCTCCTCATGAAAAGCTTTATATGGATGTGCTCTGGAAAACCCAGGGTTAACTGATACAGATGATATGAACCACATTTTCTTCCCTGTCCTTTGCAGGCTTGCAGGTACATCCCATATAACGCTGCAATTACTGGCTGCAACAATAACAATATGTTTTGTGTTTGTATGTGTGTTTGTTTTTTATGTGACTTATGTTAACCTGGCTCCTAACAAAGGAGATATGTTGCTATATAAAGATATGCGGACGTTATTTTATCTTACAGAATGTCACATAATTTGTTTTTTTTTCATCAAAAGATATTTGCTTGGCATTAAGCCTTTACTGAATGGAACAGAATTTAGTGTGAAAGGAAGAGATGGCGGTTAAGTCATTTAGTTCTTCCTCATGATAGTTTCTAGCCTGGATGCCAGACGAACTTAGCCCCGCCCACAACATTTGAGGTCGGGAAGTTCGGTCTGGAGTCGCTCCTTTGGGGAGAAACTCTGCCCGAACAAAAGCTGTTCGGACCAATCAAATTATCAGGGCGGGCTTTATACGATGACGGACAGATGATCAACAGTAACGTAATCAATCACGTCATCAAAGTGAGCTTGGGTTGAATTCGTTTTCAACAAACATGCCTGCCGCTGGAGAGCTGAGATGTCTAGATGCTGCCATTGAGTCTGTTTTAAAAGACATCGACAGCGCATTCATTTTGAAAGAGGAACAGAGAAACGCTCCACTGGTTTCTCCTCATGTCCTACCACATTGACTGTGAACCAAAGAACAAGACAGGCTTCATCCTACTTTCTTTTCAACTTGGTTTTTGAACACCATCTCTTGTTGAACCCTGACTGGCTGCTCCACGTGAACGAGCTCTGATCTCACTGTGTGTGTCTCTGAGCAAGTGAGCGGGGCGGGGGCAGAGCCCCGGGCCCTATGTGTGTGTGTGTGCTATCCTTTCGTTAAAAATATGCGCGACAGGCACAACACTGTTCAGGGAGCCACTGAAGAGGGGCTGAAGAGCCGCCCGCGGCTTCAGAGCCTCGGGTTGCCAACCCCTTGCTACAGCGAAAGAGCGATTTGTTTGCTGCTCCGCCGTTAAAGAGATGCGGACGTTAAAACATTGGTTCAGCTATAATACTTGTTTATGCCTCTTGGGGCGCGCCACACAGTTTGAGAATCACTGCTCTATATAGTGGATCCCCCGTTCCCCCCCTTGTCCGTTCCATTTGGGAGACCCAGAGGTGAACCCCCGCGCCCCCTCTCCTTTCCCCTTCTCACACAGCATCAAGCAGGGGCGCTGCAGTTGCAGGGGGCGCCAATTTGCCAATTCCCCACATATGTGATATGACAGATAATAGAAAACCGCATCGCGAGCCAGATGATTTTTTAAATTATTTTAAGTGCTCATGCTGCCCCCCACGTGACATGAAAAGGTGCTGCCCCAGGTGGCTGCCCGGTTCACCCGTGCCCAAAACCGTCACTGCTCCCAATGTTGTGTTATGAATCAAATGTTGTAAACATAGTATCATAGGAATTGATGTAAGTTATTCTACTTCCAGCGTGCGTGCAGTTGAGCTCTGTTGACAACAGCTATGCGTCGCTTAACATTCGTCACATACTACGTTGCTCTGATTGGTTGTAGGTCTATCCAATTGAGCGAAGAGGCATATTTTTTTCTGGTTCGGTTGAAACACGCCCCATAATCACAGCCCAATGGAGCGGTATCAGACTCACATTCTGACTAGAATTATAAGTATGACAACGTCAGGCTAGATAGTTTCTAGTTCCATCATGAAAAGCTCTCTTGGGGTTGACAAAGATCGTTTGAACTATTACTAAAATGAAACCCTGTGAAACATGTGCTTTTTATAATATGTTTTCAGTTAATGTCAGTTAATTTGACATTTTATTTTGACATATTATGAATATATCCACAACAGGTAAAAAGATATTCTGAAAGCAGTACTTTCAACGAAATGGCACAGTATAATGTAAGTATGGATTTAAACAGCAGATGGCGCCAGAGTGTTCTGATTAGAGTTTGAGCTGCAGTTTCATAACAACCTGCTCAACAGTGAGTGAAAAAAAGAGAAAGAAAAAGAATGACATGTAAAAGGGTACTGCTACTGATCTATTTTTCTTTTATTTTTATGTAGTGTTTAATATTTTTTCATCTCTTCAATACAGTTCGTCCATAAGGAAACCCATTTGATTTGATTCAATATTTTTTTTTAAGATACACAATTCCTTTCAATTTATTTAGTCTTATTTTGAACTACCCCATCAGCGTCAATTTGTATCATCTGCAAATAAAACATTGGGCCAAATACTAGCTCCTGGGGAACCCAGTTATGATTTTAAATTCCAAATTGATCTGAACCTATCAGTATCTAGTCTGTGAGTAGCTGGTAAATCCTGGAGAATATTCTTACAAAATATTATACAATCTGAAGATTTTTGTCATCAGATAAGTTTGTCTCCTTCAGTATTGCTGTTTGTTGATTCAGCGTCTCCTCCAACCCAGCATCAACCTGTATGCTACTGCAGTAGGGGGTTAACAATATTTGCTCAAATTGCTCATTATATCAAGGTAATCATATGTGGGGAATGGATGATGTAAGTTGTCTGACTGAAATAGCTTAAACAAGCAAGGCAAAGGCATTGCGTTCCGAGAAAAAAAAAGTCTCAAAAATTTAAGTTAGACACAGCTTACACCTCAGTTTTAACTTCCAACTAATTGGTCCGAAACATGGTTTTGCCAGTCTGGCCGGATACCTGCGACTCTCACCTAGATCTCTGTTAGATTTCTGGATTGGAAATGGATGACATGGCAGCAGCCAAAAGTAAACCCTAATTATCTTCATCGCCAATGCCTCATCCATCTATAGTCTCAAGTGCTGGGCAGTGTGCAGTATTTGTTGGGGAGTTTTCTTACTGGAAACAGCTGGTTGGTGTGGCTGAAGATGAAGCTGTGAGAGCAGAGTAAGGGCTAAGGTAATGGGCCAGGCATCTAAAGCTGAACCTACTAAAATGCTTTGGAAAGCCAGTTCAACAACACGTTTCACCTTTCACATTGTCATCTGACAGTTTTCCATTACAGCTGATTTACAGTCTGCAGTCTTGCGTTGACCCATTCAGAGCAAAAAGCTAATATTGTTCAAAGTTTATAGGGGAGGGAACAAGTTCACAGGCTATGTGAACCTTAAATATTATCCAGATTCAGAAATAGTAATATTAGTGGTTTGGGGTTTACAACATAGGATTAAATTAGACACATTACATACCTTTAGGATATCAGATGGTGTGTTCAAATAATTGTTTGAGTCAATGTATAAAAGATGATAAATGTTTAACAAGAAATGTTTTCATGTTCTAATCATCACTTTAAAATAATCTGAGTTTTGATCCGATTCTGGTTGATATATGCTGATTAACTTCTTGTTCTGAGCAGGACAGAGAGAAGAGAACAGGAGGAGAGAGCAGAGATAATGAGACACCACCAGAGGACAGGACAGGGACAGATTGGGGGAACTCAGGCAGAGAACAGGAAAAGGACAGACAGGCGGAGCCGGCTCTGAAGGAGGAGATAGAGCAGAAGACCAACTGCAGAGGCAAGGACAAAGGCAGGTCCTGTCCTGACGCATGACTAGAAGGGCCACATCAAAGCCGAGTCCCCTCAACTATCCCCAACAAGTCAAAGGTTCAATGACCTCAAATACAGATGAAAATGCAAAAAGTCCACAAAGTTTAATCAAGTGCAGACTAGGGGCAGACCCTGACAATAAGTATGTACATTTAATCAAACGCTCCTTGATAAGCATCTCAAATATGTGGTCAAAGGTAATTTTACAAAACCTATTTTTAATAACTGCGCTGTGAGCCTTGCTCATAAAATAAATATCTACCTCTACAAAGAAACATCTCCCACTACAAAATATTATTACATTCTCCCTGTATAACAACTTTCAATCAGAGATTTCCAAGCAGCACCGTGATATAAAAATATGGTTATCAAATAACAGAAATCTTTAGAGATGCATGAACAAAAATGGAGAAAATTGTTAGAAATAAGAAGTTTTGACCCGCAAGAAGTATAATTTATCTGCATTTGTTAACCTCTTTCCATTCCTAGTTTCATTGTCTTCCGTGAACATATGCAAATTAGAGTTGATGGTCGGGATCTTACTGTTATTACTGTTCGATAGCAGAGGTCTAAACAAGACAGTGAAATTAGGCAATATCCTCCTAGGTGATATTTATTAATATATTCTGATACTAAAATAATTACCAATACAATTTCCTCTGTTAGTATGTAGACAATTATGATGTGTTTATGTTTATTTAGCTTATATATTGAACAGATAGCCTTGGGAAGGGTCACTAACGTACAAAGCTTTAGGCAGATCTGAGAGCAGCATGTTTTAGGTGTTTGTGAAGCAGCCTCAGGACGTCCTTCAGCTCCTCTCACGCTGAATGACTCTTACTGGAATGGAATATGCCTCCAGGAGCCCTGTGTGTCATTTAATGTCTGTAGAGCACCATCAATATTTACATCAATAATGTTTACTGTTTACTTTTCAAAGTTCAGCCATTCAACACTCCATGCCCCAGCTGAAAGGATAAATGCTGGTTGTGCTGCCATGTGTGTAACTTGACAACAAGTAAAGGTGCCTCGAGAGAGTGTGTCCAGGTTCTCTGGGGGAAATTTTCCACTCTGCCCACCCTAATCTCAGTGGGAGTGAGCCTTTGGATGCAAAGTTTGTGGTCAATGACGTTCTACCGGTTATTGACTTGAATCAGAAGAGCTGCAGTATTTTGAGAGAGGTCACCTTAACAGTAGCACATTGAAGAGAGGCTGGGTGTGAACTCTACTGAAAAGCATGCTTTTGTTCATTGCTTTCAGTCTTCCTGCGTTGTGTCATGTGAAACTGATGTTAATTTAGTCTGTATCTGTTTCAAGAACACTGCATTTAATGCAGAAAGTTGAGCTTCAATTTCCCCATCAGTATCGGCCTATCCCCAAATATGACCCCTCAGTGCACATAGATTAGAAAGATTATAGGTTTTATTTGTCCAGGGTTTGAACAACTTATCAAGCACAAATCCCTAATGGCAAAAAAGGTATCCATGATTGTAATCACATTGTAGGTGAAGTCTATCATATGTTTCCAGAGAGTTAATTATTGCTGTGTCTGTTTCAATCACAACAGTCCATTCTCACATCTTACCAGATACATACAGCATTTTGCATCTGCTCAGAACAGGGAGTGTGCTTAAAAATATTTTCACCCGCATACTGTTTGTGATGGTAACCAACTTGTTTTGTGTTTGTCAGTGTACTGTTGCTACCCATAGAAGTGGTAGGATGCCCTGTGGTATTCTTTAATCAGCTGTTGCAAAAACACGTGAGTTCACTTTTCTTTCAAGACTGTCGGGGTAAGGTTGTTAAAACAAAATTCCCAATATGTAACATAAAAATATATAAAATATATCCTTAAAGCCATTACCTTGTGCATGTGTGTGGGCCTGTCTTTGTGTGTGTGTTACATCATGGCAAAATGGGATCCCGGAGATACATAATATAACATGATCTGCTGCAAAACTTGGCAGACATAGTTCTCAGAGTCTCCAGCACACCTCTTTACATTTAAGACTTACAACTTTCATCCTTGATAACCCGAGCCAGATAGTTAGTACTCGCTCGGGTGAGCCCTTAACCATCTCTTAAATGGTTGTTTTTACAGATCTCCCATCCTTCACTGTGCAGTCTCTCTCTACCCCTCTCTCTCTCTCACTCTACTTCTGACCCCGATGTATTTATATCTCATTACTACATTAACTTTGTAGTTTGTTCTTTTCCTCATCTCTCTGCCCGCATGTCCTCATTCTGCAGGTATCTGTGAATCAAGAGGCAGGATCCAGCTATTTCTACATTATTATTGTTATTATTATTATTATTAAGTACATTTTTATCAATCAAAGTTTCTCTTAATAACTTTTGTCAACTGTGACATCACATTTTCAAAACAGCTGAAACAGAAACCCACCAACCACAGTGACACATTCTGTTTTCAAATGCTTGAGCAAACACAACACATGAAAGGCAATTTATTCTTTCATTCACTCATTATACAACTAACTAAATACAGAGCTATCAATGCTTCCAGACATGCACTGAACTCCGGAGATCCTCTGAGATCTCTCTGCAGGCATTGTATGTGTGAACCCAAATGTGAGTGAGAGCCTCAATATTTTCAGAAGACTTTCTGTCTCACAAGTCTACAGAAAGTCCAAAGGATTGAGAACACGGCCAGAGATCCTTTAAGCAGGATTCACTGCGCGCGAGTGGGAGTTTAGTAGTGGAATTCATATGTTGGGTCCTGCATCTGCCTGGGTCATAACCCTTCACCTGAATCTGTTTCTTTTGTGAATGCATCTGAGAAGAGAATATCCCGCTCACTGAAGCCTTTGAAGAAAGTCCGGAACCAATTCGCTGGAGTTTAAATGGCTTTACAAATGTGTGTGTTTTTTATTGGCTTCATACATGTTTTACACCCTTTTGCAAAACATAAATAAAAAAATTTTACTGGGACCAAAAAACTATTCACAGTTGGTGGAAGTAAATTGCATAAGTATCAATCAGACAAATTTTATTTGTATAGCCCATATTCAAATATCACAATTCGTCTCATAGGGCTTTAACATGGTGTGACATCCTCTGTCCTTAACCCTCAACAAGAGTAAGGAAAAACGATTTAAAAAAACCTTTTAACATGGTGAAAAGAACGTAGAAACCTCAGAGAGAGCCACATGTGAGGGATCCCTCTTCCAGGACGGACAGAAGTGCAATAGATGTCAAGTGTAGAGGAAAACATCATCAAGATAAAGGTTTTAGTAGCATTGATAAGATTAAACATTTTGAAGCAGAACTGAAGGTCACTGAAATGAATTATTGTCTGTAATGGTCGAGTATCTGAGGAAAAATATCATCTATCAAGCAGTCTTGCTGTAATCATAGTCCATAGTCAGCAGCCACCATGATCAGGATCCACCATCAAGATCGGATGCCATTATAGGTCACAGTCATTGTCCACTGCCGCCATTAGGATCCATCATCCGCTGCCACCGCAATTCTGGTCCACCACCACTATCAGATGCCAATACGAAACAGTATCCGCCATTATTATCACGATCATCTAGCATGATACAGAATCTGCCATACTGCTTCCACCATTACAATATTTGATATGCGATCCACCATCATAATCCACAAAGTGGCAACAGCTGCGGCCCTGGATCTGCGGACTATAAAGCAAAGGGACTCCGCGGAAGAAGTCAAGTCAGTAACATGTATTGATGAGATATTAACTTTGATTTGATTTGAGGAGGGAGAAGAGGAGGAGAAGCTGGAAAGAGAAGTTCATGTGTCCCTGGACATTCGAAACCTATAGCAGCATTACTAAGAGCAGGTCTAAGAAAGCCTAGACTGGCTCAAACGATAAGCTTTATCGTAAAGGAAGGTTTTAAGCTTACTCTTAAACGTACAGATGGTGTCTGCCTCCCGAGCTGAAACTGGGAGATGATTCCACAGGAGAGGGGCTTGATGGCTGAAAGCTCTGGCTCCTACTCTACTTTTAGAGACTTTAGGGACGACAGGTAAGCCTGAATTCTGGGAGTGCAGTGATTTAGTGGGTTGATAAGGTACTAACAGCTCTTTAAGGTATAATGGTGCCATATTATTGAGGGCCTTGATGGTGAGGAGGATAATTTCAAATTCTATTCTAGATTTAACCGGAACCCAGTGTAACAAAGGCAATACTTGAGAAATGTGCTCTCTTTTCTTTGTTCTTGTCAGGACAAGTGCTGCAGCATTTTGGATAAGCTGCAGAGTCTTTAAAGACTTACTACTGGAGCCTTAAAGTAATGAAAAACAATAATCCAGTCTAGATGTAACAAAGGCGTGGACTAGTTTTTCTGCATCTTTTTGATAAAGGACATGTCTGTCTAGAAAATAGTTTTAATTGAGAATTAAAGCACAAATCAGGATCGAAGATCACTCCCAAGTTCCTGACTGTTTCATTGGAAGCAAGGGCAATGTAGTCTATCGCAGCTATATCATTAGATAATGTATCTCTAAGGTGTTTGGGGCTAAGTATTATAACCTCTGTTTAATCTGAGTTTAATAAGAGAAAATTGCAAGTCATCCAGGGTTTTTATGTCCTTGAGACATGCTTGGAGTTTCGTAAATTTATTACACTGTTCTGGTTTAATTGACAAGTATAACTGGGTGTCATACGTGTCGCAGTGGACATTTACTGAGTGTGTCCTCCTGATAATGTTTCCTAGTGGAAGCATATATAATGAGAATAAAATTGGGTCGAGCACAGAGCCCTGTGGAACCCTTACAGATGATTTGGTGCTTACAGATGATTCGTCATTAATTTGCATGTATTGGAATCGATCTGAAAAATATGATTTAAACCAGTTCAGGGCGGTTCCTTTAATGCACTAGTTCTAGTCTCTGTTATAAAATTTGATGGTCAATTGTATCGAATGTTGCACTAAGATCTACCAGAGGGAGGACAAAACAAATCCCAAAGTAGGAATTAGGAATAAGTATGAATTCCTAATGCACCTATGTGAAGCTCCTTTAAGAAAATCATGAAGCAGCAATCAGTCTTTTGTTTCACTTCTGTGTTGCTCTTTGCAGATATATATAAAAGAAGCCCAAAAAATGTAAATAGAGTTAAAAATGTACAAAAGCTATACCACATTGAATGTGCAAATTAGTCAAGCGCAGATGCTCACTGTCAGAGGCGTTTCAAATGTCGACACATTTTTGTCCACCCAGCCCGTTTGTTGATGTGAAGTGTGAGTTACAACAGCTTTGCTGATGTATAAATTCTATAATGATGGTTGGGGCCCATGTATAACGTGTCGAAGGTTGGACATATCTTGTGGAGGCGTAGGATTCACATCAGATGGTGTTTTGAACTTTTTCACTGGGCACCACAGTGGGTATCAGAATATTGCACAGTTGGAAGATGCCTTTCCTAAGGTATTCTTTTTATGTGTTTGTCAAGTTTGTCTTCAAAGTTAAAGCACATAATTTGTTTTGACGCCAATATGCTGAGCGGATTTAATTTGAAACTCACTGTCTGTCAGTGCATGTCAGTGCTCGGGCCCTGAAAATGGCTCTGAAGATTATTCCAATAGCTTAACAGACCTCTAAAAATGTCAACATGAAATGTATGAATAAAATAACACCAGTTCAGTAAACCAGTCAACTTCCATACAAGCCAAACAAATGAACAGTAAGCAAATTTATTTTCATTTTGTAAAAACATTCACTCTAAAATCTTCATTGCGCATATACCAGGTAGGATTACTACAAAGTTTTTTTAACATCAATCTGTTTCATAGACTGTTTACATAAAGCTCTAGACACATCGAGGTCCCCCACGCTTGCTGTAGACATTCCTAGGGTACTTGGTAATTTAACATGTCTCTGAGGAATGACAGTGCAGGTCATTAAGATCAGAACCAATTCCTTTTGACTGGTATGTAAGCCTGGGTTCAACGTGTTAATGTAGACATGGTCAGAACAAAAATAACCAGAGGGGTCGACACCTGTGGCACACTTCTCATCTTACAGAGAACTGAGAGAGGACAGAGCAGTTAGAGAGCAGGAGGAGGGTCAGATTCTTTCTCAACACTCTTATATCATTAGTGGGTGGGTCTATGACTATCAGGTATCAACAGACATTCACCTCTCAACTCATGAGACCACAACAACGCAATAGTTGGCAGGGTGGGGAGGTCAATGACCTGCATGTTTAACATAACAACTCTTGTGACAGGTAAAGAACAACAGAGGTTAAATACCCAAAATCTCCCACCTGGAGAAGCCTCTTGTAAGAGATGTGAGACTTCTCAAACAGACACAAACAAGTTCGGAGCCCTATGTATTCATGCATACAGTAACTCCTAAATATACCATGACCTAAATGACAGAAGCCGTTTTCAGATGTGAACTCGAGAGAATGTCAGCAGAATTGGGTCTGGACTTTTTCCACTGATTGTCTTTCACACGCACATCGAAGTGGAAGATTCTCTGCTCAGACATTCAGGCGGAGTGGCGGCACTGCACACAGAGACAGGTGGAATTGTTTAAATTCTGCTGTGACGTATTAGCGTCTGTCACGTGTTAGAAACCTTAAAAACATGTCCACTCGCTTATAGTGAATTGAAGAATCTCCTGCTGCGTTCTCATTTTGGCTCATTCTGCTATTCCCCAGAGCTTTTACTATGGGTCCGACAACAGAAAGTCGGCAGAAAGTCCAGACACGCTGACTTGGACATTTTGCATTCTTAATGCGGGTCTGAAAGGAGCTGGATAATCTTCACAAAGAGTGTGAGTGTGTACTTGTACAGATATCATCAAAGTGCTATCTCGCGCCTAGACTACTGCAACTCTCTCCTGGCTGGTCTGCCTGCTAGTGCCATCCGACCTCTGCAGCTCCTCCAGAATGCAGCTGCTTGACTGGTATTCCACCTACCTAGGTTCACTCACACTACTCCACTCCATGTGTGTGTGTGTGTGTCATTCTGTGTGTGTGTGTCTGTGTCTGTTTGAATGATAAACAAATGAAGACTTTAAACAACAACAAAGGGAACCGGAACAATGTTGTAGACTCAAAGACCCCAAACTTTGTTATGGGTTATGCTAATCACTGTAAATCCGAAACCTGTTATGTAAAGTACGACTTTTCAGACATATCACACAAAAAGCTTGGGCTTAAAAAGAGCTGATAAATCCCTTTATTAAAATACCTTAATGAATCTGGATGAACTTTAAGACATTGGGTTAGCCACCATTCTAGAGTGCAGTACAAGACTATGCTTATCAGGTGTGGCTGTTTATTGAGTGGTGATTTGCCTCCACTCTCAGGTCACAGGTCATACAAATGACATATTGGTTGAAGAGGTGGGTGTGACTCTGATGCAAATTGTGTAAATGAAAACAGCTCCAAGGTGTTTTGGTGAATACTGAAAATTTGTTTACAGTGACAACTTTTTGAAGAGTCTGTGATATGACCAGCACCTTAACCCCCACATCTATGTGTGTATATATATATATATATAATCTATATCATTTAAATTGATCACTGTATTTTAAACATTAACACAACTTGTAGCCCCTCCTGAGACTAAATTGCATTAAGTGCTACAGGCATGCTTAAAACCCCCATGTGCACTGGTGATCCACTTTTGGTTGAAAGTGAACAATGCATTTAAAACCCATCAAAACCTAATTGATTAAACACATGGGATTTGTTTATAATCAGCTTCAGTTTGAGCATGTCAGTTTCGAGTAGCAGAGACAGATGCTTTGTCGCCTTTTTTACTGTGTCACTGGATGAAACCATTAGCAGGTGTTTATACATTATTACCAACTTGCTTGATCATCATAAACAATTTTAGAAAATTGTATAACAAAATATTTACAGACATTTTTATAGCTGCTGATTCCTGCCGGTCCATCAGTCTTTATACTGTCCCTGAACTGTACCTTAGTAAACAGTATTGAAAGCTGTCAGCTTCACTTGTTGTTTGTTCCCTGCAGAACAGAGTTAGAAGATTGAGAACAGTCAGCTGCTTTCAGTCAAGTTGGTCATGTGGGTAATGGAGGCCCTGGTTGGAGAGGGCAGAATAATCATCCTTGGTTTAGATGGAAAACACAACACCAATCTTCATCGCATTCATCTTCACCCGACCATATCATTCTGGGCCAAGAAACATGGAAAATGAATGCCCTCTCTCCAAACATATAAGCCAGTATGTGAAACAAGTATGAGTAACTCAGGAGAATTGGGACCAGACTTTCTCCAGAGGTTTCCCTTCACACATGAACAACACACTCCTGCTGTGTTCTCACATCCCCTACTCTGGCTTTTCTCCTTATTTTACCCGAGGGTGTCAGGGAATGAAAGCACGCAGAAAGTCAAGAGCTCTCACTCTGACATTTGCTCAAACTAATCCATCTTTTCCATGGGAGGAGGAGGGGAAGAGACTATAACACTTTCTAAATAAACAGGAAACATTTCAGGATTGTAAGACTGCATTTTGGATAGAGACATTTCTATCAATTAAAGTAGATTATGATCACTTTTATTTCACTAATTAGAATGAATAGATAAACATTTTAAAAAAACATTAAAAAAAATGATGGTCAGAAAAGGGTCTAAGAAACTGGAGGTGTGCTGTTTAGAGGCAGATTATTAGCATTAACTTGATTAGTTTTCCTGGCTAATGAGCAGGAGAAACTACTTGGGGGGTCTGACCTTCCACCCTGCTGGGAAAATATACAGCAAAGCCTGGCACAGAGTCTCATTCCAATTTAAACAAACTCCTGTTTAATTTTTAAACCTTTTTATTTCAGCTATCAAGCTCCTCTCCTGTGGATTCATCTCCCAGTTTCAGTTCGGGAGGCAGACACCATCTGTATGTTGAGGAGGCATTTTCATCTCCCCAGCAACCAACATGTAGGGAGGGGGAGGTGTAGCTGAGGAAGCATTTCTTTTGTTGTAGATGTTGATGCTAGTATGACCTCTTGTGGCAAAGAATGCCATACATATTATATTTCATATGGTCAACTTTTCCTTAAACACATGCCTGTTTAGACAGTTAGGAAGCTTCATTATGTTTATGAGAATATCTTTATGATATGTGATGTCAAGAAAAAATCTCAATCAAATTAGAAAATGGTGTCTTACATAGTTTAATAATAAAATGTTTCAGGTATCTATGCATTTTAAAGGACTATGGACACAACCTACAGCTCAAAAAGATTGAAAATTATTTTAAGATCCTTTGATTGAAACTATACATCATATAGTGACGTAATTCGTCCAATTTTGAAAATTATTCGGTTAGAAACACAATCAACAGCCTGTTTAGATCAATCTGTAATTCATCATCATGTATATATGATGTATGACATCATATATATATATATATATACTCATTGTATACATTTGGTGTATATTATGTCATTATGTCATGAAATGGCATTATTACAAAAAAGTTAGCATTGCCTTATTGTGGTATATACAGTGAGTGAATACGCATCGTCCCTACAATAGTTTTAATTTGAAGTTATTTTTGGGTCAACCTGATGAATGCAGGGATCTAAGTACACATTCAGAAAGGTGGTGTTGGGGTGCTATTGTAAACACTTTAAAAAGATCCAAATCAGTTTACAGAGGAACAAGATGTACATATTTTGATTCATACAAACCAAAAAAATAATATTGTCAGTGGCCTGATGGCTAACTAGTCATCGTTCAGGGAAGATTCCATCACATAAGCAGCTCCAATAAAGAACTGACTTAATGTAACTTTTAACATCATTAAACAAACTACAACAGTAGAACCAAAGACATACATTTATTGTTTCAACGAGAGTTATATTGTAACTGACCTGGAAACTGTTGTTTTGTTGAACATACGGTATGTGAACATATCGGGCTAATCTCTTTAAGGGGTAATTTGTTATATTAGCTAGAACAGCTCCGTACTCACCAAATCTGATCCCAAGTGAATTCCAAACTAATCAATGTCCCCTACTGACATAACATAAGACAAACAGCCTGAGCAACACATCACAACAAACAGATAAATTGTGCTTTCAGATCTGGCTATGAGTTTGGCCCTGTGAAGTTAAAATAATATATCTATCCACACAAATCTCATACTTGGCATCTCTGTAATCTGACTGATGGATATCTGTCTCCAGGATGGAGAACTTTTATTACTGTGAAGGTAGGTCTAATATATATATATATATATATATACCAGTGTGTTCATCAGCTAGTTTCTAACTGTGTCTGTCTGCTGTTTGCTGCTGAGCAGGTAGTGGAAAGTGTCTTTTTACAGCTGTTTCTCTAAAAACAGCTTCCTGCTGTGGCTGGAAACAACGCATTGAGAGCAGTGAGAGGAAACCAAAACATAAAAACTTTGAGCCAGACCGACTGCCATGATTACTTGGTAGCCTGTCTAATAGTCTAATTTTAATTTATGTAGTTTCAATGATTGTTTCAATTTCATTCCAATTTACACTTCCTTATATATACTTGATACGCTTACAATTTTGTACATTTTTGTTTTATCTTACAGCTATGTAAAATACTTAATTACTGAGTATTTTACATCATTCAATAGTTTTACCTCAATAGGCCTCCTGATTTTTGAACTTATTCCATCCGTGGCCTTCAGACAGTAAATTCCCATTTCATAAATACCACTGCCATGCTTTTGACTGTTTGTTTATGAGCAGGAATACCCTAAAACCACTCAACTGAAGGGTGGGGCATGACCTATTAGGAACACATTACATTTGGGTGTGGGTCCGGATCAAAGGGTGGATCCAGGATTCTTGTTCTTTTCACTTTCTTTAAAATTCTGAGTTGAGGGTAACTCGAGGATCTAGGGGAATTATATTTCTGAGTGTGTGTGTGATTTGGTGCAGATTCAAATCACACACACAAGTTAGTGCTGTGGGACCATAATGCAGTGCAGTTACTGAGGCATGTTTGTGTGTGATAGGACAGAATCAGGAGAGGTAGACATGTGTGTAGGGCCTCAGGCACAGGTGTGGTGAGAGAATCCAACTCTGAACGCATCAGACCACCTTCGTATTGTGCTAGTTGGCCTGTTGGTGCAGTTTCACCGCCCCCTCCTCGCCCAGTCTCTTCCTCCTACGGGGGCTAAAAAACGCCCCGCCCACTGTTTGGGCATTGTGATGTTTTCTCGCGATATCTCCGTCCTGAACGATGACATCTCGCGTGGTCCCTGACTTTGGAAGCCCACCCTCTTGTGATGCCGACTGCAGTGTGTATAACACCAGCGAGGGGCAGCTCTGGGAGTCTAGGCGGAGCTGCGGCAAGATCCACAACAGCATCCTGCCCTAAACAGGAGAAAGACAAGAGGTGGACGGTATTTAGTCCGGATGCTCCGAGCGAGCGGCAGTAACCGGAGGAATTTAGGGTTTACTGCGACAGAAGAGGAGGAAGAAGAGTGTGTGGAAGTCTCCAGCCTGTAGCCTCATGTTGAGAGTTAGCTAACGAGCTATCCTCCACTCTCCGTTCGTCCGCCTCACGTCTGTTCAGCCTAGGCAGAGCGTGCTCTTGCCTTAAAGTGAAAAGCCAGTGCGTTTGTCACAGGGCGATTCCCGGTCTCCCGCACTTCCTCCAATAACTTTTAAGGGGACATTTTGTTGCTTTTTTCTGTGCGGTTCTTACGTTTTGTGGTGTTATTTGTGCCATGTCGGCGACATCCGCGCCTTCAGCCCCGGCTGAGACCGCCGCTACAGAAAATGATTTTCTAGCCGCCGATCCGGGTCAGAAGCCGCCCGGTCCGACGCCCAGTCAGAGCCGATTCCAGGTGGACATTGTCACTGAGGCAGCGGGCGCCACCGAAGACAAGTCCCCCAACTCCGACGCCTCCTCCGGGGTCCCATCCAGCGATAAGGCCCCTCAGGAGAGTCATGGTGCGGATCCTGGGGCCAGTGGCGAAGAATCAAAAGGACGGTTTAGGGTGGTGAATTTCGCGGATCCGAGTGCAGCGGGATGCGAGGCCTCCCCGGATGCAGCGCCGGCTGATGGGCTGCAGAACGGGGACACAGTCATGAGCGAGACGAGTTTGCATTCATCCACGGGGGGCCAGCATCATTATCACTACGATACCCACACCAACACTTATTACCTGAGGACTTTTGGACACAACACCATCGACGCCGTGCCGAACATCGATTTCTACCGACAGACAGCAGCACCTCTGGGGGACAAACTCATCAGACCCACCCTGTCAGAGCTGCACGACGAGCTGGACAAGGTAAGACTCCACACATGGTCCGCGAGAGCACGGACTGACACAGTCGAGACTCCTTGCGGGTTCGCCGCTGTCAGAGTTCGGGAAGAAATAAGCTCAAAACGTTATTATCAAGTAATGCACACCATCATAACACACTAAAGACCCGTTCAGTTAATTCCAGTCCATGTGCTGTGCCTAGATATTAGTTGTCTATGCATTGGTGTAATGGAAACATGCTCGTTTCCTTTAAGTCCACACCACTTTAGGTAGAATCTTTGCAAACAGATGGATGACGATCAAAAGTTTTTTAGCTTGGTCACAGGTGCACAGTTCATAAAGTTTAAGGTCGATTTAGTGAGCTATAAGCCTATTAAAATCCATTACAGTTGGAGCTTGTTGGAACTGGTCAGGTGATTCTCTTGGGAATGGCACACAAAGACTAAAAGCCAATTCTGTTGCAATTGGCTAATTTTGTGATATGTTGTGAAAACTCAATGACCTCTTTGACATTTTTTATATACGATTTGTTAGAAGACCATATATCAAGACATTTGTGCGTGCACGGAAATCTCTATCATATCTGATTGAACATGTGATTCACACACCATGGTCAATAATGGGCCGTTATAACAGCCCCCACTTGCCTCATGTTTTCCACCAGTCGCATAACCTGGTTGCTCCCATTCATATGCACTTGGTATAACAGGCCAGGCGCACAGTGGCTCAGTGGCTTTAACTCATTATTAGCTTCAATTGTGCTCCATGATACAAACGTTCGCTGAACTCAACAACAGCTGACTAAAATGGAAATCTCCCTGTTCCCCTGTTATTTTCAGTGAAATTGTTTTTGTTTAGTGTTTGGAAGGACACTTCAAGGTTAGGTTAGATTTTGATAAATGTCAAAGTGGCAGCAGTAGCCTGCGTGGCTAATGCACCATAGCCCTGTTGAATTAGCACTGGTTACTCATTTTGGAACAGGGAGATATTCTAATGCCAGCACTGTTAAAATCTAGATTATGAATAGAAGACATTCATGAAATGCTATTTATAATCTTTGGTCACCCTTCTGAAAATAACTTCCCCAATAATGTTTCTGCATTAGAAATACACTTTAAAATTTCAGAACGGTAGCCCTACTGATGTTTGAGGTCGATGTTGATACTGTTATTGTGATTTAAATACATTTGATTACAATGTTTTAGCTGATTTTGAGTTTTTCAAATTGAAGTATTTTTCAAAAGCATCTTGTAAACGATTTGGTTTCTAAATAGGTAAATTCCACATAAGATATTTTACAGTATAACAATTATAATGTATAAACCTGACAATAATTTTGCCATCCCTTTATAATATTTATTGTTGCTTATTATTGTTGCTCTGAGTCTATACATTCCCGTTTTCATGCGTAGTACGACTACTGCGCATTAAGTGCATGCAGTGTTGTAGTATAGACATAACATGATCATTGCAAAACAAGTTAAGCTAGTATAACTGCAAAAAATGCATAACTAAAATAGTTCCGTCGGTGTACCATGCACACCTGTTTTCTTGAAATGTGTTTACTCTATGTATCCTGCTGTTTGATTAGCTATATACTGTAACAGAACAAAGAGGTTTACAATACACTGATTGATGGCAACACTATGTTGATTTTATTAGAAGTACGACTTTCTCAGACGTGAGAAATACATAGTATTAAATCAATGGTTTGGAAAAAGACAGACATGTATAAATGTGTGTAGATATCACCAATCATTAGAAAAAACAATCAGTGGTGGAGTCCCTCTTATGTTTCAAAGTTTGGCCCAGTCCGAGATCACTACACACTGTGCAAGCAGTCACATGATGATTGTGTCTATATGGTCTACATTCCAACACTGACAGTCATGGACTAGAGCTTTAAATAAAGAAGCTGTGTTCATTCATTACAGAGATACCAGTTCAGTGCTTAACAGAATTCTGGGTTCTATGGTGTTAGTATGTTACTCTTCTAGAATGGGGCAAATGCATGTGCAACACACATACACACTATAAATATTTAGGTAATGTGTGAATATGTATGTCAGAAATTGTAGTTTTTTAGGGTAACAATTTTTTTTCTCATCTTAGCACACACATGCTCCTTGGCAAAATAGAGTAAACCTAGAGCCCTGCTATAGTAGTGTGCAGTACAGCCAGGCCAACTACAGGCTACAGGTTTCAGCCTGATGTAGCTTGTAACATTATACATAACTTTGGTGGCAACACACTCTGGCAGCACATATGGTTTGCCTACATTTAGCTAGTAACTACCTCAAACTCAGCACAACAAACAAAATGCCTAGAGCTAAATTGTAGAAAGTGGGGCCATATATCATGCCAAAGGATTCTGACACTAGTATGCACAATACATGTTCAACCAGGACAAACTTAATGAAGCATCCCGTTACACATGGTATACACTGGAAAGCAGAGGGATGCATCATGTTTGACTGCTTGCATGACCCCATGCCAAGCCCATGAGCCTGAAGTGGGGGCGTCCCTGGCCCCCTGTGGTTAGGGACCTAGTGTAGTTTGCTGTATTAGGCACTGAAACTGTCATTTAGTGGGAAAATGTTGTAGTTGGGTTTGATTTTGTTTCATTAAATTATTTTGTTGTGTAAATTTGTTAAAAGAGAACAAATTAATAAAAGTGTCGCAGATACAAGATAAACACTCCTATGGTCAGGTCATGATGTCTTACCATTGTGAGTGTATACAATAGTTGTGATAGAAGTTAGAGAAGTTCTGACGGCCGTCAAGTTTTAACGCTCAGTTTCTGAAGAGAGATTTTTTGTGCCTTTCTCTGTTGATTCATATAGCACCTTCACTTGTTTAGATTCCAAACGACATGGAAATCTGCCTTATAATGGCTGTCAAGAGTGAACTTAAAATCTTTGAGCCAACATGAATGAGAAGTCCTTTTCGTCCTCCTAAAAATGTAACGTCAGACATTGGTGCATGTATTTGCTCATACAATTTGTCTAGCTTACTGTCCAGGAGCCAAAACATTGTTTCCACCAACAGAAAGTGGCTCTATACGTTCAGTTAGAGAAACTAGTTATTTGTTAATGTGACATACGTACCCAACCTAAGCACTTAGGTTTTTGTGGAATCCAATGATCTGGATTGAAAATTCAATTCTGTCGTATATGTATCAATACGGTCTCTCAATATATTTTCTGCAAAATAAGCAGCTTTATATACAAAAGGTTTTATCTATATTGCCCACCGCCATTTCTCAATCTCTATTTTCACAATTTATAAATAACCAAATTCAGTGGATCAATGCTTAAAATGTATTGTATCAACATGATCATTAACCCCAAAAACCTTTACTTACCTTACCTACTTGTATGTAAATGTAGAAGCACATTAACTGCCTTGAGCCGTGCTTACTACTGGAAATAAACATGCCCATTAAGCTGTTCAGTAAACAGGATGTGATGCAACACCCAATGGGTTACGCATGTTGCTGCTGAATTGAGAGTAGTAAAACACAGCACTAGTGTGCATGTTGTTCGTGCCCAGGGCTTTTACAAAGAAGGTTTATTCAGTTTTCAAGAACTGAAAATGTTTTCTGGGTTTCAGTCAGTAAATTAATCCAGATTGTATCAGTAGTAATTAGGTGTGAATGTATCAGGGACCAGAGTTAATGAGTATGGAGCTGTTTGTAAATCAAAATACTGGTTGACTGTTCACATGACAGTGTGACGTTTGTGTGTTGCCTGAATACAAAAGCAGCATCCAGCTGTGGGTATATGTAGTCAATATTTGCTGGCCCGACTAGATTTACTGGCATGGTTGTTTTTGCTTTTTAAAGCCTGGTGTCTTTGACAAAGTTAGCCTATTCAATGGTAAGCTCTCAAAGATAAGGGTATGGGCTAGTTTCTGAATTTACAAGAGGCTGACTGATATGTGCCTCAGCATTAGAAGGATGCCTTTGTCCGTGAACCAAGCCCTCGCCAATTGCATTGTAAATTAAAAATGGTGAAGAACAATATCCCTCCAGTGTTCTTTAATAACTGAAGCAGCTGATCCGATATCCAGCCGTCAAGTAGTTGGTGATGAAAAGCAGATCTCATGTTCTCAAGGTTGTGTAGCGGAAAGAGAGCTCCTGTTGTTTCCCGTGGTCAGAATACATTGATTCATAATGGCAAGTCTCTTGTACAGTGTTAGGGGTCATTTCCATTGAATTACTAACTCTAGCAAATATCTATCAAATGATTTCATTAGCTTATGTGGTTAACCCAAACTATTAGTGTGGTGGGTTAATATCTTGAAAATAGCTTTGAACTTATAAATTCAGGGAGTTGTGGTTGTTTGAAGGTCATACTGACCCTGGTGTTACCACTTTCTAAAGTCTAGCGTTTGATAGCTTTCCTCTCTTTCTACTGCATACCCTGATCAAAATAGGGAATGGAAATTCCACTGCACAAATTGAGAGAAGGCCATGGATTTTTTCCCTCATTAATCAATGAGTCATTCAATGTAGTATGCAAGTGGTTTAAGAGACTGGATGATACCACATAATGGCTGAACACTTCCGCTTCTCCATTTAACCTCCTTTGTGCATTGGTGGTAAACTGCATAATATTGTGTGGAATGGAGCATCACAAGCAGGTAAATGCAGAAATGTCTCATGGTCCTGGTATATTGCGTCCCTGAAAAGGCGGCAGCCAAACCAGCCTGCAGAAGTTCCATATTGACAAGTCAGGAAAGGTGACAGGGCAGATTTATTCAGTCCAGAGCAGCCAAGCATGAACACATTGTGCTTAAATATTGATGTGACCCTCAGTGTTGCTCCACTATAGATGCTCCACTGTGTCTGAAAAGGCTGGGACATTTGCATAGTTGTATCAAGCCCTTGACTTTTAGAGTAAATAGGGTGATGTTAGGATGATCTCACTGGAAATTAAGACCTTAGTTTGAAAAAGGCCTCTCAGCCATATCAAGTATAAACATTTATTTTCTGTTGAACAGTGACCACAACCGAAAGTCACTTGGTTTTTAATTATTTCTTTTCATAATTTTTGTTTGGCACTGATCCTGACCTGAGGCTTTAATTTTGGTTGTCTCTTGGTAGCCAGTACTTATATTTGCGTGCCTATCTGACATATTGAAACAAAGTTTGGAGAAGTGTGGGGGGGGTGGGGATCTGAGGGAGAGCTTGAGACAACTGCATGCCAACCTAAACCTGTGAGCTTCACCCATTGGATAGTAGTAGTTGTCAATTAAACGGTATCCATGCAGTGGAGCACATTTCACTCAATATTACCATATTTCACAAAATGCATGTGAAACAAATTTTACTACAGCAGAAAAAAAAATCTAAGTAGGCGTTAAATTGAGTTGAAGAAAAAAAACATTGGGAAGAAAACTTATTATTGTGCTTTAGAACAGAACTTAATTTGAAGGTTCACACAATTTTCAAAAGTTCCTGTATGGAAATCTTGTGCTACTCAGTAATGACCTTTTTTATAATTCAATTTCCTGTTGCCTACACTCCTTTATTTTACTCTGCACTGCCCTACAGATCGACTGTCCATTCCAGTACTGCTAAGCTCAGCACTTCACGAAGCACATGCACCATTTTGGCACCATTTTGGGGCTCAGTCATGGTATGAGAAATTAATGTTGACATCCTTATCTCAAATACCATCCTCTCTATAGAGTGGCACAACAAACTCATTACTATAAATTGGTACTCTGATACAAAATAGAAAATTCTGTCATTTCCAGCAGTACAGACTTCTATCTTTTTAAATATACAAGTGCAAATAGTGAACTTTGGAACTTGCAAATGTGACTAGAAATTGTGTTGCCTGGCAAGAGTCTGGCTAAAAGTAGCTTCTTTAAATGTCTACTCTTATTCTGAGCAGTTTTGATTTAAATATTTGCCAATTGCAGATGACACCACTTTTTGACAACAATGACTTTTAGACAACTGTTTTGACAACTATTCATATTTAGGAACCTTGGTACAATTACATTTTTTTCTTTGTGTATGTAATCCACAACTCTGTTATCATACTGAATATATATATCAACTTTTTTAAGATGATCAATATCAAAATCTAACTAACCAACACAGGGTTTGTATTTTACCAGTCATCTCATTTAATTTTGCCTTGTCGCACAGCAGGAAATGAGCGCAGTCTCTTGTGCCTTTCAATAACCTGCTCAGAAGAATGTCAAGGCTCCCATTTTTTAATTATTCACCTTGAACTGGGGACACTCTAACAATGGGAAGCTTTGTTTGTGCAGATCAGTTAACACATCACATTTCTACATAGCTGACATTCATGTTGTTGAAAAGGGAACTGTTTGAACAAAGATGCTTGGAGGTCAACTTGATGTGACTGCCGTAGCCTCTTCGGCTCATTGAAACAGCCTGAGCTAAAACTTCCTGTCAGACCATGGTTGGCATCATGGAAAGTTGGCAGACATCCTTTTATTTACATATTTACAAGCTGCACCATGTGTTTGTGTGCAAACATGGCAACCACATGACAGGATGTATGCCACATGTCGACAGTACAGTTGCATTCATTTTACAAATAAAAATCTCCTTGGTGGTCCACTTTTGTGAAAATGTGCATAAAGCATGCGGGATGGAAAGGTTAGTATATCTTCTTTGTCATGGGACCAAAAAAGGCACTGGAATGTTAGTGTCCTATTCATTTCGCGAAGAGTTGTGTAGTTGACAAGTATTCAAACACAACTTACAGAGAGTAGTCCTGTGGAATTCTTTGGACTTGTTCTGCATACTGTGTACTGCAACAGAAGACTCACTCGCTGCTCAACTTGTTGATATAGGGAGGCTGTGGCTGAGAGGGAAGAGCGGGTCCTTTCTCTTAACAGAAGGTTGTTGGTTTGATCCCAGTCTTCTGTTTCCACTTGTCAACGTGTCCTGAAAGGGTGAATGGCAAAAGCTGTACTATAAAGCACTTTGAGTAGTTATCTATATACATACAGACCATTTAGACCAGTGATCAACAACCTTTTCAAACCCAAGATCACTTTTTAATTCCAAACTTAACCTGAGATCTACCACCCTGATATTTTCAAGTGTAACTGTTGAACTGATCCCGTTTAACTTCCACGAGAGTTGTTCATCTTGTAATAAAAACCTCAATGCGGAAACACGCTGTGTTTTTTCTATTTTCACAGCATTTTTATAAAGCCTATAAATAGTGAATTTTAATATAAAAATATCAATGATTAATCGAAAATTGATCGTTAATTCTCCCGACGATCGACGAAGACCATTTAATCGAATGCCCATCCCTAGAATGTACAGACATAACTGTACACAAAGAAAGGCAGTTATGCAACTTTATTTATTCAATGCCCAATATTCACATAAATATCAATTCATATTTACAGTATCTGTTCAATGCACATTATATAGCTTCTCAGATCACCAATATTTTCTGCAGAGGGGCTGCTGCTGCAACACAATATTTTTACATATAGGCTTTGCCTTGAAACTGATACAGATAGTGTTGCAACCATTTATGTTCGTGATATAAATTCATCAGATAAACATTAAAACTCAAACCTGTTTCAAAAGCACTCCAGTGTTTCACTTTTTGAATACATTAATTTTTTCTATCGGGGGCTTTGATTGTAAACGACAGACCAGAAGATACACGGCTTCATACCGTAGAGTCCTGACATTTAGTTTAGTACATTATACAATGTTTATTGAAGGAAATGCAGTAGACTACTCCTTTGCCAGTAGCAGACACACAGCGCGTGTGAACAACAGACTACCGACATACAGCTGATTTACAATGCAACCCCTGCCAATGAGTCCAGAGAGTTCAGAGATCGGCCGGTAGATCGCGATCGACGGGTTGGTGACCACTGATTTAGAGCATTTACTGTCCTCTGCAACAGGAACTGCAGAAAGAAGACCATTCTGTCTGTTCTGGTCAGGTCTTTATATACAGTCTATGGGTCAGACCTTTGTTTAAAAGTCACTGCCTTCCGTAGGTCAGGTTAATTGTAGCTGACCAGAGGTGTAAGATGCAGGTGTAGCTGTGTAGAATTATGATCTTGTGCTGCTCTGAAAGCCACCCTTGGAGTTATAACAGAGTAAGTCTCAAATTAAGTAGCCAACGTGTGGTATAAAGTAGTGTTGTCACGATACCAAAATTATGACTTCGATACTATACCTGCCAAAATATCACGATACCCGATACTTTCGATACGATACCACAAATACGATACTATACCACAAATACGATACGTTACTGGTTTATCTGATAGTAATAAATAAAACATCTGTAAGGTTCCCTTTTTTACCAGCTTGTTCATGCTCAGCTTTTTGAACACTTAACAAATGGCATTCATATTAGTATTAGCCTACACGGCCACATAAGTGAAATTATAGGTTATTTTGCATGTATAAATGGTAAATGGATTTGCATTTATATAGCGCTTTTCTAGTCTTGATGACCACTCAAAGCGCTTTACATTACAGTTTCACATTCACCCATTCACACACACATTCATACAGTGCATCTATCCCAGCACTTTGTTATTCTAAGGGGGGGGCCATTCGGGGTTCAGCATCTTGCCCAAGGACACTTCGGCATGCAGATGGTTCAGACTGGGAATCGAACCGCCGACCTTCAGGTTGGAGGACGACCACTCTACCCCTCAGCCACAGCCGCCCCTATAGCGTTTTCTTATTTTTTTTCTTACTTCTTAATTGAGTTTAATTTTTTACAATGAACTGGGCTAAGTTCTTGCAGCCAAATTGAAAGCTAGATCAACGTCTTAAACGAAAATACATGCAATAGGGCAAGAACACATTCAAGTGACTGGGGTGTAATGTGAGGGAATGTCACGTTAATTTGTCAAATCAGCATCGTATCAGGCCAGCGTGATAAAACCAGGAGCCGTGACAAATTAACGTGACGTTCCCTCACGTTACCGTTCAACATATTAACACTGTAGTGTACAGGGAGCCGCTGCAGAGGGGCTGAAGAGCCGCTTGCAGAGGGCCTGAAGAGCCGCGGGTTGCGGCCCCTGGCTCCGGAGAAAAAGTGACTTTTTTTACTGCTCCGCCATTAAAGAGATGCGGACGTCAAAGCATTAGTTGCGCCGCACATTCACCCTCCCGTTCGCGCGCCCCACTTGTTTACGTCTCCGCTCGGTCGCGCCAGATAATTTCCAGATTTCACTCCGCGCATTTTTCTTTTCAATAAGCCGAGGACGGTCGGTAAGAGCCATGTCTCCCCTGAGATCACTCGCTGTGAGTGAGGGCCGCCTGCATGTGTGAGAGGTGGTAGCCCCGCCCCTCGCTGTCTGCACACAGAGTGACAGGGAGGAACAGCGAGTGCGCTCTGATTGGTGCTATTTCAATGAAGTACCGGTACTAAAAATATGCAAAACCGTATCGTTTTTAACGTAAGGGTACCGCGGTACCTTTCTAGTACCGGTACACCGTGCAACACTAGTATAAAGTACAACTTCTGCTTTGTATTTATTTTTCATTTTTGTGTCTACTATGCATTAAAAGTGTCAACCACCCCACTTGCTCGCTGGGAATTCAGCAGGGATCCCCCGCTCCCTTCTCACATCTGTACGGACATTATATTAAGAGGCCAAACGGAGAAAAACTGCTTTCATTCACAGGCCATTCATGGATGCTGCTACCTTGCTCAGCAACAAAGCTCTTCATTGTTTGCAGGTGCCTCACTCGTCACCTCTTTCACACTAGCGCCAGAGTCTAATAGTAATTTGACACAATTCCAAAACAAGAATCTCTGCAGTGTGAGGCCAGGCCATTTCACTTCCATCAACACGCCTCAGCAGGGAATCCTACTCTGGGAGAGACTCAGCACAGTAAAAGAATAATGAACTGAATGGTGGGAGGTTTTTCAACAATGGTGAGATGTCTGAGGTAGTGGACATCTGATCGTCCCTCGCAGTTACTGATAGAGTCATGCAGGGAGGGTATGGGTCTGTCAGCATGAAATTGGTATCAGCTAGGGTCGAAAGATGTTCACCACTGCCACTAGAAGTTAAGAAAGCGGTAAAAATGCTACAACCCCCATAACACCCGTAAACAAAATTTACAGATCCTGACACTGGAGAAGCTGCACCCAGACACTTGACCAAATTACTTTCAACACATTTATTTATAGGTAGCCGTGAAGTAAGTCACCAAGTATGTGGCTTTTAATTCAGAAGTGCTCTATCATTACGTAACCCAACACAATCCTCCTTTTGGAAAGTGGGTTAGGGTTAGTGCCTGCAGTGAGGTCTGTTTTTCCGTGAAGTGGTGTGTAGCGCATACCTCAATGACACAAACAGGAGCTTTATTTATTTTATGATTAGCTGTGTTGCGTTAGTCCTGATAATATGTGGGTTATGAATTATTCTTTAATATGTAGTCCCTAGAACTTGGCAGTTCTTTCCCTGATATGAAACTTTGCCCTTCCTAGCTGACGTGGGGTTGCAAAGGATAATTAACTCTTTGAATTTGCTCCTAAAATTTTGCTTGGCCTTCTGTTAACTTTTTCAAGTCTTGATTGCAAAAACAGTCCATTTCGTGGCAAGTTATGGTACAGTTTGCCCTGCCGTGCTAAACTCTTGATGCTTTGTCATTGTTGTGCAAAGCCAGCCTTTGTGTTGCATCAGCCATGTAGATAATCTCCACCAACTCATCCTGTATCGCCTGCATTGTTCACTGGGCTGTGTATTCGGTAACTCAGTGACAAATTGTCTTAGTATAAAAAATGTGATGTAGCTTTTCTTCAAGCCCTTCACTGACATCAAATTTTGTGAAGAATATGATGTCATGTGGTGTAGTGATTTTTAGACATTTTCTGTGCAACTGCTGTGGTAGGATAATTTGAACATGGACTCTTGGTCCCCAACATACACAAAATACTGTAAACTAAAAGCACATCAGAACTTCGAGGTTGCTTCAACCTTGTTCACGTTTTTATGTCAGCATCATGCTTTTGATTTTTTGTTGTGTAGAATGACTCATATCAGTCTGAGTGTTTCACTAAGAGCAAAAGCGTTTGGGCCTCTCAGTTTTATCTTCTCTTTGTTCAAGCTCAGCCCACTCTATTTGTGTGACAAAGTATCTCAATGGATCACATCCGTCCAAGTTAAAGTTTTAGCTGACAGGTTATTGTGGCTTTCAGAATGTCTACTGATCATGAAGATGATGCTGAAAAGCCTATGCTTTCACAATAATTCAACGGAATTGTTATAGAAAATAGTTGCTCAAAGCAATCAGGCCCCAAAGGTTAGATTAAATCATTTAAAGCATCCATAGAAGACAATAATAAAATATACTGGAACAGTTCTTCATTCTCAAAAATTAGGTACAGTGTCTCCTTCTGAGATGATAAGATTAGACAGGCAGGAACTAGAATCTATCTGACCTGTTGCATAAATCCCCCAAACAGATGCTCCCTAGTAGACAGTGTCCCTAATGCCACACAAGGGCATCATTGTTGTCAGTATTGCATAATGATATTAGCAGAGCCAATCTATTTCAATAATTAGTTTCAATCGCATGTATTTATTTTTAAATTCTTACACCATCAAAATTAGCTTGAGCTGTTTGCTCAAAATGCTAATGTCATTTTAATGCATTTCCTAAAATCATCTATTTTGAAAATCTAAAAACAAGAGGACCAAATATTTGATTCCAGATACTTGGTGATACTGGTATATTCTGTATCCTAAAAGTATATCATTTTGATATACAGCCCTAATTACAATATGGACAACTAAAAAGGTGCTTTGACAGAGCATAGAACCACCAAGATTAAAGCATATCTTGCTAGTAAAGCAAGTGAAAAACATTCCTGGATCTGCCCTTTTAATTAAATCCCAAGTCCTCAATATCCTCACATTATGATATCAAGACAATTTTGATAAAACCATTGAGGAAAAGGGCTCCCTCAATTATAATGTACTCTGATCATAACATGACCCTGAGCTGAAGAGGGATTTTTTCTCTCAACAGCCTGTCTAACTGTCACAGCCAGATTGCAGCAGTTTTGCTGTGTCACTGAAGGGACACAGGCAGGGGGTTGATGCTGACAGGTGGCCCAGGTGAAGTTATGCAGAGTGATGCTCAGGGCCCCCCTCCCAGAGCTCAGCTCTACATGTGCCAAGGACTCAACAATCTTAGATAATTTAAAACGCTTAATTATTGTAATAGAACCTCTCTGTTGAGAGATTTCCATTCACATTAGTTTCATGTTTCCTTTATCTTAGACCTTGCTTAAAGGCCCGAGGGAAACCATGGAAACCGTATTTAAGATACTTCTCAAATGAAGCCTAGAGGGTCCTATCATAATAAGCCCTCTGATCCTGAGTTTGCCTTTCACATATGTAGAGCACATCAGGAGATTTCCTGGTCAGTAACATTAACAACAACCCAAGCATTTCCGGAGCATTCAGGGCAGTATTGCAACATGGAGGAGGCAGGACATAAGCCTCTGACTCTGACATACTCACATACATCCACTTCCCGATAAATTCTGTAGATTATTCAGAGTTCAGTGTATGTCTAAAAGCAGCTTAAGGTTCAGTGGTTAAAATTAAACTACTGTAAAATATCCAATACCCATCCTCATGAGCACCAATGAAAAGTTATAACTTCTCTCTCTTTTGATGCGGACATTACTGTCCTCATCAGTGGACATAGATCCTGAGGGCATGCGCACTTCACTGCTAATCGATTCACATGGCCTGCAATGCAGGCTACAATAATATCATTGCACTTCCTTTCCACTACTGTAAAATGACACAGTGTAAGAGGAATCCATAACCCAAGGTCGTTCATAACCAGAGGAAACTGCCTGACTATGGACAAATCTGCTGAGCCTGCCTGTTTGGTGGGAATGTTGTTATAACATTGATTATATACCCTCAGTATTGGACTTGCTGCTCAGCTTGGATGCAGTGGCACTCATGTGGAGGGTGTCAAATACATGGCCTTCCTGGAATTTAAACCCATGCTGTGAAGAAAGTTTTAACACACCGCTAGTTTTTACACTCTTACTTAAAACGACAATTTTACGGACATTGTGGTGGCATGTCGCCTGCTGTTAATGCAGAATTTATCCAAGGGTATTTCTACAGTGCAAATTGCAGATCTCCCCTAAACACCTGGCATTGTATGAGTATCACTAGATGCCACAATTTACTGATGCTCCCACAGTTGTCACATGCTGGGTCTTGGTTGATGCTAGTCCCCACTTAATTACTGCATTGCTCACAACTGAGACAGGTGTGTGGCAAAAATGTAGGCGATGTTTTACCCAGGTAGTCCACCAAAGTAGTGCCAGTTTAGAAAAGCTGCCATGCTTTGGTCCTTGCTTCTTCTCCATCCTTTGTGCCTCTTACATGTTGCAATTAAGGTTCCAGCAGCATAGGCATACTAGTACGACTGGACTCACCGGTTTGCGTTTCATTAACCATTGACCATTGGTGTGCCTGATGCTTGGTGCTGGCGTGATTGTCTGAACGGCAACAATTTCCGTTTTATTCTTTGGTGCTAGCAATCCATGCTAGTGATCGTTGCAATGCTAAAGAGAAGTACATTGGAAATAATATCCACAACCAAATAAACACACACGCCTCCCCTTTCACATAAACATGATTTAATTAGTTAGCTGATGCCTTGTTTTCCAGATGAAAAGTTACAAAAACTAAACAAAATGCACTCAACTAATTTCCGTGAAATTTTATACAGGGCAAATTACAAGAAAGAAGCCATCAAATTTTGTAACAAATCTGAATAAATGCGGATCTATTTTATTAATAACGTTTAGCCTTTCTGAAACGTGGTCAAATGGGGTTCGCCACAAAACCTATTTTGGAGCTTACAATAAGAATTCCAGCCTCTAGGGCTACTGTGTAAAGGATGTTCTGGAACCACGCAGGGTCATTTTTATGTACATTCCTCCCAGATAGCGGAAGGAGGAAATTCTGTAATAACGTCAGGCATCCTGTATTTATCCCAAGGTCAAAAGTGCTATAAATGAAGTAAGGACAGTAGACTGTACTCAGGAAGGCCACCAACATCACACCATTGTCTTTGAATAGGAGGAAGGCTTTGTATTTTTTTACTTGGGGTAGTAAAACAGGGGGTAAACATGCTCTACGTGTTTCTGTCTGTTTTAGTGTTTTAGCTATTGTTGGCAAGAAATGTGACTCTTATCACACATACATTCCATGATCATTTCGAAATTCTCAACACATGTTTAATCACTAAAAACTGCCTTTACAAAGGAATCTTACAAACAGATTTGTTGTGTCGCAAACTCAGATTTTAACCTGGAAGGTGTTCTTGTATGGGTTCATTTGTTATGTCCTGGCTCCAAGGTTGCCATGAGTACTCATGGATAAAATCCATGTTTAAAATGTTTGGTTTAGTGGGCTATGGCTGACAGCATCACCCTCTACTAAATGTCAATGTTTGTGATCCACATTTAATTGTTTATTTATTTTTCTTCTTTTAGGAGCCATTTGAAGATGGGTTTGCCAATGGTGATGAGCTGACCCCGGCTGAGGAAGCTGCTGCAAAAGAAGCAGCTGACTCTAAAGGAGTGGTCAAATTTGGCTGGATTAAGGGAGTGCTGGTAAGCCACTATTGAAATATAGAAATTGTTGTAAACTACTGCAACTCTTACAATGTCTACTTTTGTTGAATCTTCTTCTGTGTCTGCTTTATTTGTATTTTTTTTGGTTTTATTTGAATCAGTTTTGTGTCTGTTGCATGTGAGGAACATGATCAGCGAGCCCACTCGCTGGATAATCTCCTGCTGTGTTCTCACATGGGCTCATTTGGACCTTATCCAAAGTTTTAACCTTTGGGCTGGGATGAAAAAGGACTGGTGTCTCTGACATTTGCCTTTTCACATACAGGTCATCTGAATAATTTCAGGAGATTATCTGGAGTTTCAGAGCATGTCTGAAAGCAGCTTAATAAACAATCTAGATGATTTATAAAATCCCCACAATAACAATGATAAACTTATAACTTTTAATGAAAGTATCTGTTCTGCATCTGAATTAAACTTGAATCTGCACATCACTATTAGACTACAGCAGCAGGGTTAGGTAACTGACACATAGCGCCAAAGCAAGGGGAAAAAAGATGGTTATCACACTGTAAGATGATCCTATTATGAAAATATTTTGATAAAAGCCATTCGAGACCAGAAGACATGAGAAGCGGTGCAAGGTTTATATTAGTGGGGAAGTAAGGACTAGTCTTGTCAAAATAAAAGCAGTATTATGATATCCAGACATGTGTTGATATAAAAAGTACATTGTCTGCTAACTGAGCCACGAGTAATTCACGCTCACAGTACTCAAATCCTTAACTGTCATCTGCCTAACATACAGTTCAAATAATATTATGTAGTAGCACACATATCACCTGCAACGCAATAATGTCTGTCAAATTTGTCTGCAACTATATTCAAATGTCTGTTTTTATTTTACCTGTCTTCTGACAACACACCAGGAACTCAGCCCTGGTCTGGGACTCACTATGAATAAAAAGAGCTACAAACAAAAGCATACTGTGTGCAGCTAATGCTACCACCCAAGACTTCTAGGTGGTAAATTTCACATCTTTTGGTCAGCTTCCTCTCACTGGCAGAATGCTTCTCACTTTTTTAGCTTTATTTTTTTACACTTATCTCAATCGTCCCCATAAAATCCCAGTTGTGTGGTTTTATTGAACACGTACCCTTTCATGCATACACAATAACAGTCCCTCCTCCCTGTAGGTCCGCTGCATGTTGAACATTTGGGGTGTGATGCTCTTCATCCGCATGTCATGGATCGTTGGTCAGGCTGGAATTGGTAAGTAGAGATCCTTTTTGAAGAGCTGAGCATTGAAATCACTTAAATTCAGACATGTTGCCTGTTAAAAATACTTTCCTGCTCAATTTACAATAACTTCTCCTTCAAAAGCAAATCTTCAGTTTGTTTTTTGGACATGTAAAGTTGTGTGCAATTAGCCTGTGGTTAATGGTGTAACAACATTATTGCACAAGAAAAAGAAGGGAGTATAAGACTGCATTGCAATGCCAAACTGAGGAATAAATACTGTAGAGTAGACAACATTCTTGAGTTCTTACATTGGAACTGATCTTTAAAAACATCACTTTTTAGGGCGACTGTGGCTGAGGGGTAGAGCGGTTGTCCTCCAACCTAAAACCATGGTTCGATCCATCTGCATGCCAAGGTGCCTCAGGGCAAGATACTGAACCCCAAATGACCCCTCATAGAAAAAAGACTTTGAGTGGTAATCAAGACTAGAAAAATGCAATTTAAATACAGACCATTTACTTGTGAATTTATAGTTTATAGAAATAACCACTTTATGACAAAGCATTTATATTAATACATTCTATGGTAACATCAAACAAAAAAATTGTTCATGCAATTCTAAGACATTTTTCATGATTACAATTGTTTTCAATATAAGTGTTAATTGCACTTATTTACCTGCAAAAGGAAACAAAAATAATAAACCTAATTTTGCTCTTATGCGCAAGAGAATCCGAGTGACAGGTACACTGATTTAAAGTGTGAAAGATAAGTTCATACATGACAGAGAACTGCACTGAATGCCACTTGGCATTACACGTTATTGCTAGTAGTTTAATATCAACTCAATGAGCAGTGTTTCCCATCAATTACACAAGGTGTGGGGGCCCAGGCCCAAATGTCTCCATTAATTTAATCAAGCTGCAACAAAGTGCTCACAATCACACATATTGCACATCACCCTCAAATTTCACCTCCATCAAAATTCATGTATTATTCCCTGAGAAATCTGGAAATTCTGCCAAACTTTGGCCAAGTCACTGCACCAAGTTTCATGGGAATTCGTACAGTAGTTTGTGTATAATTTTTTCGACTAACTAAATAACCAGCTAAAAAACTGACATAACTTTCATGTCAGAGGGGAAGAAAGCATTCATGAGGGGTCGACTATTTTTGGATTCTCGTGCCAGTGTTAATCATTGATGTGACAAAGACTGGACATAATACAATTAGATTTTTTTGACAAAGCGTCAAATCACAACATACAAGCAGTTTTGAGCAGCCCTTTGGCGACTGTGGAGAGAAAAAACTTCCTTTAACTGGAAGAAACCTCTAGTAGAACCAGACTCGATGTGGGCGGTCATCTGCCTCGACCGCTTGGGGTGAGCAGGGAAAAACAAACGTTTTAAGTTTAACATTAAATGTAGAGATGGTGTCTGCCTCCAGAACCAAGAATGGTAGCTGGTTTCACAGGGGAGGAGCTTGTGTTTTGGGACCGAAGTGATCTAATTGGATAATATGGGGTTATGAGCTCTTTGATATTGAAGGCTTGATTGTTAAGGTCTTTATATGTGAGGAGCAGGATCTTGAATTATTTTCTAAACTGCGCCAATGCAGAGAGGATAAGACGGGAGTAATATGATCCCTCCTTTAAGTTCCTGTCAGCACTCGTGCTGCAGCACTCTTTACCAGATGGAGGCTTTTCAGAGACTTACTGTGACATCCTGATAGTAAAGAGTTACAGTATCCAGTCTAGAGGTAACAAATAACACATACTTCCTAAGTGATGACGTCAAATATTACTGTAATGCTACCAACAAGTGTGGCACACAGCCTGTATTTACTGACATTCTCACTTCACACACCACATCCCCGAGAATTTGTTGATAATTCTCCACTTTGAAGTGAAATATCACCACACAGTGACACATGTGTCAGACTTCATAGCTGGTCTACAGGCGCGGAGCTGCTACTTTTCACAGAACTCTCAGAGTGATTGGACGGCCTGCTAGAAAACTGTTAACAGTGTTGCACATTTTTTTCATTTCAAGAGCTTTGTAAAGTTCATTCTGTGTTTTATTTTGCAGGTCTCTCCTGTTTGATTGTTGCCATGGCTACTGCAGTGACGACCATCACTGGTCTCTCCACTTCTGCCATTGCCACAAATGGATTTGTACGAGGAGGTATGCATAACTTTCTTATATATTGTAGTTGTTTTGTTAGACATGGTATTCTTTCTTTCTTTGAGACAGAAAAAATGTAATGTAAAATATATTTTTTGTGAGTTGCCATGTATTGCTTTTAAAGCTCTATTTGAATTGTCAGAATGAGTTTACTCTATGCATTGATACAGCATACATAATCTTTTATTAGTCAGATAGAACTGAAGTTTCTGCAGGAGTGTGGGGATTGATGAAGTTTCTAAAACAAAAATGAATAATACAAAAGGGATCGAATATCACTGGAGGAAGCAGTGCCATACACATAGAAGACATTGATGAAGATGTCAAGAGAGTTGGTGCTGATAAGAACCGACGCCTATATTGATGTGCTGTAAACAACTGTTGGGAACGTGTCTAAGCAGAGAACCTGCTGCAGTGTTCATAAATGAAAGGAAAAATTAATAAAATCTGGACGCAATTCTCCAGAGTTACTGTAGAGGTCACGTCTGTCAATGGCCCAAGAAACACATTTACCTGCACTTAACGCAGTTGCTAATATTTCACATCTCCTGAAGTATAGTTGTTCACACCTGACATTTGTTTGTGTGTGTGTGCCGATCTAAGCAATGACAACGGAAACAAGACACATAACTCTGAAGCTGTCCGTAGGCTGTATATATTAAAGACTGAAATGGATAAGTTGGATTTTTCTGTGAGATTTGGTGGTATAGGTTTCTCACATTGGGGTCCTAAATTTCTAGCCACTGGGTGACTAGTCAGACCATAGTGTGGTCCATTAGGACATGGGGCCAACAAACTAAAACATTTAATTTCACAACACAGTGTGACAAAACTGAACAGTTTACAACACAGTGCAACTTTTTATGTTCAGATGAATTCTCCAGCCATGCCTCGGGGCAAATCTAAGATGCTTTGTTGCCGGCAAGCTTGTGATTATAGACGAGACGCCAATAGCTGGATATTAGTAAGAAGTAGCATGCCCAGCCAGACCTGTTGTTTCAAACGGATTGATAGTTGATCTTGGAAACAAAATAAGTGTGGATTAAGGGCTGCCCTGGGGACCTCTCCCAGCTGTTGAATTTGCGAGGCCACGACAGTACGTCACATGAAAGTAGAGTGCTTAATTGATCATGTGCTAATGGTGCTCATGGAAACCTCGGATGGAACTGTTTGACATAAACAACAGATTAAAGTGGGCCTGTTCGCAGAGGAATCAGGTGTACCCCTGGCTTCATACTATCTAAAATGTTTTAAAAACAAAGCTTCGGAAACACTGAAAATAAATTAATGGGCCTTTAACCAACCTCCTAACAGTTTGTATATTTACAGGTCATGTGGAACAGGCTGTCGATAGTTATTCCATTGTTCAATACTTTTATTTGTAAATAATTGCAATATCATCCCAATGCATACATAAACATGTCAAGTTAAAATAGTAAATCCATGCTCTCAGTTTATTCCAAATTTATTTTAGAGTTAACTTGAACTAAAGTCTTGTTCATTTATTTTAAATTTACAGGTGGAGCATATTACCTGATTTCAAGGAGTCTGGGTCCAGAGTTTGGAGGCTCTATTGGTCTGATATTTGCCTTCGCTAATGCAGTGGCTGTGGCCATGTATGTGGTGGGCTTTGCTGAAACTGTTGTTGAACTTCTTCAAGTAAGTTTCTTAACTACATGTGGTACTTTTAGAACCGATTTAAGCCTAGAATTAACATATATTCTGAGTGATCCAATCACAAGTGGGCAGCACTAAGTTCAGCTGTGAATGCACCCAAATGCTTCCTCAATGTGCCTTGTAAATGCAAATGTGTCTTGGTTCTAATATGAAGGACAGCGTTCTCAGCTGATATCCTCTGTCTCGCTACAATTTCACACTAATCTTAAGTATTTTTACACCTTCAGTAACTCTGATTTGTTTGTGGCAACCACCACAATATCAACATCTTCAAAAGGTAGTCTTTGAATTAAAAAGCTCCCTATTTTTGCTACTACCCTTCCACATTAGCTCCGCTTAAGAGATTCACTCAAGGAATACCTGTCAAACAATAGGAGGTTCTTTGTCATTCCATTTAATAACTTCTTGTATTGTCTCTCAGGGTGCAGATGCCCTCATGATGGATGAAATAAATGATGTCCGAATCATAGGCACCATTACAGTAATTCTTCTCCTGGGCATCTCTGTAGCAGGAATGGAATGGGAGGCCAAGGTATAAACAGGATATGATTTCTAATACCATAAGTGCTATGACTCATCATAAAAAATCCCTTCAAGAAGATCTTATCAGACACAGCGATTCATTCATACATTTGTCAGTGGTGACTAATCTGTTGTTTAATTTGCTTCTCTGTAGGCCCAGATCTTCTTGCTATTTGTCCTCATTACAGCCATCATCAACTACTTCATTGGAACCTTCATACCAATCAAAGCAAAGGAATCTGTTGGCTACTTTGGCTATGACAGTATGACACATCCTGATTTTTGACTTCTTATGAGGCAGAGTTAACATCTGTACAATCTAATATCCCCTGACAGTGGATGTTAGCTAATTCAGTAGCTTCACTAAAGGCTTTGTCGTTGTTTCAGTAATTAAAGCTCTATTTTCCTTTCAGGTGCAATCATGTGGGAGAATATGGGTCCCAACTTCCGAGATGAAACTTTCTTCTCCGTCTTTTCAATCTTCTTCCCTGCAGCCACTGGTATTTTGGCTGGAGCCAACATTTCAGGAGACCTTGCTGTAAGTCACCAGTAGTTAACAACCCCCCACGAAATAGATGATGAGCCATCCCAAAAGTTTATCCTGATATATTGCATTTGACCAAAACTTGATGATAAATGATTAGAATTGATCTGAAATCCCTTTTATTATGAGGTTTGAAAGATTCTTGCTGTTATAGATTGCTTGCCATCTTAAGTCTGAGTTGTGGTGGTTTGTTACAGGACCCACAACTAGCCATTCCTAGAGGAACCCTTCTGGCCATATTAATCACAGGAATAGTCTACCTGGGGGTTGCTGTTTCAACAGGTGAAGTATTCTATCTCTGTAGCTTTGGGAATCTTCATTTTTTTAAGTTCATCTCATTTCTTTGCAGACTTTTAATATGTGCCTTATACTTTCCTATCAATAGGCTCCTGTATTGTGAGGGAAGCCACTGGAAATGTGAATGACACTATCAGTGCCGAGTTTATGTCGAACTGCACAGATGCCGCCTGCACATTCGGCTATGACTTCTCCTCCTGTCAGACTGAAAAATATAGTTGCAAACATGGACTCCTGAATGACTTCCAGGTATGACCCCCACCACCTGCCAACCCCGCCATGAACACTGTGCCACTGAGGAGAGTTGAAAAAGTGTTATGGGGGAGGGCAAACTTCCAAGAGCTGGCGGTGTTCATTAGGTTTCAACGATTTCAAATTACATTTAATCTTCTATTTAGGTGATGAGCATGGTTTCTGGTTTTGGACCCATCATCAGTGCCGGTATCTTCTCTGCCACTCTGTCCTCAGCTCTGGCTTCTTTAGTCAGTGCACCTAAAGTTTTTCAGGTAACAACCCTTAAAATACATCAATGATAGACAATGTTATTCATGTGCAGTTCTTTTTAAATGAACAATTAAAACATGCTATGATTCATCCACAGGCTTTGTGTAAGGACAATATCTACCCCGGCCTGGCCATGTTCGCTAAAGGCTACGGCAAGAATAATGAGCCTCTCCGAGGCTACATCCTGACCTTCGTTATAGCACTGGCCTTCATCCTCATTGGTATGGCTGGACACACTGCTCATTTATACCCTGACACAGTAAACACTACTTTCTATAGACTAAAAAGTAACAGCTGTGGTGTCGGTCCGAAATGTTAAATGTTTTGAATTATAAATAACATTATAATTTATTTGATAGGTTTAGAATTAAAAAAAAATTCCTAGCTTTCCTGAAAATAACTTTGTAGGTTGGTGCTAATTTTAGGGGAAATAATTAGTTTAAAACAATAATGAATCAAGATCGACTTTGATTAGTTAGTTGGTTAAGTTGTTCAAGCATATTCCTGTTTTGCTGGCAATTAGTACAAAAGTACATACTTAAATCATGAAAACATTTTAGTATGTCTGTGAATACGTGACCCTTAATTATATGGTCAAGAAAAGGTTTGAGTAAGAAGTTAAAATATGTATTATCAGATTTTTTTTATATCTATTGGGATATAAGACTTTGGTCGGAACGCAAAGCCAGCCATTGATATCAAGTGCATATTGACGTTCATCTCTGATACTTTTCCATGGATCAAAGTTTTCATCAAGGAGAAACTTTGACCTATCAATAATGTTAAATACTATGTCATTGTTCAACTAGACTCGTTGGGTGTCATCCTCTGAGGACCCCAACTATTTCTGCTAAATAAAACATTTAGAAGTATTGTAACCTAACAGGATTTCGGCTTTTACTGACAGGATTAGAGAATATGTAATTACAGGTTAGCTTTGACCAATTGTGAGTTGACTGCTTGTTGTTTTTATGTTGCAGCTCAGTTGAATGTAATTGCCCCCATCATCTCCAACTTCTTCTTGGCGTCCTATGCCTTGATCAACTTCTCTGTGTTCCATGCCTCACTGGCTAACTCACCAGGTAAGATCAAGCCCCAAAAACAAGATAAATTAAGTAAATGGTGCTAGATCCAGAAATAAGACAATGAGCAACGTCTCAAAGTAGACGTTATTTGATAATTTCACAAACAGTAGATCATCAGACACAGTAGCAGAGTCTTGAGGCTTATGCTGTGTAGCAGTGAATATGATGGGAACTGATTACTTGAGGCACTTGAGCTGCAGATCACAGCAAAGAGCTTAGAGACAGTTTTTGACAGCCCTTAAGACCAGTCATGTTCAGGAAAAGCTAACAGAACATCAGCAGTCAGCGGATCATTCAAACTATTTTGAATGTTTTTAATAAGTGTATAGCAGAGGGAAATTCAGGTTCCAAAAGGAAAGTCAATGGATCCTGTAGACACACACAATTTAAGCATAGTTTACACTTTCATGTAGCTGATAAAATCATTTTGACCCAAGATTAATTTACATGTTCTCGAGCATTCAACATTATCACACAGGCTTCATTTACCCTTCATTAGGATTTTGATGTATTTTCATGGAGTTGTGCGATTTTAGTTTCATTATTAAGAGAATATTTATGGAGAAAAATATTTAAATGATTTTAAAATTGCAAAATTGTAATAACATTTTGGAAGATCTGTCGCCGACAAAAATAGACTATAGCTATTAATAACTTATGAAGGTGAAGTTTTCAATATGATCATGCATCCCCATCACTTTTAGTATTTGGATAAATAATTGGTAAGAAATAAACAAACCAGTGCTCTTTCAGTATGTCAATTTTTCCGGATGCTTTTAGCTACAGATCATCAAAATTAATTTGATTGCAATTCAAAACAGTTTCAGGCTTCTTACCCAAGACACCTTCTAACTGGAATCTTTGGCTTTATTGTTATATTTATATAATTATATTTTAAACTAAACTAAGATTGATAAGAGACTATTATTCAGGTTTAACAATGCAGTTTGAAAAACAAATGCTAATGAACCTGATCCAAAATTATGTGGACAGTGTATTTGGAAGGCGATAAGATTCCATTTTCCTCCATTGCATTGATACAAAAGTAAAAATCTCACCGAGATATAAGAAAACATGGATAATTTCAACTGTATGGTGATTTTTTATTTTGGATTAACTGACACTTAAGGCTGTTAAAATGATTAGCTGAATTAAATGCATGTAGTATTTTTATTAAGCTCTGTGCTTTTCTCCCCCTCAATACCAAAGCTCTAGCAGAACATCAGGTACATATTCTTTATGTGCTTCTAATTCTTCCAAGCAGGTCATTTTATAACCTGGACTTAAATGGTACATTACTCAATTAGAGGCCAGCTGTAACACACACATTTACTCTTTTCCTGCCTTTGCAACCTTAAACTGTAAACCCATTTGTTATTCTGGCCTTTTCAGGACCTTTTTTAAATCTTTGCATGGTACTGAGAAAAAAAGCACCATCAATGTACCCTTTATGTCCTGTGGATTGTTTTAGACCCTGTCATTATGTAACCAAACACAGTCCCAATGTATCCCATCACTAAAATTCAATTAGTCTAGTATCTATGGAAACAATTAAAAACGTGTGGTCCCTAATAGCTGACATTATCTACTGGTCTATGGTTTTACAGGCTGCTAACTCTCATCCTTTAACCCTTAACTTAATTCATACTCTTTAACAGCAGTGTTCATTATGTTAAGACCATATTCAAAATATTGGAAAAGCTTTCCTGTCAAAGAGGATTACCTTGGTCGCTTCTGACTTAATGTGGTCAGTTACAACATCTTTGGAGAAACAGACTTCTACCTTAACATGAAGTGCATTTCCTCAGTTTACCATAATAATATATATTTTTTTTAGCATTTTAATACCCACATAGAGTTTTACTAGCTCTCCAAGGTTGCTTTATGTTTATGAATGTCCTTTGCTCTTGTTCTAACATGTATTCATTGCTGCAGGTTGGCGTCCCAGCTTCAAATACTACAACATGTGGGTTTCTCTTGCTGGTGCCGTACTCTGCTGTGTGGTGATGTTTGTCATCAACTGGTGGGCGGCCCTCCTCACTAACGTCATCGTTCTGGGACTCTATATTTATGTCAGCTACAAGAAGCCTGGTGGGTAATAGCTTAAAAAACGACAGCAAAAGTAAAGTACTGTAGATGAATCCCGATGTCAGCTGAAGGCATCATAAAAGTATTTGTCACTATTGTAACCACTGCACACTGTGCTGTTTGTCAAGATTTACCGGTAGCTCACATTCACAATTGCTTATGAAATGACATTGTCTTTTTAAATTTTTGATATTGCTACATGTGATACTGATCTTGTAGAAAACATGTCACACATGCAGAACACTACAAGTTAAACTATTCACGTTGAGTGTTTCGGAGAGTGTCTGCTCCCAGTTTTTTACCTTAAACTCAACAACACACATCCTGGACCGATGACAGTTCACCAAAATGGAAAGTTTTTAACAGATTTTTGTGTAAGTTGTATGTAGCTGTTTTGATACATTTGATCACTTGTCAAACAGCTACATGGTACGCCCCCCCTAAAATCTGCTACACATCTTTACATTTCTTCAAACAAAAAGCTGACCCTGGGCACCTGTGTGCACGCTCAGTTTGACATGCAGCTACACACACATATGAGGCCTTCTCACTGCCTGTAACACAACATGAGTCAGGCAGCCTTTGGCCCAGCAGGATGACCTGTAAACACAATTCCTAATGGCACTGTGTGTTACTGCCTGCATGCCTCTTCTTCTCCAGATGTGAACTGGGGCTCATCAACCCAGGCTCTGACCTACCACCAGTCTCTGACCCACACTTTGCACCTCAGTGGAGTGGAGGATCACATCAAGAACTTCAGGTACAACCCGAATTACTGCCATTAACATTGAACTAGGCAGCATTTTATGATAAATTTAAAGTGTAGATTTTTTGCTTAAATTAAACTATCAAACCAAACTTTTAAAGCAACCAATTGTTATTCACTCTTATGTAGAGACCTTTCTTCATTGAATCAAAATCAAATTTGTTGTTTTTGAATAACAAAATGTATTAGTGACAGAGTGCCTTTGGACTGTTCCCATGGCAGCAAACCAAGCAGGAGATTAAAAGGCATTTGATGGTGTCCTCAGAAAGACTTGCCCATTCCCCTGAGCTCCTTTTCAACTCTCACCGCCTCCATTAAATCCCATGGAGCTTAGCATATTTGCTTTGATGTTCGCTACTCTGCTCCTGTTTTTTTTTGTCCTGTGCTAAGAAGACTAGGGGCCACTGTGAGGGTCAGAAGACAAGCTGAAAATTTAAAGAGTAAAGTAAAGGTCATTGCAAAAGATAAAATTAGAGAGAAAGAAAGAAACCTGAAATTAATGAAGATGCACTGATCTCTCTTTCTTTTCTTTTTGTATTTATATAGCGCTTTTCTAGTATTGATGACCACTCAAAGCGCTTTACATTACAGTTTCACATTCACACATTCACACACACATTCATACAGTGCATCTATTCCCAGAACTTTTGTTATTCTATGGGGGGCCATTCGGGGTTCAGCATCTTGCCCAAGGACACTTCGGCATGCAGATGGGTCAGACTGGTGATCAAACCGCCGACCTTCAGGTTGGAGGACGACCACTCTACCCCTCAGCCACAGCCGCCCCTACTGATGACTTCTCTTGTACATGTCTGTTTGTAGACCCCAATGTTTGGTGATGACTGGTTACCCCAATTCTCGACCAGCTCTTCTGGACCTGGTTCACAGTTTCACCAAGAATGTAGGCCTTATGATCTGTGGTCATATTCGCATGGTGAGTAAATGTAATATACTCTGTGGATGTTTCTTGATCTGCCGTTTGTGGTTATTGATATGAAAAAAATAATCGAAATTAACGACTGCGGATTTTTTTTTAGACACACCATACAATGTATCAATTTTGAGTACATGTCACAAAGTCAGCAGTAGTTAGTATCATTAGGTGTGTTATCATGTATTGGAACTAATAAATACAATATAATCAATGATTTCTGTATTTTAACCCTTTTCATTACATCAGCTGGAATGAAACTTTGTTGTATTGGGTTTTCAATATCCAATATAAATAAAAGTCCCCCAAAAACATCAAAAAATAACAGTGACAAAATGACAAAAAAAAATTATAGATCAGAAAAAAAATACTAAAATTAACATGCACAAAACAACAGTAACATAGTCTACATATAAATATACATGTATGTTTATACAGTTTTGACAGTCAGACCAGCGCAACCAATAAAGTCCTTCCTGACAACAAGACCTTGTGTATTCATACATGCCCATCCCCCACCCCATCCAAGGAGGAGAGCTAAAGAAAGTAAAATTGAAATACATATAAATATAGACACATATATATATATAAACATACATCAACATCTTTAATCCAAATAGCAACAGTAGTGGGGACAGAAAATGTCCATTTAAATAGAATTAACTTTCTTGCTAACAAAGTGACAAAAGCAATTACATCCTTATAAATTTTTGTCAATTGTAACGTGGGTTAGGGAACCCCAAGTAGTGCATTCAGAGGGTTTAATTAAATGTGTATGCTGCTTATATCTGAGATTTTGTTAAATATTTCTTTCCAGAAACTGACAAGAGAAGGGCAACTGTCAAATTGTGTCTGATTATGCTCCAGCGACATCAAGTGTGTCAACTGCTATGCCACAAAGGTGTTTTTTTTATAACTGAGCCCCACTGTGCATCAGTGTCAGTGCGTCAGTTTTAAGTTCTAAATCTGACTAGATTTACCAAGCGCTCAACTACTGTTGGTTTCTAACTGGCAACTCAATAAACGTAGCACCACCAGCATGTAAGGATTATATAATCATTTGAAACTGGTATTCCATTTCAAACAGTGGTTGGGTTTCTTACCCTTTTTTTCCCTCTGGCACACTATAACACTCAGAAATTAGTGGTAATACAGCGGCTACGTGTTCCAGTCCCATTTACAAAAGTAAAATCTTTTTACTAATCCAGGCCAGCCAAAAAGGTTTCCCAATGGAAAGGCAGTTTTGATTGGATGAGTGCAGGCTTTGTGTAGTCCACAAGGGGCTTCTGATGTGCCCTCGTGCATGTTTCTAATGCTTCCATTAGGCCTGAGAAAAGCTTAGCAGTTAAATGGTGTAAACATTCCCAGCTAATGGCATTGCAGTCTCCTTGCTGAAGAGTGGATTTGAACTCTTTGCTGCAGGAATACACAAAATCCCAGATGAGGAGATTCAAAGGACGACTTTGTTCTACAGATGGAATTTGTTAGTCTGTGATCAAAATCAGATTAAATTGATCATCCTGTGACATATAAACCTAGACAATTGGACTCACGCATTTAACACGTTATTGTTTCTAAACTTGTAGGATGCTAAAGGCAAGGGTATGGAATAATGTGTGTGTGTGTGTGTGTGTGTGTGTGTGTGTGTGTGTGTGTGTGTGTGTGTGTGTGTGTGTGTGTGTGTGTGTGTGTGTGTGTGTGTGTGTGTGTGTGTGTGTGTGTGTGTGTGTGTGGTGTGTGTGTGTGTGTGTGTGTGTGTGTGTGTGTGGTGTGTGTGTGTGTGTGTGTGTGTGTGTGTGTGTGTGTGTGTGTGTGTGTGTGTGTGTGTGTGTGTGTGTGTGTGTGTGTGTGGTGTGTGTGTGTGGTGTGTGTGTGTGTGTGTGTGTGTGTGTGTGTGTGTGTGTGTGTGTGTGTGTGTGTGTGTGGTGGTGTGTGTGTGTGTGTGTGTGTGTGTGTTGTGTGTGTGTGTGTGTGTGTGTGTGTGTGTGTGTGTGTGTGTGTGTGTGTCGTGTGTGTGTGTCGTGTGTGTGTGTCGTGTGTTCGTCGTGTGTGTGTCGTGTGTGTGTGTGTCGTGTGTGTGTGTCGTGTGTGTGTGTGTGTCGTTCGTGGTGTGTCGTTCGTCGTCGTGTGTGTGTTCGTGTTCATGCTTACCTCCATATAGGGTTCCAGAAGACCAAACTTCAAAGATCTGTCCACAGAGCAGTCCCGGTACCAGCGCTGGTTGCTGAAAAATGAGACCAAAGCCTTCTACACACCAGTATTCGCTGAGGACATGAGGCAGGGCACACAGTACCTGCTCCAGGTAGGAAAGAGCACAGCTGTAATAGTGCTAGCAAAAGGATATTAAAGCGAAACTCATCAGTTCCCACAATAGGCAACACAGAGCAAGAATCCCTGACCAAACCGCAACAACAGCACTGAGATAAGATGGTTGTCTACATGCAGAGATTTATTTCTGGAAAATGTTGTTCATGCCTCTTGTAGCCTTGTACAACAAGTGCAGACAATCAGCAGTGTTGCCTCTGTTTGTGTCTGTGCTTAATGAGTACACATCTATTAGGTTGGGGATCATTTTATTCATCAAGGCTGTACTTTTTATACAATCATGTTAGAATTATGCTCATATCCTAGTATTACATACAATGTGTCATTGGGCAGAATTGGCCCATTTACTTGCTTTCAAGCAAAACAATGTAAGGATGGACAACTAGGAAAAAATTAAGGAAAGAGATTCCTCGCTAAGTGAACAGTTTAAACATTACTCAAAGAGAATTGGTATTTTTTTGAAGCTGCAAATTAATCACAATTGTTGCTCCTGTAGGTGTTACTGCCTTTTTCACATAGGTGAGACATTTACTGCCTTAGTTTTCTCAAGCCTGAGAGGGAATAAAGTGTAACTAGTTACAAATTGCAACAGTAACAGACTGAATAGTCCAATTGGAATATTTGTATCTTCTTGCTCCAGAATAACAGTATCATAGAAACATTTTTGAAATAAGGAGCAATTTCATTGATTGTTTTTCCTATTCTTGTTCTTGTCAAGGCTGCTGGCCTGGGTCGCCTCAAGCCGAACACCCTGGTGCTTGGCTTCAAAAATGACTGGAGGGACGGTGACATGATGAACGTGGAGACCTACATTAGTTTGATCCAGTGAGTAGAGATGCCACAACTTATCAAAGCTTAAGTTAAAATAGTCAGTGTCCTCTGCCAGTGCTCCACCATGGAAACCCAAAGCTTGGAAACTTTGGAATGAGTTAAACAGTTATCAATCAATCAAATTTTATTTGTATAGCCCATATTCACAAATTACAATTCATCTCATAGGGCTTTAACAAGGTGTGGCATCCTCTGTCCTTAACCCTCAGCAAGAGTAAGGAAAAACTACTAAAAACCCTTTTAACAGGGTAAAAATAAGTAGAAACCTCAGAGAGAGCCACATGTGAGGGATCCCTCTCCCAGGACGGACAGAAGTGCAATAGATGCCACGTGTAGAAAACATTCATCATTAAAGTCTTTAGCGGCATTGATGCAGTCCCGCTGCAATCACAGTCCATGGTCAGCAACCAGCAGGACCACGATCCACCATCCAGACCAGAGGCCACTCCAGTCCTCAGTCACCGTCCACTGCCGCCCACCAGGACCCACCACGAGCCACCGCCGCGGCCCTGGTCCACCTCCTGTACCCAATGCTAACGCGACACAGGGTCCGCCACCAGCACCACGATCAGCCCACACGACACAGAATCCGCCACACTGGGTCCACCACTGCGACCCCCGATGCGCGATCCACAAACAGCAATCCATGGTGCGGCCAGAGAGGCCCTGGATCTGCGGGTGATAAAGCAAAGGGATTCCGGGGAAGGGGGATAGGGATGGAGAAGAGGAAGGAGAAGCTGGAAAAAGAAGCTCCGTGTGTCATAAAATAGAACAAGTTACGTTCTGCCGCACTAATTAACTCTAACTATAAGCTTTATCAAAAAGAAAGGTTTTGAGCCTACTCTTAAATAAACAGATGGTGTCTGCCTCCCGAACTGAAATTGGTAGATTATTCCACAAGTGAGGGGCTTGATGGCTAAAAGCTCTGGCTCCTACTCTACTTTTAGAGACTTTAGGGACGACAAGTAAGCCTGAATTCTGGGAGCGGAGTGCTCTACTGGGTTTATAAGGTACTAACAGCTCTTTAAGGTAAAAAGGCGCTATATTATTAAGGGCCTTGAAGGTGAGGAGGAGAATTTTAAATTCTATTCTAGATTTAACTGGAAGCCAGTGTAGCGAAGCTAATACTGGAGAAATGTGCTCTCTTTTCTTTGTTCTTGTCAGGACACGTGCTGCGGCATTTTGGACAAGCTGTAGGGTCTTTAACGACATACTGCTGGAGCCTGATAATAATGAATTACAATAGTCCAGTCTCGATGTCTCGTGGACTAGTTTTTCTGCATCTTTTTGCGAAAGGACATGTCTGATTTTTGAGATATTACGCAAGTGGAAAAAGGCAGTCCGAGAAATTTGTTTTAAGTGACTATTTAATGATAAATCAGGATCGAAGATCACTCCCAAGTTCCTGACTGTTTCGTGGGAAGCAATGGCAATGTCGTTAGATAATGTATCTCTAAGGTGTTTGGGGCCAAGTATTATAACCTCTGTTTTGTCTGAGTTTAATAAGAGAAAATTGCGGGTCATCAAGGTTTTTATGTCCTTGAGACATGCTCGAAGTTTAGTTAATTGATTACTTTGTTCAGGTTTTATTGACAAGTATAACTGGGTGTCATCCGCATAGCAGTGGAAATTTACCGAGTGTGTCCTGATAATGTTTCCTAGTGGAAGCATATATAATGAGAATAAAATTGGGCCGAGCACAGAGCCCTGTGGAACACCATGGTTAACTTTGGTGCGCACAGATGTCTCATCATTAATTTGCACGAATTGGGAGCGATCAGAAAAATAAGATTTAAACCAATTAAGGGCAGTTCCATTAATTTTAATTAACTGTTTGAGTCTTTGTAATAAAATTTGATGGTCAATTGTGTCGAATGCTGCACTGAGATCTAACAGAACGAGGACAGACACAAGTCCCTGATCTGAGGCTATTAAAAGGTCATAAGTAACTTTTGCCAAGGCTGTCTCTGTACTGTGATTGGCTCTAAACCCCGACTGAAAGTCTTCATATATATTATTTTCCTGGAGAAACTCACACAGCTGATTGGCTACCACTTTTTCTAAGATTTTAGACATGAAGGGGAGATTAGATATTGGTCTGTAATTGGCTAAAACCTCTGGGTCTAGGGAGGGTTTTTTGAGAAGGGGTTTGATTACTGCTATTTTAAAAGACTGTGGTACATAACCTGATGATAATGACAGATTGATTGTGTTAAGTAACAAACTATCAATTAGGGGCAGAATTTCTTTAAGTAATTTTGTAGGAATGGGATCTAAGTTACAGGTTGTAGGTTTAGAACCTGAGATTATTTTGGTAAACTGATCACAAGTGATCAGAGAGAAGCTGTCTAAATAATGGGTAGGATTCTCAGCCATTTCTGAGATCTCTGTTATTGGGAGGGTATTAGTGCCAATTGAGGGCAGGAGATGGTTGATTTTATTTCTAATAGAATTTTATCATTAAAAAAGGTCATAAAGATATTGCTATTTAAGGATCGAGGAATGCTGGGTTCGGTGGAGGTTTGACTCTCCGTCAACCTGGCTACAGTGCTGAAGAGAAACCTGGGGTTGTTTTTATTCTCTTCTGTTAGTGAATAAGTCTAAGCTCATTATCCTGGTCTAAAAAAATTGACTTATAAAAGTGGGTTCAGGTGTTGCAAAATTAAAGGCCATATAACGTATTGAGGTGTCCTATATCTAATCAATAAATATATATTTTTTAAGTTTCTCAGTTTTCTAATACTAATTTGTTGCAACAGCGAAGCAGCTTTTACAGATGCTCTGAGACTGAGTGAATAAATATTGCGTGGAGTTAGTAACTTGGTGTTAACACTTTGAAGTCAGAAGGGTGGAGTTTAGGAAGCTGAACTTTTTAAGCCCTTTACTAGAGCTGACTGATAAACAGTTTTCTTTAAAGTTGAAGGTGAAAGAAGCTCGGGCCCTGCAATATCAATATTACCGCTAATATGCTGATGCACTTAATTCTCCCTCCAGATAGAAAGCATTACAATGTACATACAAGAATCAGGATTAAGAAAGATGTTTGAACATGCTATTTCCTGAGTGTATTCTTTTCACATTTTTTAGGTCTTTTCTTTTCAAAGCGCGTGTGTGTTTTTTGATTTGAGTCTCTCTGTAGATTAGTTAGCATTGTGCCCTTTTCCGTCCTCTGCTGGTGTGAAACTTTCATTTGTGTATTTTTTCCCCCTCTCAGCGATGCCTTTGACTTCCAGTTTGGTGCTGTTATTCTGCGACTGAAAGAAGGTCTGGACGTTTCCCATATCCAAGGACAAGGTAGCAGACACTTCTCTACACTCACAACATTGTTTCGGATAATTATTTTGCAATCTGATCAGACTCAATAGGGTGTTTCCAGAATTCCTATTTAATGTCACAAAACATGGTAAATAAAATAATTAAACCTATCAACAGCACAGTACACCTTGTTCGTTTCACAGACAATAAACAATTAGGTATTTGATCAAACCTGATATTTAAATAATGGTTGTGTTTATAAATTTCTTCCATCTTCACACTCTCAATCTGCTTTCATGATTTAACTTTCCATGAACGCGTTAAATCCATTTTCTCGACTTCGTTTCTATTCTTCCTTCACCTTTCTTCTCCATCTTTACTGTCATTCCATTTTTTCCCAGATGACTTGTTGTCCTCCCAAGAGAAGTCTTCAGTGATGAAAGATGTCATTGTGTCCATAGACACAAGCAAAGACTCTGACGCTGATTCATCGAAGCAGTCCTCCAAGGCCACAAGCCTCCAGAACAGTCCAGCTATACAGAAAGGTTAGAAAGCCTCAACTTTTCATATTCCACCTTTATCTACCAATCACTATCTAGAAAAAAGTGTGTGTGTGTGTGTAATAGGTTTAACATTGTTTTCATAAATCCTTAATCCATCAACAACCTCCCTGCCTTAACATACACACACTGACACAGGAAGTTGCCTCTATGACCAATGACCTCATTTCTCCCTCTGGGCCCAGTTTGTTAGTCCACAGATGTCTTTGGTCATTTTGTTTGTGCGTGTGAAAGAGAGAATCGGACACAGAACGAGATAGCCACCAAGTGCCACCCACACAACTCTGAACAGTAAAAGCAAACAGTTCCCACAATGTGGGAAGTGTAGGACCAAAAATTCCCATCGACGGCCTCATTCATTCTGGTGCCATGAAGTTTGTTGTTGAGATATATTGTTAAATATGGTAAAGCTTACATACAACATACATGGTCAAAAAAAGTGCTTGCCACCGTATGCTCAGTTTATTCTCTTTAATGTTAAAGGGATAGTTCACCTAAAAATGTTAATTCACTCCCTATCTACTCATCACTATGCCGATGGAGGGGTGGGTGAAGGGTCGCCATTTACTTCTATTGTATTGGATTTTGCTGCAACACTGTTTACTCCTTTACTTTGTGGATTTAAGCACTTCCCCCACCCCTCCATCGGCTTAGTAGTGGATTTAAAATGAGTTAATTTTCATTTTTGGGGGAGCTGTCTCTTTAATTTGGTATAAGATTTGGTATAAAATGTGATGTATAGGAAAAGTAGAAAGTCTAATGGATACATATGTGTTTGTGTTATAAGTACAAAGTCACAGTGTGTATAACTATTGTAGGATGGAATTAGTGTTGTGGAAATGAATAACATGCTGAGTTCAACCTGTGAACCCTTGTGTAGAAGGTATTACCATCTACTGCCAGCATCCTACCATGACCTTCAGACCTAAAAACTGATTTCTCCATATTAAATACTCTTTCATGTCCTTTACTTTATGCTGCTTACCAAATGGCCAGTGGAAGGCAGTGTAAAGTTGCTTTCAGACATGCACTGAACTCCAGTGATTCGCTGCACTTTCTCTGGAAAAGATGCATGTCTGAATGCTAATGTCAGAGTGAGAGACTCGAAGTTAGCTGCGGACTTTCTTCACCTATCCCCAGAATCCAATGTGAGCGCACAGCAGGAATTCCCCTGCTGGATTCACAGCGAGCGGATGAGGAGGCTTTTGACGCTTCTAACACGCAACAGACTCAAAATGAAAAATAAAATAGAAAACAAATGTCTCCGCCTAAATAATGCTCAGCCGCACGTGTAGAAGAAACCAACCAAGATATCAAGAGATTTTGTGGTGATAAAAGCCGACGACAGTGTTGCTGTTAACAAAATCACATTATCCCTGCAGTTGAGGTAATGCGTTACTTCCTGCCTCTACCTACTCGGTCTGTTTGCACCACCTCTTGGCTGAATAATATGGAGGATTTGTTGCTGTTGGAAACGCGACTCTGCAGAGAACCTCCCGCTGTGTTTTGCATGTGTGAAAGGCAAACTGCTGTAAAGTCCAAACCATATTATCTGGACTTCATCTGCAGGTCATGTCTGAAAATAGCTTTATGGAACTATTCAGTACTTGCTGGGAGCTGCAAGTTTCACTGCTAAAGTCAGACCTAACACATTCACAGAAGTCAGAGGGAATCTTCTAAAACTCTGTTAAAACTCCTGATATTATATAAAAGCTTAAGCGAATGTTCTCGCTATTCCATGGTTGTGCATGTCAGTCTAATATCATAGAGCCAATAGCTTATGGTTCTCCTCGGGATCGTACTGTTTGCATGTCTCCTTCATTGTTGTTGTTGTTTTGTCTCTTTTGTTACTTTGTTTTAACTCATGATTAAGAATCCTTGGGTGGAAGCAACTGGCGCATCAAAACAACATCTTACCTCAATTATGATTTTTTTCTCTCTCTCCTTTTGTCTCAAATTTCCCAGATGACGACGATGATGGCAAAGCTACAACCCAGCCCTTGTTGAAAAAAGGCAGGAAATCCACTTTATTGGGTTGCCTTAAATCTTTTCTTTCTGTCTTTGCTAGCTCTTTCTCTCTTTCCACTCAGGTCATATTTTCCTTTCCTTGTGCACTGTCTTTCATCATCCTTTTTTCACAGTATATTTTGAATTCCTCTTGTATTAACATACCGTCCTGCACCCAGCTGTCTCTGTCTTTTCTCTCAGTCTGTAACGTGTTTCCGGCCTGCTGGCTACTTGGCTTTAGGGAATAACATTTAATCTTTTCCTCTCTTTTCTCTGCTCACCAACTTGTAACTCAAGTATTGTGTCTGTTAAAGTGCCTTTAACTCAATCCAAGTCTTGAGTATTTGTTGTTTGTCCCAACATTTCAATTTCCTCCAAGCTGTCTTCGCTCTCTTACCTGGTGTTTCTTCTTTCTCTGAAGGTGACAGTTCGCCCGTAGTTTTCTCTTTCAGGGTGAAAACTTCTATTCTGTTTTCATGTCTCCAGCCCTTCACAGTCTCTCTCCCTTTCCTGTTTGCTGCTCAATTGATGGTGTCTCCCCTGTGGTTCATCAAGCTTTAAAAACATACTACCTATTATCAAGTGTTTAATATTCTGTAAAGCTGCAGTGGTGAGGTTTGAATGTTTATTTTTTTTTAGAATTGTTTTATATGTTTTAAGTGCTCATCATCACACTTAATTTGTATTGTTATTCAAACATAAGCCCATGTTATAAAGACAGCCAAACTTAACAGTTCACAAAGCCAAACCCCACATATGTATCTGTCCACAAATGTACAAAAACTGTCCACTTGGAATGTTTGGTTACTGTCCAGCTCAACTTATACTCTCAGGACACCAAACAGTCCCAATAAATTATTTTATCAATCATTTTGATCTTGCAATCTGATTGAATGTTTTGCTGTTGGTGGTTGCTGTGGTTCATGTGTTATTTAACTATCCCTGTAGACAAGAGGAGTCCAACAGTGCCACTGAATGTGTCTGACCAGAGGCTGCTGGAGGCCAGCCAGCAGTTTCAGAAGAAACAAGGGAAGGGCACAGTGGACGTCTGGTGGCTGTTTGATGACGGAGGTGAGTGTGGGAGAAAAGATGAAACACACATGCACCCACTTACATGAAAGAATTGTATATGTGGTAATGTATTTTTAAACTGTACTTATTTTCTCAAGTTTGAAAACAACAAAAATAATTCGAGAAATTTGGCCTTTATAATATATATATATAATAATAATATATTCAGGTAAATGCAAATACTAACTTTCTTATTTTCACAAAGCATTCTTTTAGACGTGCAGTGGAGTGTCAACATTCTTAAAAGCATGTGGTGAACACAAACATACACGTATACAGAGCATTAAGTATAGTATATAGCACAGAGTTTAATAGACCTCTGTAAACACAGACACAAAGATTCCTGAATTAATACTCGGGACTGTTGTTCGTCGATGAAAGTTACATTTCATAGCTGATATGTTGACGGCTCATTCTCTATTGTCAATAAATATGTGATAAACAGCTAAGCATGGTTTATGTATTCACCATATTGAAAAATGTGACACTTGATATGCTGTCATCATGTCAGCCTCCTCACCTTTAACTGAAAAGACGTGGACTCTTTTTGATGCAAGCAAAACAGTTTTCACATTTGGCTCAGTCTGGACTTCTGCTTTTAGCTGACGTCTTGGATGATGGTTTAAATGTTGTTGGGCAGATGTAATATATCTTGACTAACGGACATTAAGCACCAACCCCATTTTCTGAAGTGTCGGAAGGAAAGTTTCATAGTTGTTTAGGGGTGACTCAAACTGCTTGGTTAGGGAGCCTGTACATAGGAGGCTGAAATCTTGGTTAGGGTTAACCGAGATCTCTGACCTAATCTCTTTTCCAGGTCTGACCCTGCTCATCCCCTACCTGCTCACTAACAAGAAAAGGTGGAAGGACTGCAAGATCCGCGTCTTCATTGGAGGCAAGATCAACAGGATTGATCATGACCGCCGAGCGTGAGTATTGCACTTTCTCCTAATCCACTAGGCCAAGTTCAAAGTTAACACAAATATATTCATCTTTCCCGACTGTAACCAAACACTCACATATCAACCGTTTGGTAGCAAAACGGGATGAAACCCTGTAGAACTGAAGCGGCTGTGGCTCCGGAGATGGATACATTGATGTATGATAGACAAAGGTGCTACATAGAGATGCACTGTATACTGTATGTTTGTTCGAATGGCAAAACTCTACTGTGGAGAGCTTTAAGTCGCCATCAAGATTTGAAAAGAGCTACAACTGTTCTGGTGTTTGGATTATGTTTCTAAATTATTAATCACTGCGATTTGTACAAATGCTGTACAGAAAAATAGTAGCAGTGAAATTAGACAAGACATTAGAGAGCCTTCTCATAAAGCAACCATCTGCTTTCCTTTCAGCACCTCACTTCTATGTTCAGCTGCTAGTGACATGACACCTTTGGCCTGATCTACTACAGACTAGGGCTGCTCGATTATGGAAATATTCATAATCATGACTATTTTGGACAATATCGAAATCACGATTTGTCAAACTATTATTATATGCCCTTATTCTGAAGTCTATGCTTTATTCTTTAAATGACTGTAACCCGAAGTGTCCCTCACATCCGGTTCAAGTAAACACAGATGACGGCTGCGTGTCTTATTCCTCCGTGAAACCAGGATATCGGTGCCCGGTTATTCAAACCCTTAATGATGGCAAACCTAACACCCTCCAAAAAAACACTTTTTAGGCGACAACTTTGAAATTTCCTCTCATTATTAAATGTCCCCCCCTCAACTGTGTTTGTCGATCCAAGAGATCTGGTAGTATGCCACAGCCTCAAACATTAATAGTGTGTGTATTTTCCCTGAAGCTTGTTTTCATTTGGACAGCGTTGGTCGAGCTGTTTCCCTCTGGTTCCAAGTTTTATGCCAAGCTGTCCTAACCATGCTCTGCACACGATATGGATATCCAAACGTTCTCCCTCTGTTTCACAAAATTTTAAAAGTTTTTGAGAGAATACCATTTGAAAAATTATCTTTACACCTTCATGACAGTTTCCAGCACAAAGTCATCTCTCTCTCGCCCCTGTCTTTTCTCTATCTGTCTCTCTTTGTCCCCTGCAGCTGCCTCCTACCTCCTTTTGTTGGATAAAATTAGAATAAGCTAGGTGCCAGAAGCCTAGCTTATTATCTCCTTGTGTGAGCACACACCCCAGGGTGCAATTTCCCTCAGGTTGTTGGATCATAAAAAGGCTACACATCCGGTACAAAAATTATCACGAGAAGTTTCCATAGTAGAATTTAGTCCTGTGTTGTCATCGTGTAAGACTGAAATGTGGTTCTAAGAACATGACACTATTACAAAAACAATATAGCATAAACACCGGGTTTAAAGTTCGCCATATGTGATGGATAATGATTTCAAGCACTTGGCCTCTTTGAAGTTGAAGATAAAGGAAATGACTCTCATACTCAGAATGCCTCCCCTACCTGCCCCCTCCCACAATCTTCAAACGGAGATATTCAGAGCCGCTTCCTCTGGCCTTCAGGATGACTCGGTGCATAGCTTCTCAGATTAAAATGTCTACAGCTGGTCTCCGGTATTTATCCCAAAGCTCTTTGTTTTTGCTTTTTGCAGGATGGCCACTCTGCTGAGCAAGTTCAGGATAGACTTCTCGGATATCACTGTGCTGGGTGACGTAAACACCAAGCCCAAGAAGGAGCAGTAAGTTTCCTTCAATAAACTTCAAAGATAAAATATTTTCTGCCACACAGTTTTAGCCATCATTACCTTTTACTAACCATACATGCTCTAGCGGACATATTTAATATATAATGTTAAACAAGAGCTGTTCAAATCATAGCTAGTTACTTCAGTTGGTAATACAGACGAGAGGAAAAAGCACACATTGATGTGGGTGAAGTTGCTACAATGACTTGGATACTAAATAATGTATAATGCACTTTTTTTACAGCTGTAATTCCATCTATATACGTTGTGTCATAATAATCCCTGTTCAAAGATAACTATTATTACTTTTCATTTAATTACCCCGTTAATTTTAGTTAAACTTTGCTATGCTACGTCAAGGAAGAAGTCACTTGCTGCTTGTTTATCACATTTCAGAAGGCTTCTGACATGAAATAAAGCTGCACACGCTGCTGACTTTAATTATTTCCAGTGGCTTCTGCTTTGCAAACTTTTTTAACACAGTTAGTTTCCATATATTAGTTCCATTAAATGTCATCTTTACCAAAAGGAGTGATTAATAAACCCCCCCCAAAAAAAGAGTCTAAGTATACAACTGAAGATCTTTCTGCAGATAGAAGCAGACACATCCAACCTGCTATCCTGAAGATGAAAGTTTCTTTGTAAAGATAACACTGTATAGAAACCATTGTTGGTCTTCACTAACAGATTCTGTCTGAAATGAATAGAACAATCTTTCACCTTAGAACCTGACACTCAAATGAGGTCAGATTACATTTGACTTTGAGTAATTGTGTAGATCATTATTATACACGTTTAGATTCATATGACCTTAGACATGACTTTATGACTTAAAATGTATTATGAATTGTATTCTACATAACCAGTTAACTACTATTTGGGTTTTACCTTTGTAAAGGTGTCAATCATTGTTAAAAGTGATAACAACATCACAGAGGTATCACCAAAAATAAATCGGGAGCAGGACAATCAGACTGAAAAGAAACATTCATAAGAGTTTACAGAGCCAGCTCATGCCTCCACTGGGACCACTAAATGTCAACCTGTTTAATTATGTGAATGCTGCTAATCTTCACTTGACAGATGTTTTGTATCAATATGATCATTATAACAGAATCTATTTCAAAAACTACAAAAATAGGATTGATGTATTACAAACCTGTCTACCTCTGTATCTCAGTCTGTAAGGGTCTCAAGATATTTTGTTGAAGTGACATCGATGGTATTTGGATTTGATTGGTCATCAAGACTACAAAAGCGCTATATAAATACAAACCATTTAAAATGTTGTCTGGTTTATATAACGGAATTAACCACTAGCTTAGTGGGCAGTCAATGGAAAACCACGGAATGAAAGTGCAGGCTACTGACTAGTTTCATTACCTAATTGTATTTGTAAATACAGAACTTGGTTGGTATGTTCTGGAGGTAGGTGGAGGAAAGGAAAAAACACAGAGCTATGATGTTGTTAGCGTTGTGTCATATTATGTTATTTTCTTCACCCCACCCAAGTGGGATTTTGTGCTATTACCTTGTGGTTGAGTTCCATCTGTTAATTATGACAGCAACATATTTGATGAGGCTTTAACTTATTATGTTTGGGTAATTAAAGACTGGATACAAAGTCATACTAGACAAGGAAATTTGTTCTCCCACTTGCTCCAATTAACTATCAAACTGTTGTTGTACAGCGTGTTGGCCTTTGAGGAGATGATCGAGCCTTATCGCCTGAAGGAAGACGACATGGAGCAGGAGGCAGCAGAGCGGCTAAAGAACAGTGAACCTTGGAGGATCACCGACAACGAGCTTGAGCTGTATCGTGCTAAGGTCAGCACGCTCCCGCTCGCTATACCTCGCCATGTCATTCTGTGTATCTTTAACACTTTGTCAGTGCTAAATAGGGCCATCAACAAATATTGTAATTTTCAATGTTCTGAATTGGATTAGATCGGCCCCACAAGTTCTCACGTGGGCTTTTGCCGCTGCACTGAAAGCACAGCGTGTTGGACAGAGGTCACTCGTCACTGATGGTAAATGAAATGGCGAGCAGACATTAGCCAAAATATCCCCAACAATCATGTGGTAATGATGGCATGAAGTTCACAACCCAACAAGAGTTGGGCTGAGGGAAAGTCCTCAAGATAAACTTGAATGGAAGCTATAGAAGCTACAGCCATTTTTGAGTTTATACTGCTCTTATGTTGAATGTGATATATCTTCCAAAACCTTTGCAGCATAAGCTAATGTCAGGGGAGTGAATACTAATGCACTACTGCCAAATTAGAGGGCTCCTATAAATAGTGTGAGTGGAAACAGTTCAATGCAGGGTAACAGTGTAGCACTGTGAGCTGTTCTGTGGCTCAGACTCTGTAGCATTTTGTGATAGTGATCTGGTAAGTTGAAGTCTGAATGTTTGAATCTGTGTTTGTTTGCTTTGCTCTTCAGACTAATCGTCAGATCCGACTCAACGAGCTACTGAAAGAGCACTCAAGCACAGCTGCCCTCATCGTCATGTAAGCTGCTGCTGCGTGTGTGTGCGTGTGCGTGTGTGCTTGCAATGTGAAACTGTTTCAGTATCAGTACTTTTGCTCTACTGATATTTAATTTAGTAATAAATAACACACTCAAGCACACACGCGCAAATATATTTTTCTTTGTAAGTCTATTCCACCAACGTCATACATCGAGGGTAGGTTTGATATGGGTCTAAAATTATCTAAAACTTCTGGATCAAGAGTGGGCTTTTTAAGGAGAGGTTAAATTACAGTTACCTTACAAGCTAGTGGTACTTAGCCAGTTTATCAAAACTGATTTAGTAGGGAACTATATTATATTATATTAATATGGTATGATCTGGTAAAGCACTTTTGTTGAAAATAGGGGTGCAAAGATTAATCAAAGTAGTCCACAAAACTCAATGACAAAAATAGTCGTCGACGAATTAAACATTAATGATTCATTGGTTTCGTCATTGCATGTGTTTTTCGTGCCGTTCAGCTGAACTAAATGTTGTTTTACCGGAGGTGCTGATGGAGGAGTGAGCCATCTCGCTACCTTTCTTTCTCTGAAAGTGCAAAAGTGTCAAATCATAGACCAATGACAGCGTCCGTTCTATCGCGTACCAGAAAGTCAAAAGTATGGGAGAACTTCAACATTAACATAGTCCGGAAAAAAAAACTACGTGCAATATTTTAAGGCGGCCCTTGCTTTCCATGGAAGCAGGACACAAGCATTTGAAGAGGAGGCACGTTTGACATCGTAACGTAGACGATGCAGACTCGCCTCGGTAAAAAAAAATGTATACTTGATTTTTTATTTATTTTTAGTGTCAGCACTTGGCCTGTCCTTGGTTCACAAGAAAAAGTGAAACTTGAATTAAATAAAGCAAATTATATTAGCACTTTGCCTGTCGTTTGTTTTAAATGGACAAAAACTTGATTTTTCTTAGTTTTTGTATCAATAGTACCCTAATATGCAGCAAAGTTTATTAAAAGACATTTTTGAATGAAGTATCGATGATAATTGTCTTTATTTTCAGTCATCACATGCCACGAACAACCTCAAGCTCAATTTAAAAGCTGTTAAATAAGAGCAATTGAACATTTGTGCCATCCATTATCCGATTAATCGTTTCAATAATCGATAGATAAATTGACTATCATAATAGTCATTAGTTGCAGCCCTAGTTGAAAAGGCCCTTTTTTTTACCTGATATTGAAAATGTCAATGGATGGAGCACTAACAACATCATCAGGAAGTTGGTTCCCATGTTGGGCTGCATAGAAACTAAAAGATGCTTCTCTATGTTTAGATTTTAACCTGGGTACCACTAAGCGATCACTTCACAGTGATCTCAGAGGTCTCGTGGGGTTATATATTCTCAAATTGGTCTATTATGTATTTATAAGCGGCTCCATTCAGAGATTTAAAAATGAGCAGTAAAACTTTCAAATCAATCCTGTGAATTACTAGCAGCAAGAATGACTTGCAAGCTTTTTAGGATGTCCCGATGAAGGTCAAGAACTTAGAACTGATTTTGCCAACCGAACAACTACTGCTAATTACTTATTGTTCTTCTACATCAAATCATTAGCTTGGCATCAAATATTAAAACTCTGGTATCATATTGGTACAAACACAATGTATTATATGCTTATCGGGTCATATCCTCTCTACCCTTCAGTGAGTTATAGCTTTTTTGTGGATGTAAAAGTTCTTTGAAGTTACAACGTCTGCGCTAGAAGGAGTTATTTTAGGAGGCGGGACAAGAACTAAAACAGTGTTTCAGACAGAGGGTGAAAACAGCATCAGTGAACACTTTGAGATAGATCAAGTTTATTTTAATCATTACAGCAGGTAAACCTATTCTGGTATAGCCCAAATCAAAATGATCAATGTGTAAATGGCCCAAATATCTGCAGCATCACTGATTATCCTCTCTCTTATGCCTCCTCTGTGCAGAAGCCTTCCGTTGGCCAGAAAGGGCACAGTGTCCAGTGCTCTCTACATGGCCTGGCTGGAGGCCCTGTCCAAGGAGCTGCCGCCCATCCTGCTGGTGCGCGGAAACCACCAGAGCGTCCTCACCTTCTACTCTTAGACACACAGAGAAGAACATCAACTTTTTAAGCCTCACCTCCCTCTCTACTTCAGGGAGCAGACATGTATACATCCCAGTTCCATCCACACCTAAAGGTGCACCACATACACTTCAGAGACGGTAAATAAAAACACAGCCACTGTTGAAAGCAATGCTGGTAATACAAATTAAATGAAGGAAGAGAAAATTGGTTGACATGTGTAAATGCTCTACAAGTGACAGAGGAATGTATGGGTTGTGGTGGGTGGAGGCTGAAAGGTTACCCATTCTGCTCCTTTCTTGATATTTACTCCAAGATGTCAGGATTCTTCTCTTGTAGCTCTAGTTTCTTCTAATTTCCTCATGAAAATGTAATTTTTGTTAAAGCTGATTTCTCTCAGGCCCCAAACCAGTCGTGTACAATCATCATATTGTTCTCACAATATTGAATACCTTGATGTCATACTTGTTAATTTAATTGAAGTTGTGATACAGCAATAATCACCCTGTTGTTTTCCTTAAATGTTGGGAGAGAACCATGCAGAATGCTTTGCAACACCTTCTAAAGCCTTATGGATGTGCCTTCCAGCTGAATGAGATAAACTAATTCTAATCTCTATCCAGATTGACAATACTTTGGTGAATAATAGTTAGTTTTATTGAGTTTTTAATGTGATTCCTTATAAGTTAAGCTCTGTATTTATGCATATGGTTGCATGAATTTAATGAAAGGTGTCCACTTGATTACATAAAGACTTCATATGTTATTTCTCTCTCCCTCTATCTTAACCTAATCAACATGCTTATATTGGGCCATTGTATTTAAATTTTTAGTAAAAGTTTGGGTCTTCCTTTTCAAAGCTGTTCTTCTATTCTTACGAAAGTCTCAGCTCCTTGACTCAAGACACAATGTATCTTATAGGCATAGTACCTAAACCATGTGTATATGGTTCTTAAATGTAACTTCTTTTCTCGTTGATAGATGTGAATCTAGTTTGTCATTAGTCATGTCAGGTGGAAAGGCCAACTCTCCCTTGTAGCTACTGATTGACTAAATGAAGCTTTTCTTTAAACACGTTTTTGTATTTATGTGTCTACATTTATGGTTCTTTCAATGTAAAGAAATCACTCTTCCCAACAAGTTAGTTAAAACCTTGCCTTAATGCTAGAACTAGTCTAGCTCGTAATGCTAGTCATGAGTTTCTTTTCTCATATAAGCCATACTGGCTGGATGGTCTCTGGGTAAATTCAGATAGCAGTCCATTAGTAACAAGTTTTCATAGCTTACTTAAAGCCTGTGAGCTGCTGGTTAAAGTGCTCATTCAACAGATATTAACATGTTCCATTTAGTCAACATCAGTGGCACAATAGACTTGAGTTTTGCACTCATGTACGTCTGTGTGGCTGTTTGATGAACTGCTGGTCCCCTTTTCCCACAAAGCCCAGGTGGACAGAGAAAAAGAATGACGAGCAAGCTTCATGATGGGAAGACTTGCTGACAGAAAGAATGTGACATTGAAATGTCTCAAGACTGAGTCAAGATATACCTCTATGCATATGAGTTTGTGTTGCATAAGCACACGTAATAGAAGTCTATCACTTCATCACATGAAAATATCTACTCGCTTCAGTTCATTGAGGTGGAACTTAAGGCACATTTCTTTCCTATAGGAATACTGGCCTGTAAACACTTAAAGGGTACAATGACTCCAATCAAAGCCATTCAAGACACTAATGTTTTAAATAAACTAAATGTATTCCCTGCACTAACATGGTCATAAACAATATTCACTTGGCAAGAGGCTGCAGATAATTTTATATAAAAACCACACAGCTCTTGCATAGTCCTCTTAAATTCAATCAAGTTTTTGTTCTTACTAAGCTGCTACTGCTACTTTTTGGACCGGTTAAATTAACTCAATTTAAAAGTGTGTTCAGACTGAACGAAATGTGAATTTCAGAAGTGCCGCCATTACTTTAGAAGTGAGGCGGATATGCACATTTTCCCTGTGCAGCACACATTGAGGCAGATACACAAATTACAGTGCAGAAATGTTCACATTGACTGTTGAAGCACAATAACAGATAACAAAGATGCAATTTCTCATTTGAGCATGTCTAAAATTTGGCTGTCCACTTAAATGTTCTATTTGAGGGACGTGTCCTGAGAAAAGAAAAGAAGACCATTTGAATAGCTGTTGGTCTGAGCTGCCGCGGTGTGTGTAGGATAATTTTCATATTAAACTACAGTGCTTTGTGGATAATCTCATACTTCAACTGTTAACATCGATAGTTAACAAGTAGTGAAAGGGAACCATAACTGAAACCCAGTTTAGAAAGAAGGTCTATTGTGACTACTAGTTATTCATTATTGACCGATTATTGTCATAGATATAGAAACTGCTACAAACCTACTGGATAAAACGGGGTTCTCTATTTGTAATGTTCTTGTTTATCTGTTTTCCCCAGAAACGAACATTTGTAGCATTTAGTTAGTTATTTCATCTCTTCTACCTTTACTGTTTGCAAATGTGAAAGAGGAGTTTGACAAAATGCTTTGGTTGGTTGATTGTACTGTATAATGAACAATACTGTTAAGAAATAGTATCCATCATTTCCCTTGTTTGCCTTTTTCTTTTATGATAGACTGAAGTTCAGCACACTGCAGTGTACTGACAGCTTAACTGTGCTTATATATATATATATATAAATATATATATGTGTGTATGTGTGTGCGTGTGTGTAATCTCCAGTTACATACACATTAACCATATAAACAACCAGCAAAGTTTTAGAGCACCTCCACATACAGTTTTTTCTAAATTTTACATCCTAATCTAAGTTGAGCAGACAAACATACTTCTTTTTACAGAGGCTTTGTAAGGCCCTCTATAGGATAAGTCTGCATTAACTTCCAATGCTTCAGTATAGTTAATACTATAGGCCAGTTTTCTATCAAGTTGACCTGATATCAATTTTTTTTCTGTAAAAGTTACTCATTTACTTTTGTACAATTGTATGTTATACACTTGACTTGAGTTGAACTGCTCAATACAAAAACTACTTTTTTTCTAAACTGGAAAAGTTGATAATACAAAGAGGTAAAAGTTCAGTGGTTACTTGTATCTTAACCACTAAACCAATGCATGATGTAATTTTGAATATCTCATCAAATTTGTTCCTGAAATGCATTTGGAGCTGAAAGGGTTCAAAATACCTTTGAGCTAGTGGAAGATTCTGACATTTGGGGGCACTATTGTAAACTATGAAAAAAGTATTGTATATTTAGAGTCCATAAATTATTCTGCTGTGACTTACCTGCACTCCTTCGCTGTTGGAGAGCATTATTACAAACAAGAACACGGGTTTCTCTATATTTGAATATTACAGTGAAAAAAAAGCACCATATATACATATATATAATACCCCTACCTACCTATCTATACACATATATAAATGTATCTGTCCAACCTGGAGAAGATCTTTGTCTTGTGTCATTAAATGAAACAAAAGACCTCCTGTCAACATTTTACAACCAAATAATAGTGTTTGTGTCTTGTTTTCTTCACTTCTGTCCTAATAAATAGATTCTAATGATATACTCTTTCTATGAAGAAGAATGTATGTAATTTTCTGCTAAAGCCCCCTTCCTCTCCAGTATCCATCTGTCATGTGTCAAGCTATGATGATAGGTAATAGTGTAAAAAATATCATGAACTGGTCTTAATGGTGATGGAACGCCTGTCCACATTTCAAACCTAAACTAACCTGTAAATAAACTTTGTAATCTAATGACAAAAATTAAGGGAGTGGGAAATTTGTCAAATTTCAATATGGAGAACAATATTTATTTTAGTTTCGAAATTTCTCCAAATGTATTTCTGTCTTTAATAATCTGATTTTAGTTGCAAGTTAATTTGCAGGTTGATTTTTTTTTATTATTATTATTATTTTCATGCCTTTTTAATTTTTAGCAGACTGTCTTTTTTCTCTCTTTTTTTTTGTCTTTTTTTGTCATTGAACTAAAGGGATCTTTTCAATCCCTTCTGAAGAAAAGACATGAGGATATAAGCAGATCAAACCTGTTTCTCCTGCTTTCACACGTGGATGGAATCGACCTAGCCAGATATAGCTGTAATGTTTTGATACACTGTACTGTAAACAGTAACATATATGCTATTTCTAACACTTTAACATTTATGATTACCAATACTTTGTACATCTTTGATGCAATAAATCAATCAAATGAAATCTGTTACATTTTAAGTCTGCTTTTTGCTGAAAAGAAGTAGTGGAAGTAGTTACAAAATAATAAAAGCAAGGGATCTGCATTCTAAAACAAATGGATCAACTACAAAACAGATCGTTTCAAGAGGCACTTTATTAGAAACAACAAACAACCGCTTTGTCCTTAAATAGCCTTGTGTTTTTGAGTCATTGATTCCACAAGATCACTGCAGGATCGGACCCAGTCATGTCAGGTGTGTGCTCTCTTGTTCCTCTGCCCATAGAGTAATGTCTCAGTGTACCGTGTACATCACTTCAGCATTGTGAAACCTCTGGAGGTCAGCAAAAGGTCAGTTAAGTATTTCCAACACATAGATCCATATACTCATCAGTTTTTCTTCTGTAAGACCACAACTGGCACTATAATAATAATAAGTATTGCACACAGAGACAAAATGATTGAAAAAAATATTTTACAAAGTTTTTTTCTATTATGTTCTGCTTCTTTCTTCCTCAGCAAAGAGTCAAATCCTGGTGTGTAGAGATCCTCAAGCCAAAAGTCCATATCTTTAGGAGTCTTCTCTTCCTCCTGCAAGGAAAATCTAAATATTGCTTAAACCATCAAGAACAAATAACCTCTTAATAAATACCTCTACATTGCTGATATGCAGTGATTGCTATAGGTTATGTGCAGTTCCTAATATAGACTTATTTGACATTTTAATTTTAACTTTATTAGAGATTTACCACCAGTCAACCATCATTTAGTCTTAACCTTATTTGAAAGATTCAATACCTTTCTAGTCATGATGACTACTCAAAGCACTGCACATTTCAGATTTGCCATTCACATGTACATTCATACAGTGGATCTATGTGCAGCACTGTCTATCACACACTGCCAGACAGAAGTAATTTGGGGTTCAGTATCTTGCCTAAGTGCACTTTGGCACGCGGAACAGGGGAGACGGTAGCTTTGAACCACCAACCTTTTGGTAAGTGGTTGACCCACTCTACATCCTGAGCCATAGCTGCTAAAATGCAACCAAAATAAAGAAATGAAAATATCCCGGATATAAATGCTGCCACCTTGTGCATTTGGAGCCACAGTCTGCAAAATTGCGATCAGGGGATGGAGCGGCAGTAACTAGGTCCCTCAGATACACCCATTTGACCAATCATGTTTCAGTCTCTGAGCTTTCAGGCATGATGTTTCTCTCTGTTTTAATAACATCAAATATCAGTGAGATAAAAATGTGCATTGTGAATTTTCAGTCTGGTCATGGAGGAGGTGGGACTTAAAAACTCTACTGTAGCCAACCACCAGGGAGTGATCAAGACACTTTAGATTCATTTTAGGAGAGCAGTCATGTTGTCCATCTTTATACAGTCTAAACTTTCAGCCGCCCCGTAACCCCCCAGGGACTTGTGATGGCTGGATTGCAGATTGATGACCCGAAGTTAGTGGTGGCTGAATGCAGACTGGAGACCTGTAGCTAATGTTGGACCTGACTGCTTCCTGGAGACCAGGAGCAAGACTTTGCTGAACTTTGACTGAAGAAAAGGAACAGAGGCTGGCCAGGGCAGGCTGTTTCAGGTTTTGCTTGATTTAGAATTTTGTGATCTTTGCCTGTGGATTTCCTGTAAGCTTTGCATTGCTGACTACCTTCCCATGTATGTCCTCTGCAGGCATTAGGACTGAGAAAGTTGATTTGAACTTAAAGCTCTGCCTGATTCCTTCATGTAAGTCTCTCTTCATGGTCCAATCATGACTACGTGAACACAAATATATTTATTTCTGGAAACTAATGAGTCCCCCAAGATATGATACTGCATGTTATGGGAAACCAGCGTATGTGAGAGGGCGGCTGATATCCTATAGTGCTGGTGAAAAAGGAGGAAAACCTAACACACAACAGACTTGATTGACAGGATTATAATTATAATATCTATGAAAGCTTTTGTGCCAACAAGTTTAACAATCAGCACAGCAGGTTTTAAATCTGCAATTCATTTGGCAGCCATTCACAGATCTTATAAGAGACCAAGGTGGTGCCTACCCATAATGTACTTTAATTGTTTCACACCTTTTGTATTTTCCAAAAAGTTCTACTTTCGTAATTGTGCAATCCAATCCAAATTGTGCTTTGTTGTCTCAGCTTTCATTTATAAACCATTCATTTATTGTCAAAATAGCTTTCTAACTAGAGTAATTTGACTACTACAGAGCTGATATCCATACACTGGTCCTCAGAGGCCTTCTAGTCAAGGCAAAGTAACTCATTTGGTAGCCCAAAATAGAACTAATTGTAAAAAAAAATGTCAACATAGATCATTTCTATGAGGTGTCCAGAGCAACAAACTAAAAGTCCTAAGAAATCCTAGTTGAGGAAATATGTTAAATTCTCATAAGGCCAGGCAACAATACACCCCTATTTTTTTCCTTTTTTCCTACCAAAATAAAACTTTTCAAAGTAACAGTATACATGAAAAGTAACCTTTTTTGTATTACAAGTTTCTTTTGAAATTAATTTGAATATGCACATGAGCTCCACACTTGTGGAATATGTCCCAATTTGCATAGGCAGAAACACCATTCATATGTATGACAAATATATCGTCCTAATCTTCATCCAATCATTCTATTGCCAATGGGTGATGGCAATGCTGCTTTAAGACTGGGCTCTAAGCTGAAAACTGCCTGGCTTGGTAGTACCTGCCAGGGGTATAACCCCCATCGGTATAGTCTTCAGGGTCACAAAGGCACACAAGCCTCACCCCCACGACAAGGTAGCAACAACCAGGGAGGATTTTTTTGTGTGTTTTTTATTTTATTTTAGCATCAGTCTAAAAGCATCATCGCGATCATCCATTAGCATTAGGATGATTGGACGAAGATTGGGCCGATGTATTTGTCATACATGCTGTGGTGTCCTGGGGTGCGGGCATCAAGGCAAAGGACGCCAACAGACTGGGTAAACTCATCAGGAAGGCAGAGTCTGTGGTTGGCTCTAAGCTTGTTACCCTGGAGGAGGTGGTGGAGGAGAGGATGCTGGCAAAACTGCTGGCAATCATGGACAATCCCTCTCACCCCCTCCACAAAACACTGGACAAGCTAAGGAGCAGCTTCAGCCACAGACTCATTCAACCCCGCTGCTCTAAGGAACGATACAGGAAATCGTTCCTCCCAACTGCAATAAGACCGTACAACTCATCTACCTCTGTCAGAGCCACCATCACAGAACTGCACTAAATGTCTCCTTGCACTGTGTACCCTGTACAACACTTAATATAAACCATATTGATACTATATATCATTTTATACAATAATATTGTCTTTTGAACACTCTGTCTACATATTCTTACACTCATAGTATATTATATTATCTATTGTATAGGCAAATACTTATATTTATACATCTACTATATATCATATCATATTATATCATACTCTTTGTATATTCTTTGTATATATAAGTCTATATACACATATTTATACACGTGTACATGTTATTATTATTATATTTACTATTATTATTATATATACTGTTGCTGCCATTATTACTATATACTGCTATTATACTGGTATAATTACTATCATATATAAATATATATTATGTTATATTATATACTATATATACTGTACTATTTTTATATACTGTCTAACAATAACATTACAATCATGTCATCAGTACTATTACTATTACCATCATCTTGCCACTGCACCTTACTACCTATTTATCTTGTGTTTCAGTTTTTTATTCTTTCTACCTCAATATTTTTTATTTTATTCTATTGTATTTTATTGTATTCAAATATACCTGCTGCTATGACGACTTAATTTCCCTTCGGGGATGAATAAAGTAATCTATCTATCTATCTACATATGAATGGTGTTTCTGCCTATGCAAATTAGGACATATTCAATAAGTGTGGAGCTCATGTGCATATTCAAATTCATTTCAAAAGAAACTTGTAATGCAAAAATGTTACTTTTCATGTATACTTTTACTACGTAAAGTTCTATTGTGGTAGGAGTAAAGGAAAAAATTAAGCATATTTGGGATGTATTGTTGCCTGGCCTTATTGGCACACATCTCGGATTGATGAGAATTTAACATATTTCCTCAACTAGGATTTCTTAAGACTTTTACTATGTTGTTCTGGACACCTCATATAAATGATATAAATTATTAAAACGCTACTTTGCCTGGACTATTACCATTATTCTTGATGACAACGACAGACTTCTTCACTTCTACTACTTGTAAGTAACTTTTTTCTTAATTTAAGCGTATATAAAAGTATCAAGAAGGCTTAATGAGGAATATGTGGGCATAGTTTTATCTATACATTTAAAACAATGATATTGATCCACTTCCAAGAAAATTGTGGTTTTAATCTGCCACAAATATTTACCTTCTCTGAGTACCCAATTTTCTGAGGCTGGATAAGTTCTCTATTGTTGAGCTCAAACTGTTAAGATATATGCACCAGTAAACTTACACACTAGCATTTGCCTTTTCCAAGCTTTTCTGTCTACATTGCTAAATATTAGTGATGTTGTGAAGGACTCTGATGATGATGACTCATTCCACCATATTGATATTAGGATCCTCCTTGTTGGCATGAAGGTGCTGTTCTCTCATCTTCCCTGCATCTCAGTTCAGCCTCAACGAAGATCCTCATCAAGCCAGATGTTTTGATGGGCTACATGCAATACCATGTGTAGTCTGTTTGGCCTAATGATTTTTTTACTCTTGTAATAAATAGTCAAATCATTGCTTATATACCTTGTCGGTTTCTGGTGCCTTATTGCTTACGCTCAACACATAGCGGATGTAACAAAGTCTTTGGTGAATATTGAAGCTGGAAAACTTTGTGTTTTTTATACCTGCTTTCCTTTTATACATTACAATGTGACAATTTTAGAGGACTGTCGACTATCGATACATCTTCAGAAAACAAAAGCTCAGTAGTTGTGCTCAGTATAAAGCATTGCAGCAACAAATCAAACGCTCTGCTTTTATGTTGAAGACAAATTGCCTAACAGTAAGTGTTTCTGTGAAAGTTTGTTGCCATGAAAGAGATGTGCATGACGCAGGTCAGTTTGACTGTGTGTTAGTCCGTTATGGTGAAATTAAAATAATGAAATTATCGACCTTGTGGTGACCCAGTTACCGACCACTGCTTTACTTTATCCATTTAGAACTGGTCAACCCTTTATACATTTTTTTTTATTAATATTGATTGTTTGGCCTGTCCAACTCGCACCATAATCGGTTCTGCACTTTCTCTAGCACTTAATGTAGACTTGCTAAGTATGAAGCTGATTAGATGAACATTCAGACAGATGTATGTGGAATACCAGCCCTTAGTTATGCTGTTATAGGCCTAGACTGCTGTGGAACTCCGATCATGCACTGAGCACTTATTTCTTCCCTCATCTATCTCTTTGTCTTTCTCTGTCTCGTTCGGCCTCCCATGTATTGCTATTACAATACTATGTCACAACTTTGTTTATTTTTCCTCTCTTATTTTTTACAGAGCACTAAAAGATTATATGTTGAACAAATCGAATTAACAGACAGCACAGTCTAGAATTTTAAATTCCATAATTTTTCTGGTTGTGCATCTGCTGTTCTCTTTCGGCTTTGCGCCAATCCATTTTCATACCTCCATACATCCTGCCAATCAACCACTGCCAAATTACCTTTAAATAGTTGGTGAGGTTGCTGTGGATTGTTTGAGTGTCATATTCCCTGACAGTCCAAGAGGGCTTGGACTTCTCCTTATCCACTTTGTCCGTCAATCTTAAATCTGTATACAGAGGGTTCCTTTTAATGTTGGACTTCAGAGTGAATGGTGTGATGTGCTTCTCCAGGTATCTGTCCACAAACACCACACCCTCTGGGAATGGAAGAGACCTCTTATCACTCTTTATCCTCTGCTCTCTCTGTGGAGACAATGAGGCCTTGAACTCTCAACACATGCACCTGTAACCTTTCTCTTCTTTGTAAACAGCACTGATATTATATGTACAGGTAGCCAAAATAGTTTTTTTCTTATGTTTGCATTAAATTATCTATCCGTGTATATACAGTACCAATCAAAAGTTTGGACACACCTTCTCATTCAATGGTTTTTCTTTATTTTTCTTTCTTTCTACATTGCAGATTAATATTTAAGCTATGAAGGAACACATATGGAATTATGTGGTAAACTAAAAAAATGCACAACATACCAGAATATGTTTTACATTATAGTTTCTTTACAGTAGCCACCTTTTGCTTCGATGAGAGCTTTGCACACCCTTGGCCTTCTTTCAATCAGCTTCATGAGTTGGTCACCTGAAATGGTTTTCCAGTACAGTCTTTAAGTATTCCCAGAGGTGCTGAGCACTGTTTGCTGCTTTGCCTTCACTCTGTGGTCCAACTCATCCCAGACCATCTCATTTGGGTTTAGGTCGGGTGGTTGTGGAGGCCAGGTCATCTGACGCAGCACTCCACCACTCTGCTTCTTGGTCAAATAGCCCTTACATAGCCTGGAGGTGTGTTTGGGGTCATGTCCTGTTGAAATACAAATGCTGGTCCCACTAAGCACAAACCAGATGGGATGGCATGTCGCTGAAGAATGCTGTGGTAACCATGCTGGTTAAGTACGTCTTGAATTTTGAATAAATCACTTAAAGTATCACCAGCAAAGCCCCCCGACACCATCACACCTCCTCCTCCATGCTTCACGGTGGGAACCACACATGTAGAGACCATCCGCTCCCCTTTTTTGCGTCTTACAAAGACATGGCAGTTGGAACTAGCAATCTAACATTTTGACTCATCAGACCAAAGTACAGATCTCCACTAATGTACATCCCTTATGTTTCTTGGCCCAAGCAAGTCTCTTCTTCTGGTTTTTCTTCCTCAGTAGTGGCTTCTTTGCGGGAACTCCACCATGAAGGCCTGATTGAGATGTGTCCGCTACTTGAACTCTGCAAAGCATTTATGTTGCCTCTAATCTGAGATGCTGTTAATTTGCGGTATCCTCGGCAGCAGAGGTAACTCTTGGTCTTCCTGTCCTGGGGCGGTCCTCATGAGAGCCGGTTTAATAAAAGCGTTTGATGGTTTTCGCGACTGAACTTGAGGATACGTTCAAAGGTCTTGAATTTTTCCAGATTTACTGGCCTTCCTGTCTTAAAGTAATGATGGACTGTCGTTTCTCTTTACTTAGTTGAGGGGTTACTGACATAATATGGATTAAAACTTTAGTCGAATAGGCCTATTCACGAACCCTGCCTCCGCACAACACAACTAATGGTCTCAAACACAAATTAACTCTTGACAAGGCAAAACCTGTTAATTGAAGAGTGTGCAATGCTGTCATCAGAACAAAAGTTGGCTACTTTGAAGAATCTAAAAATTAAAACACATTCTGGTCTGTTTAACACTTTTTTGTTTACCACATAATTCCATATGTGTTCCTTCATAGTTTGGATGTCCTCAATATTAATCTGCAATGTAGAAAGAAAGAAAAAACATTGATTGAGAATATGTGTCCAAACTTTTGACTGGTACAGTATACAGGTGATATAAAAAGTCTACACAACCCTGTTAAAATGCCAGGTTTTTGTGATGTAAAAAAATTTCCATAAGAATTTTCCTGACATTTTCTTAGTTGCATCTTAGAGCAAAAGCTATGGTCCGCAGAGAGCTTCCAAAGCATCAGAGGGATCGCATTGTTGAAAGGTATCAGTGAGGAGAAGGGTACAACATTTTTTCCAAGGCATTAGATATACAATGGAACATAGTGAAGACAGCCATCAGCCAGTGGAGAAAATATGGCACAATGTTGACATTACCAAGAACTGGACGTCCATCCAAAATTGATGAAAAGACGAAAGCAAACTGGTCTGGGAGGCTTCCAAGAGGCTACAGCAACATTAAAGGAGCTGCAGGAATTTCTAGCAAGTACTGGCTGTGTACTACATGTGACAACAATCTTCCGTATTCTTCGTCTGTTTGGGCTATGGGGTAGTTTGGCAAGATGGAAGCCTTTTCTTACGAAGAAAAACATCCAAGCTCGGCTAAATTTTGCAAAAACATCCATGAAGTGTCCAAAAAGAATGTAGGAAAATGTGCTATGGTCTGATGAAAACAAGGTTAAACTTTTTGGCCATAATTCCAAACGGTATGTTCGGCGCAAAAAACAACACTGCACATCACCCAAAGAACATCATACCCACAGTGATGCATGGTGGTGGCAGCATCAAGTTTGTCTTACAATTGAATTGTTCACGTTATAAGTCACATTTAAGGTCGAAAAAGTTCGGACAGGATTTATCTTTGTCTCATTTGTTTACATCACAAAAACCTTGCAATTTAACAGGGGTGTGTAGATTTTTTATATCCATGGATACACACACACTTCCCTGACAGTAAGTACTATGTTTTCATTACTTAAGAGTAAAAATACTGTTAAACAATAAAAACGTGAAAAAGTTGTTTACAAAGAGGAGGAATGAGTAACAGTATACAAAAGATACTTAATTACAGCACTTAGAGTAAATGTATTTCACAACATCTGAGTAATAGTGGCTGAGATATATTACGTACCTGGGAGTAGACCCTGTTCTGCCAGTGTCTTTGACTGGACATAGCTGAGCCAACATGGAACATTCCATGTGTGGCTGGCAGCATCCTTACATCAAGCTGGAGGAACTTCTCTGGGTGGTTGTTGTTGGGCAGAACAGAGATGTCCATCCTGGCTCTGTTGGTCCACACTGTTTAACCTGCTTGCAGTCAGACTGAATGGACATGCTCATTGAAACCTAATAGCTCTGTAATAATTCATGAAGACCAAGAGAGTTGTGACCCTGTATCACTTGCAGGTGTGTAACCCAATCTGTCCATTAAGACCTGGAGCAGAGAGAGAGAGAGAGAGCAAAGTCATCTGAGTAATATGTTACACAAAACCTGCTGCTGTTTAATGCCAGGCGCAAGATGCAGCCTATGATCACTGACCTCCTAATGTAATTTCTGCTGTGCTATAGTGGTGCCTGAGGATGGTGATGTCAGTAATCAGCTCATCTTCTTTGGATGGCTGAAACAGGATTTGGAAAACCAGATAGTATGACCTGCAGGTTAATCTCCACACAATCTTAAAGGGATAGTTCACCGAAAAATGAAAAATCACTCATCTACTCGCAACTATGCTGTGACGAAGGGTTAGGTGAACTGTTTGATTCCATAAATGTAAGAAAGAATTATAAAATGTCTCCATACTGCTCCTGTGGTGTAATCAAAGTGTCCGCAAGCCCCGACACTCAAATTGTAGTCAAAACAGCATCATTTAGATTGTGTCTTTAGCCTAAATATCTGCTACTGCAAGTAGGGCTCTGTTGCTTGTTGAATCTTACCTGCCGAAAGAAAGTCACTGCTAGGAGTTTGGAAGAGCTTGGTTTGAGAGGAGGTTTCCTTGAGAAGATGAGCTGGGCGCTACAACTCTTCGTTCCTCTCGTTGGATGCGAAGAGAAGGGTTGAGCTGGAGAAAGGTTTCTCCCTCGGCGATGCAGGAAGAAAGGCCGGCAGCCCGCTTCCTGGAATGTTGATGGAAAGAGATAGAATTTGGGGGGGACCTCACAGGTCATGGGGCCAGAGTGACCAATAGGAGTTGACCCTGGGAGACTGAGTTCAGGAAGCTTCTACAGAACAAAAGAGCATACAGCATCAGGCTTTGTCTACATGTGGCCGAACCTTCACAAAAAAAAACATGTCCCAACTGCTGCTGGCAGACAGCAGCAGAAAGGCTCAGCCCGAGGAAGACCTCCTGAGCATCTGGTAGTGGTTCTTCCCCTTGGTGGAGTGACATGACGCCTGACCCGCACTGGCCACAGCGTGCAAATGTAAACCTTGCTTCAGAGGAGGATTTCAGCAGTCATTTAGGCTAAAAACTGGTGTAAATAATGCCGTTCAAGGTCAAATTAGATTTTTTTTAAGTCAGCTTTCCCTTTAACATTATTAAATTGAAGTTTCTCACTAAAGCAAGGGTTTGCTGTTGTAGATAATTCAAATGGACCTGGCAGATGGGGGTCAACATGCAAAAACTCACAGAATGAATGCTCAACTAAAAGACCTTTGTTGCGGGGCTCTCTTGAAAACTTGCAATATGCATGAGCTACTAGCTATTGTAATAAGGTATGGCATACAGGATAATGTACTGTACTTAAATGGAGACACTACAGGTGAATACAGTCAAGTTTGTATCTAATGATGTCCTCACACTCGCCACCTTGATATGCAAATTAGGCATTAACTAATTAAAATGCACTGCAGATGAATAAAAAAAGAAACTAAAACATATCAGCACAGAACTTCCCTAGTTAATGAATTTAGCGTATAAGAAATGTACACATGTGTGGGCGTGGATGTCATTGTAGTGATCCCCATGAGGGATTTGAGGGTTGGCAAGTTGGAGCAGAACAAAATATATATAAATATAATTTTAGAAGGTATCATATCAGATTTTCTTTTTTGCTACCAATTAACCAGTTAAAGTCAGCTACAGTTGTGCAATTTCATGCGAGCTGCCTGGACGGGGCAGTCGAAACTGAGCTACCCCTGTTCTCACAGAGGATGGTGGTTCAGGCTGGAGGGTCTGGCAGACAGCAGCAGAAAGGCTCAGCCCGAGGAAGACCTCCTGAGCATCTGGTAGTGGTTCTTCCCCTTGGTGGAGTGACATGACGCCTGACCCGCACTGGCCACGGGTGGAATTGATGCGGCGGTTAACGGGAGGAGCCGTGGAGGAGCGTGGGATGCCCGACCGGTGCCGGCCACAGGTGGAGGGGACGCAGCGGCACTGCAAGCAAGGTCAGACAATCATACAGTGTGCAGTGAGCATTCTGCAGAGGGAATGACAATGAGACTGTTGCGTTAATGATGGCAGCTTCTTCTGCCTTGCACTCGGAGAGAAAACATGTCTTAGCACCTGCACATCAGGTAGACATTCACTTCTTCACTAGTGAAGACAGACGATTGTTCAGCGCCTCACAGTGGCATAATAATGATACTGCACCCCCAGTGAAATTACACACAGAACAGTACAGCCTGACACATTCCTTCTGTAACAACTGTTACTGCGGTTCTCATATCTAGAAATATGAAAACGTTTATTAGAAATTCCACACTGTGATAATCCAGAGTTGAGACCCGGAGGCAGAATTGCAGTTTGACATGCTTCTCTGTGCTTATATTTGAGTAGTCCCTAATTTCTATAGAAACTCTCTGCTCCTAGATTACCCTAATTAATTAAATCAAAAGTAAGCAGGATAGGAATAATACATTTAAACCTAATAAAAGTTAAAACAACCAATATATCAATATCGAAAAATAGAGGTATAAAATGCGGTTTATCAAATGTCAGGTCAATCAATCGAAAATAACCTCCTTATTAATAATCCTATTACTGAATAAGATAAATATGTAGGTTTAAATGAAGCGACCCCCCCCACACACACACACTCATATTACTACTCATATTTCTCAAAGCAGTGGAGGGTTTGCAGCAATATTTAAATCTGGCCTATCTATCAACCCTCGATCTAAAGGTAGTTATAACTATAACTCATCATCAGCCTCTTACATCCAAACCTGAAATCACATAAACCAGTTCATCCAGTTAACATATACCGTCCGCCGGTTTTTTTATCTGAAATCTATGCATTTCTATCTGAACTATTTCTTAAGACAGATAAAGTCATTATAGTCGGTGATTTCAGCATTCATGTATAGCACTGTTAAAAGTTACCAATGACCTTTTCATGGCATCAGATAATGGCCTTGTCTCTATACTTGCCCTGTTGGATCTAAGTGCAGCATTTGACACCATAGATCATAAGATTATGGTACAGAGACTGGAAAAACATGTAGGAATTTAAAGAACGGCATTAGGTTTGGTTAAATCATATTTATCAATTTAAATTTGTTAATGTTAACAATGATTCCTCCATGCATACACAAGTTATCCATGGAGTTCGGCACGGTTCTGTCCTTGGATCAATACTCTTCACCTGATATATGCTCCTTTTAGTCAACATCCTCAGAAAGGACCGCATACACTTCCATTGTTACGCAGATGACACCCAGCTGTACATGTCTATAAAGCCTGATGTATCTTATCACTTAGATCAACTTCAGGAATGTCTCAAGAACATCAAGGCCTGGAGGGCCCAAAACTTCTTACTTCGGAAAAAAATGATATCATCAGATTACAGCTGGTGCGTCATCTCCGGTAAGCGTCCCGCGTCATTTCCTGTTTACTTGCTGCTAGTGTTGGTCGCTCTCTGTATTAGCTCCTCCGCTAAACTCTGTAACACTACGGCTAAAATCACCGGTCTGTAGTTAAACACCCACACATAACAACCCATACTCTAGCGTTCTTAGTGATTCTGTGTGAGCTCACCCTCGTAGCTCTATATCAGCGATGTCTTCTCTCTCTCTCCCTCGCTCCGAGTGTCTTATGTTTACTTACTCCTCTGCCTCACTTAACAGTAGTGGTACTTGTAATAAATGTAGTGTGTTGGTAGCGATGGAGGCGAGGCTTAGCGACTTAGAAGCTCGGCTCCGCAGCTTAGAAACTCCGTTAGCTGTAGTTAGCCGGCTTCCGCTAGCGTCGGAGCCACCTAGCATAGCACATAGCTTAGGACGTAGCTTAGCTTCAACTAGCAGTCCCCTGACTAGTCCCGTGCAGCAGGGAGTCCCAGGGCAGCTGGGTGACGGTCCGGAGGGGGCATAGTGCTAGTCTTAAAAAGCCCATGATTAAAGAGCCACCAGCTCACGTTTCAAATAGATTCTCTCCACTCAGCGAGGCACCCGCTGATAAACAAACTCTGATTATTGGCGACTCGGTTCTGAGAAACGTCAGGGTAGCGACACCAGCGACCATAGTTAATTGTATCCCAGGGGCCAGAGCCGGCGACATCGCATCTAAACTTAAGTTAATGGCTAAAACTAAACGTAAATACAATATAATTGTAATTCACGTCGGCAGCAATGACTCCCGGCTTCGTATGTCGGAGATCACTAAAGTGAATGTTGAGTCGTTGTGTGCTTTTGCTAAAACGATGTCAGACAAAGTAGTTTTCTCTGGCCCGCTCCCTAATACAACAGGTGATGACATGTTTAGCCGCATGTTGTCTTTTAACCGCTGGCTGTCGACGTGGTGTCCTGTAAACGGTGTGGGCTTTGTAGATAATTGGCTAACTTTTTTGAGAAAACCTGGTCTTGTTATGAGAGACGGCGTTCATCCCACTTGGGATGGAGCAGCTCTCTTATCTAGGAATATTACAAAGTCTATAACATGACAACCCATAGTTGGGACCAGGAAGCAGAGCTGCAGTGCTAAACACTTCTCTGCGCTCCCTCTGGATCAGTCACACAACCCCATAGAGATTGTGTCTGTCCACCGTCCGATTAAATTATTGAAATTAAACAATAACAGAGCGAGAACTCCACACAAAAATCTAATAAAAATTAAAACAACCTCTGCAACAACACAGGGAACTAAGACTTTTAAATGTGGTCTTTTAAACATTAGATCACTATCAACTAAGGCTCTTTTAGTTAATGAACTAGTCTCTGACTACAACCTAGATGTATTGTCCCTCACTGAGACGTGGCTGCATCCTGATGAATATGTCAGTCTAAATGAATCTACTCCCCCCAGTCATATAAATGCACAGGTTCCCAGAGAATTTGGGCGAGGAGGTGGAGTTGCTGCTATTTTTAACTCCAGTCTATCAATTAATCCAAAACCTAAACTTAACCTAAGCTACAAATCATTTGAATGTCTGGTTCTTAGTCTTCCACGCCAATCCAGGAAACACCAACAGCCAATCATATTTGCTGTAGTTTACCATCCTCCCAGGGCTTATACTGAATTTTTAACGGAATTCCCTGAGTTTTTATCAAACTTAGTCCTAAAGAGCGATAAAATTATTATTGTTGGTGACTTTAATATCCATGTTGACAATAAGAAAGATTACCGTAGCGTAGCATTTAATTCAATACTAGACTCAATTGGTTTCAGTCAGTGTGTGCACCAACCGACTCATTGTTGTAACCACACACTTGACCTTATATTATCGTACGGTGTCGGAATTGAACATTTAACAGTCCTCCCGCACAATCCAGTTCTATCAGACCATAATTTAATAACCTTCCATTTTTCAATAAATGAATATATGCCACCAATAAAAAACTCATTTTCTAGATGTCTACCTGATAGTGCTGTAGCTAAATTTAAGGAAATAATTCCAATTACATTTAAACCCGTATTATCCGTAGATATAAAGAACAAATTCTTTAAAAACCCGAGCTCCATTGAGATCGACCACCTCGTCGATAGCTCTGCAGACTCATTACGATTAACATTAGATTCAATAGCGCCTCTAAAAAAGAAAAATGTCATACATGGTAAATTAGCTCCGTGGTATAATTCCCAGACAAATGAGTTAAAACAATTATCAAGAAAACTAGAAAGGAAGTGGCGCTCCAGCAACCATGTTGAAAACCTCATAGACTGGAAGAATAGTGTTAAAGAATATAAAAAGGCTCTCCACAAAGCAAGAGCAGCCTACTATTCAAAACTAATAGAAGAGAATAAAAACAACCCCAGGTTTCTCTTCAGCACTGTAGCCAGGCTGACAGAGAGTCACACCTCCACCGAACCCAGTATTCCTCGATCCCTAAATAGCAATACCTTTATGACCTTTTTTAATGATAAAATTCTAACCATTAGAAATAAAATCAACAATCTCCTGCCCTCAATTGGCACTAATACCCTCCCAATAACAGAAATCTCAGAAATGGCTGAGAATCCTAACCATTATTAAGACAGCTTCTCTCTGATCACTTGTGATCAGTTTACCAAAATAATCTCAGGTTCTAAACCAACAACCTGTATCTTAGATCCCATTCCTACAAAATTACTTAAAGAAATTCTGCCCCTAATTGATAGTTCGTTACTTAACACAATCAATCTGTCATTATCATCAGGTTATGTACCACAGTCTTTTAAAATAGCAGTAATCAAACCCCTTCTCAAAAAACCCACCCTAGACCCAGAGGTTTTAGCCAATTACAGACCAATATCTAATCTCCCCTTCATGTCTAAAATCTTAGAAAAAGTGGTAGCCAATCAGCTGTGTGAGTTTCTCCAGGAAAATAATATATATGAAGACTTTCAGTCGGGGTTTAGAGCCAATCACAGCACAGAAACAGCCTTGGCAAAAGTCACTAATGACCTTTTAATAGCCTCAGATCAGGGACTTGTGTCTGTCCTCGTTCTGTTAGATCTCAGTGCAGCATTCGACACAATTGACCATCAAATTTTATTACAAAGACTCAAACAGTTAATTAAAATTAATGGAACTGCCCTTAATTGGTTTAAATCTTATTTTTCTGATCGCTCCCAATTCGTGCAAATTAATGATGAGACATCTGTGCGCACCAAAGTTAACCATGGTGTTCCACAGGGCTCTGTGCTCGGCCCAATTTTATTCTCATTATATATGCTTCCACTAGGAAACATTATCAGGACACACTCGGTAAATTTCCACTGCTATGCGGATGACACCCAGTTATACTTGTCAATAAAACCTGAACAAAGTAATCAATTAACTAAACTTCGAGCATGTCTCAAGGACATAAAAACCTGGATGACCCGCAATTTTCTCTTATTAAACTCAGACAAAACAGAGGTTATAATACTTGGCCCCAAACACCTTAGAGATAAATTATCTAATGATATAGCTGCGCTAGACGACATTGCCCTTGCTTCCAACGAAACAGTCAGGAACTTGGGAGTGATCTTCGATCCTGATTTATCTTTTAATAGTCACTTAAAACAAATTTCTCGGACTGCCTTTTTCCACTTTTCGCAAAAAGATGCAGAAAAACTAGTCCACGCCTTCGTTACATCGAGACTGGACTATTGTAATTCATTATTATCAGGCTCCAGCAGTAAGTCGTTAAAGACTCTACAGCTTGTCCAAAATGCCGCAGCACGTGGCATCTATTGCACTTCTGTCCGTCCTGGGAGAGGGATCCCTCACATGTGGCTCTCTCTGAGGTTTCTACTTATTTTTACCTGTTAAAATGGTTTTTAGTAGTTTTTCCTCACTCTTGCTGAGGGTTAAGGACAGAGGATGCCACACCCTGTTAAAGCCCTATGAGATGAATGTAATTTGTGAATATGGGCTATACAAATAAAATTTGATTGATTGATTGATTGATCATTGTATTTGGCCCTTAACATCTCAGGGAAACACTATCTGAACCTTGGATGGTATTAACTTGGCCCCTAGCTCCACTGTGAGGAACTTTGGAGTTATGTTTGACCACAACATGTAATTTGACCCACACATAAACAAGTCTCTAGGACAGCTTTCTTCCACTTGTGCAATATTACGAAAACTAGGAACGTCTGGTCTCAAACTATCCATGCATTTGTTACCTCTAGACTGGATTACTGTAATTATTTATATCAGGAGAAATTAACAGTTAATAATTGTAATGGTAGGTTTATTTTAACAGTGAGAGACAGAATTTCAAATAGAAAATTGCAAAATATAAAAGTTAGATATTGATTGGCATTTGATTTAGGGAAAAAAGTATTTGATTCCCTACAAATCAGCAAGAATTCTGGCTTCCATACACTAGTGTGATTAGTCCTCTCGTTTTAAGAAAGTTCTCAGGATCGCATCTCGTTATCTGTATAAAATACACCTGTCCACAGAATCAAAAGACACCTGTCCACGGAATCTATCAATCAGATTCCAACCTCACCACCATTGGCAAGAGCTGTCTAAGGACGTTAGGCACAAGATTTTAGACGTTTCCAATGCTGGAATGGGCTACAAGACCATTAGCAAGCAGCTTGGTGAGAATTAAACAAATGTTGGTGAGATTATTCGGAAATGGAATTAACACAAAATTACCATCAATCGCCCTCGGTCTGGGGCTAAACGCAAGATCTCCCCTCATGGGGTATTGATGATCATGAAAAATGCTGGGGATCAGCCCAGAACTACACAGGAGGAATTTGTTAATGATCTCAAGACAGCTGGGACCACAGTCACCAAGAAAACCATTGGTAACACACTACGCAGTAATGGATTAAAATCCTGTAGCGCCTGCAAGGTCCCCCTGCTTAAGAAGGCACATGTACAGGCTTGTCTGAAGGTTGCCAATGAACACCTGAATGATTCTAAGAAGCTTGGGAGAAGGTGATTTGGTCAGGTGAGACCAAGATCGACCTCTTTGGCATCAACTGGACTCACCGTGTTTGGAGAAAGAGAAATGATGACTATAACCCCAAGAAAACCATCCCAACCGTAAAGCATGGAGATGGAAACATTAGGCTTTGGGGTGTTTCTCTGCTAAGGGGACAGGAAGACTTCACCGCATCGAGAGGAGGATCGACGGGGCCATGTACCGTGAAATCCTTCTTCCCTCAGCCAGGACTTTGAAAAGGGTCGTGGATCAATCAATCAAATTTTATTTGTATAGCCCATATTCACAAATTACAATTCGTCTCATAGGGCTTTAACACGGTGTGACATCCTCTGTCCTTAACCCTCAGCAAGAGTAAGGAAAAACTACTAAAAACCCTTTTAACAGGGTAAAAATACGTAGAAACCTCAGAGAGAGCCACATGTGAGGGATCTCTCTCCCAGGACGGACAGAAGTGCAATAGATGCCATGTGTAGGAAAACATCATCCAGATTAAAGTTTTTAGCAGCATTGATGAGGGTAAACATCTCGAAGGACAACCCCAACATGACATGCCAAGCACACCCGCTGCAATCACAGTCCATGGTCAGCAACCAGCAGGAACACGATCCAACATCCAGACTAGACGTCACTCAAGTCCTCAGTCACTGTCCACCGCCGCCCACCAGGACCCACCACAAGCCACCGTCACGGTCCTGGTCCACCGCCTGTACCCAATAACGTGACACAGGGTCCGACACCAGCACCACGATCAGCCCACATGACACAGAATCCGCCATACTGGATCCACCACTGCGACCCCCGATGCGAGATCCACAAACAGCAATCCATGGTGCGGCCACAGAGGCCCTGGATCTGCGGGTGATAAAGCAAAGGGATTCCGGGGAAGGGGGATAGGGATGGAGAAGAGGAAGGAGAAGCTGGAAAAAGAAGCTCCGTGTCATGTGTCATAAAATAGAACAAGTTACGTTCTGCCGCGCTAATTAGCTCTAACTATAAGCTTTATCAAAAAGGAAGCTTTGAGCCTACTCTTAAACGAACAGATGGTGTCTGCCTCCCGAACTGAAAGTGGTAGATTATTCCACAGCTGAGGGGCTTGATGGCTAAAAGCTCTGGCTCCTACTCTACTTTTAGAGACTTTAGAAACAACAAGTAGGCCTGAACTCTGGGAGCGGAGTGCTCTAGAGGGTTTATAAGGTACTAACAGCTCTTTAAGGTAAAAAGGCGCTATATTATTAAGGGCCTTGAAGGTGAGGAGGAGAATTTCAAATTTTATTCTAGATTTAACTGGAAGCCAGTGTAGCGAAGCCAATACTGGAGAAATGTGCTCTCTTTTCTTTGTTCTTGTCAGGACACTTGCTGCGGCATTTTGGAGAAGCTGTAGAGTCTTTAACGACTTACTGCTGGAGCCTGATAGTAGTGAATTACAATAGTCCAGTCTCGATGTAACAAAGGCGTGGAATAGTTTTTGTGCATGTTTTTGCGAAAGGACATGTCTGATTTTTGAGATATTACGCAAGTGGAAAAAGGCGGTCCTAGAAATTTGTTTTAAGTGACTATTAAAGGATAAATCAGGATCAAAGATCACTCCCAAGTTCCTGACTGTTTCATTGGAAGCAAGGGCAATGTCGTCTAGCGCAGCTATATCATTAGATAATGTATCTCTAAGGTGTTTGGGGCCAAGTATTATAACCTCTGTTTTGTCTGAGTTTAATAAGAGAAAATTGCGGTTCATCCAGGTTTTTTTGTCCTTGAGACTTGCTTGAAGTTTAGTTAATTGATTACTTTGTTCAGGTTTTATTGACAAGTATAACTGGTTGTCATCCGCATAGCAGTGGAAATTTACCGAGTGTGTCCTAATAATGTTTCCCAGTGGAAGCATATATAATGAGAATAAAATTGGGCCGAGCACAGAGCCCTGGGGAAAATCATGGTTAACTTTGGTGTGCACAGATGACTCATCATTATTTTGCAGGAATTGGGAGCGATCAGAAAAATAAGGATGTGTCTTCAAGCATGACAATGACCCAAAACATATGGCCAAGGGAACAAAGAAGTGGCTCAAGACGACACACTTTAAGGTCATGGAGTGGCCCAGACAGTCTCTGGACCTTAATCCCATAGAAAATCTGTGGACGGAGCTGAAGCTTCAAATTGCCAAGCGACAGCCTCGAAACCTTAAGGATTTGAAGAGTATCTGCAAAGAGGAGTTGACCAAAATCCCTCCTGAGATGTGCGCAAACCTGGTGAGCAACTACAAGAAACATCTGACCTCTGTGTTTACCAACAACGGTTTCTCCACCAAGTACTAAGTCAGCTTTTGCTGGGGGATCAAATACTTATTTCACACAATATTTAACCCTAACCCTAACTTTTGTGTGATGTGATTTTCTTGATTTTTTTTTATATTCTGTCTCTCACTATTACAATAAACTTACCATTACAGTTATAAACTGTTAATTTCTTAGTCAGTGGGCAATCTTACAAAATCAGCAAGGGAACAAATACTTATTTCCTTCACTGTAGCTCTTTTATAGCTCTTGATGACCACTCAAAGCACTTTACATTACAGTTTGTGTCAGGGTTGTGTGAAGTTAGATGGACCCAGGAGCAGTGGTAGTTTAACAAAAGAGTATTTAATTCAAAAAAGGCTTTAAACACAAAACAAACACTAAAGGAATTGAAACACTGAAAACACATAAACAAGAACAAGAGGACAAAAACACAAGGAAGCTTTCACGAGGATCAGGAGATCAGGACAGGGCTGGACAGGAACGCAGAACAGAACAGCAACATGGAACAGACAACCCGACAGCGGACAAGGGGAAGGACAGAGGCTTAAATACGCACAGGGAAGTCAGGGGTAATTGGCCACAGGTGCAACACATGAGGAGTTAGAAAGACAATCACCAAGACAGGAAGTGAAGACAGAAACAACCCACAAGGAACAGAGACTACAAAATAAAACAGGAAACAGAAAACACAGAGGCAGAAATACACAAACTAAACTGACAGAACATGACAGTTTGCCATTCTATCTATTGACAGCACTTTTTATTTTATGAGGGGCAATTGGGGGTTCAGTATCTTGCCCAAATACACTTTGGCATGCAGATGGGGAAACTGGGGATCGAACAGTCAACCTTTTGGTTGCTCTACCCAGAGCCACAGCCGCCCTCCAGCTGGTCCAAAATGCTGACAGGGACTAGAAGGAGATATCATATTACTCCAGTCTTAGCTTCTCTACATTGGCTCCCTGTAAAATTCAGAATAGAATTCAAGATCCTGCTCCTCACATATGAAGCCCTTAACAATTATGCCCCTTCATATATCAAAATGCTCATTACCCCATATTATCCAAATAGATCACTTTGCTCACAAAACATATATGTATATATAAATATATATATATATATATATATATATATGCAATATGCAGACTATGAACATGAGGTGTTGATAATTTGACCAATTAACAAAATAAATTATTGATTCAAGTTGTAGTGTGTAGAATGTGGTGAAGTTGCATGTTGCAGCTGAAAACCCCTCACCTCACCCTACACTTCCAAACATGAGAGAGAAACTGTGGTAACCTTCAGTTTTCAGGGTGTTTAGTTTGTCCAGTCTGGGCTACTACAAGTTTATTGTAGTGCATGTAAATATAAAGTATTTCAATATAAGAGGGCAATTTAAGGTCTCTCATCTAAACAAATTGTTGTTTTATTTAAATAAAACAACAATTCGTGGTGATGCTTTTGCACAATGAGCAATATTTGGTGGGAAATCTGTTCATCTCAGACAGACTGATGGAAGACAGAGGCTGATGGGCGGAGGGAAGGGGTGGGGGGGGGGTGTCGCAGCCTCGTAGATGTGGATGGTGCAGCGCGGTTGCGCCATCGCTGGAGCAATGGGGAGGAGGACAGGGAGAACCCATGTAGTCTGACCAAAAAGACGGATATTGTAGTTTCAGCTTTCGCACTTGCCCGATGTCGTCATTGGGAAACCACCATTGTGCAGCCTCGCCTCGCAAAAATGGATGAGCACTGGTTTGACTTCCGGACTGATGCGGTAAGAGATCGTCGGACAGGCGCTTCGGTTCCGTCGTGCTCTGTGCACGGGGAGGATGCTGGAGATCCAGATCGAAAGATGAATTTTACCTCAACAACCTGCATAGTTCGCTTTGCTTTCTGATTGATCTGACATTGCTGCGACCGTCATATGAGCGTGAAAAGGACTGTGCAGATATTTGGTAAAGCGGGCTGTGGGAAAGTGTGTCGTTTGATTTGTGATATGTTCACGCACGGAGGGATGCGGTGGGTTACCTCTCCCATTCATTGCTGCCTATTGAAGTCATTTCCTCACTGGCTGTTGGACTAATCTGCTCACGGGCTCGAACACTGGCATCATCCTGGTCAGGGTCGAGGCTCCAGGCAGCAGCTCTTTCTGCAGCGGCCGCAGCAGCTCTCCGCGGACACATCGCTCGGTTTGTTAGCTCAATGCGACGTTTGTTCGGTCTTGATGCTTCGATCTGCGACCCAAGTTCATTTCCCTTCAGGCAGGTCACTGCAAACCCTGCACTGTTACTGATATCCTGAGGGTTGTTGAGTTTTTGTCAAGATTACACCAGCATATTGATGCTTCACATCTAAATAATGGGAACTGATAGGTTTCCTATTAACGCATTTTGTACAAATAAGCAAGCTTTTTGCTAGCTTGGGAGCGTTGCTATGCACACTGCGACAAGCGAGACGTGGTTGCCTCGGGTGGCTTTTTGAACCCATGATCTTATTACTAATCAGACAAGGATGGAATCCTAGAAGGGGAAGATATCAAGACAGAGAATTGTATGAAATGTTTTAGCTGTGATGTTTTCCAACCAAATAAATCGAATAATCTTGTGCTATGGTGATATCAGCTGATGACGTCAGAGGTTAGCGTAAAACCGTGAACGTGCATTGTAGAAGTTCAACCCATAGTCGAAGTTTGAGCCTAATCTAGAGACAATTTCACATTACATGTTTGCCATTAACCCATTCACACACATTCATACAGTGCATTTATGTATCTATGAACACTTTGGCACACAGGGATCGATCGACCCACTCTATCCCCGAGCCACAGCTACCCGTGGGTGGTATTTGTTATCAAGTAAGAGTTCTCCTCAAAATGATATTATGACTTGTTGCTTGGAATTGTCCACAATGTTGCAACTGATATCAGATCATAAAGAAGCAATTGCTTCTGAATGCCTTGAGGTTTGAGGTTGTTGATCGTGATGGTGGTGGCAGCTGATCATGGACTATGATTACAACAAGACTGTTTGATAAATAATATGCCTACTTACATATTCTACAATCAAGGACAATAACTCAATTTAAATTGTCAAATAGTTCTACAATATACACACGTCATTTTTTTTATTGTGCTGAAAGTCTTTTGTGCAGAGTGAGGTTAGAAAACGTTTTATTTCATTCTAACTGGGTAATCTTCAATGAAGATTTTACAGTCAACGTTTTTGATAAAATGAGGAATTTTAACACATTTCAGACTAAAAGCTCTCTTATTCATCTTGTTATAAAACATCTCAGCAACAAAACAATTGTTATGCCATGAATTTGAAAACATATTTCCCACTAGGAAGCAAATCAATTATTAGTTTTGCCAAGATCAGCACCTCTACTCTGTGTCTGTGTCTCAGTTCAATATGGTGACTAACATGACGCACACATGAATGGGGTAACACACCAGTATCAGCAAATTGCATGGAAGGGCTTGTTGCAAATAAGAATACAGAATTAATATTTGCGATTATTTTAGCTTTAAATCGGAAGCAACAGGTAACATGTTCGGTAATTTGTCATCTCTGTAAACATGCAGTTTGACAAAAGATCCAAAAATAATGAATTTTGCCACTCTATATGCAAATAATCATGACAGTCAATAGTGTTTGTGAGAACACATTATGGTTTTACCCAGATGTGTCCAATGCCCAGTGTCGGACTGCAAATCGGAAGCCTCGGGACAGTTCCCACTTGCCTGATGTCTTTTTTGGCCCTGAACTGAATAATATCAAAGCACCATTGAGTTAACATACCTTTGAAATTCACCTTTCTGGCAACCAACGTAATCACATCGGACCCGACGTCTCTCAGCGACGCACATAGTATTGAACTCATATTACAGTGCCACCACCTGAAATTGTTGTATAGCAGCCATTAGGACAGAGTATGTCACACCATGTAAAAGCCCTATGAGACAAATTGTGATTTGTGAATATGGGGTATACAAATACAATTTGATTGATTTGATTGATTATCAGCTAATAAATTTATAAATCACAGTCCACCTAGGAACGTTCACAAGTTAATGCACCTCATATGCCCACATTCAACCATAAATGTCCAATGCAAAGCAACTAACGAATATTAAATTATCCTGCTGACCAATGGGTTTCCAAGATGAGTCATGACAGAGTCACGGCATCAAGCGATGAAAAAAAGGAGGCGAAACCTTCTGACACTGAGATGACTCCAGTCACTTGGAGATGAAGAATGATTAAATTGGACAGCAGTGAAGTGATTAATAAAGAATATACGCTGCTGCTGTTAATAATACCCTGAGTGAGGACGATACAAAGAACGGAGTCTTAAATTAAAAAATATCTAATTCAAAGGTGGAGGCAATAAAAGAATCGCTTCCCATGTCAGACTGTTAGGGAACTTGTTATATCATCTTTTTTTATTTTAATCATCCAAAACTACAGCATTATTAAATTCAGACTAAGCTGTGATGTCCTCAATCTATCAAATGTAACAGAATTCTATTTATGTGTTTGTGTTTGTACTGGGATGGTTTGGTTCCATCGGTCGATCTAATACTGGACTCAGTTCAGCACAAATATCTAAGATCACAGATCTATAAGATCTATTTCAGCGGATCAGTCATCTCTGAACCCTTATTTCCTCCTCATCCTTCCATCTGCGTGCATCCATCACGTGTCACAGCGTGTATTTATGTATTTAGAGCAATCGGGCCGACTGTTTCACACATCGGTGGATCCTAACTTCCACTCTGGGATAGTATTTAGAAAAAGAAGTTTGAAAGTGAGATATTATTAAAAACTAATATTGACTTAAGTTGTTTTATCTCTTTTTCAAGTGGAAATTGTTATTGAACCGGTCGCACGAGCACAGAGAATGCAGTTTGTCAAGTGGATCAATAATCTGCTTCAGTTCACCACCAACTGCACCAACTTCTCCCGTCAAGTTTTTTTTATAAATCCCAGTGTTTGCATGAGAAGTGGTATACGCAAGTTTCAGGCCCCGTTTTGTGCGTATGCAACGTTTATAAAGAGGCCCCTGGTGGTTTGCATGAAAAGGGTGGCTTGGAAAGGAGTCAAATTCCCAGCCTGAATTATTGTCCCAGTCTGCCCCTGCCAATGACACTGTGTTTGTCTGTGTGCTTGTGTGTTGGCAAGAGCAGAAAAGAAGGATGAAGGAAAGGAGAGTGACCGGAGTGAGAAGGGGCTGAAGGACTGAATGAATATTGCTATAATGATTTTACTCGTTTAAGAGAAGTATGTCATAATGAGAGAGAAAGGATGGGCTGAATGAATGAATATATATATCATATAATTTCATTTTGATTACATCCTGGTGTGGGATGACACTAAAGAACGAGTGAAAAAGTTCTGGAAATGCGCCAAGAAACTCAAACTGAACCCAGAAAAATGCAACCTAGGACTAAAGGAAATAAAATATCTGGGACACTCTATGTCAAAAGATGGACTGAAAATAGACCAAGGTGGAGGCAGTCAAGAGCGTGCAGACTCCAGAGTGCAGAAACACTGATTCCTGGGAATAGTAACATATCTTTGGAAATTCATTTGTGTGAGGCTCACCTCTCACTGCCAGTGGATCATCTTTTGTCTTTAGGCCTATTTGCCACTTGAGCATCTCGGAGTGGCTACAGCCCCTTACAGCAGTGAGCAAGGGCAGCCACAATCTTTTTTCCAACTCCATTGCTCTGTCAATCTTGGGGTTCTTTACACTTCTCTGAAGATAGAGACAGATAATTAGTCTCTCTCTCTGTCTCTCACGCACACACCATCTCTCTTATTCTCCTGAAGAATTCGCTTTGTTTTTCTGTGGTCAGATCAGGGTCAGTGTGTGTCTGTAAGTCACTTGTTGTTCTTTATTTATCTAATGGACAGACGATGCAGAGTCAGGATCGATAAATGTGTAAGATATTGATATAACGTCTTTTAGGATTACTGATAAGAGGGACTTAAGTTATTAATGGGAAACACCACTTTAATGTTTGGAACATTCAAAGTGATCCCACTTTTTTAAGACAAGCTAATGTAC